>CALNVZ010003426.1:9226704-9243757 GCA_940671915.1 Paracentrotus lividus
GTCTGTTACAGGTAATGAGAGATGTGATACCAGGTGGCAGATAACACTCAACCCATTCCGGAGTGTTCGCGTTATATTTTGCTAATTCGAATCGCACATTCTTCTCTCTCTTTTTTCACACTTTGCCCCTCCTGCTGACGCTTTCTGAATAGGTCTATACCCCTGCCGGAGAAATACAGTGTCCCACAGTGTTAACACAATGTGCATTCACATTACATTGTGAACACAAAGTTAACACAGTTTGTTCACATCACAGTGTGTTCACAATGTGCCGGACTGTTTCCAGTCCTGAGTCCTGACACTCTAAAATTGGCCAAATCAACACAGAGTCTTTAAAATGTGATGAATGTGTGAATTTGGCCTCTTTTCACTGGGTTTCCAAAGTTTGGACACACACTGTGATCGACTCTGCCGTTTTTTTTTTTTTTTTTTTTTTTTTTTCTCAGTAGGTCTAGATCTATACACCTGCCGGAGAAATACAGTGTCCCACAGTGTGAACACAATGTGAACACACTATGACACAGTGCGTTCACATCACAGTGTGGAAACAATGTTAACACACTGTGACACAGTTTTTTTTCACATCACACTGTGTTCACAATGTGCCGGACTGATTCAACTCTTGAGTCCTGACACTCTAAAAATTGGCCAAATCCACACAGTCGACACTGCGAACGCAGGTTATGAGTCCTTTAAAATTTGACGACTGTGTGAATTTGGATTATTTTCACTGTGGTTCCACAGTTTAGAAACACACTGTAATCAACTCTGTTTTTGTTTGTTTGTTTTTTCCCCGGCATTTTTGCTTCCTCCGGTCTGATTGATGTACGAAATTAATTTTATTTATTTTTACATTACAGAGACTAAAATTTTATTAAATGTCAGCCAAATGTAATCACATTGAATATCAAATCCTGACCCCATTGTTAAAACCAATCTTCTTACTTTTTGTGTTACATGAATTATTTTTATGGAATGTTCTCGATTTTTCATTTACTTTCATTTTACATGATAAATAACAAATATAAAAAAAAGCAAAGCAAAAACAGCGATAAAGATAAGTATTGATGCCGTTGTCTTATAACATTCTTATACCAATGCACCTTTACACATTTCATTATTATTGGTTTGAAGATGGATTAAGGAGACATTACTACACCAAATGCTTAAATTGATGAAATAAAAAGGCCGAAGCAAAATATTTAATATAAGGTTCAATAAGAATACGTTTGTGGCTATAGATTGAATTCTGCATTTAATTCTTATTTGGTGCGTTTTACATGACTGGGGTTGTCTTACAATTAATAATGAGTAGTTTCTTCATTGTAGGTTATTATAAACGTATTCTACTATGTTAGATCGATATATCCTTCTTGCAGAATAGAGATAAAAGTTATATGAAACCCTACTGTAAGAGCTGAAGAGTACTCACCTTAATCTGTAACTCTCTCTCAAAGTCCTCATGTGATTTGATCTTGTGATCACGGTGACCGATGATCACACACTTCAAACAGACATGCACCTTACAATCCTCGCAGAACATATCTTTGTTCTCCTGTTTATGGATTGAACACTTCTCAGAGTAGCGACCAATGTTGCCTTTCCCCTCCATAACATCATGAATTGATATGATTTCATGGCCTTCAAAGAACTCCCTCATTTGTTGGTGGCCAACATGGCATTGATCACACATAAACATATTACAAGTGTTACAGAAGGAGATTGCAACATTCTGGAGTTTGCAGACAGTGCACTTCGCTAAAGTCTTAAGGATGGCATTGGTTCCTCCACATTCGCCATGGTAGTCGTCTATGAGTTCGTTGACCGTCACATCGGTCTCGAGATCATCGACGCGGTTCGCAGTCAACTTCGTGATCTTCCTACAGAGAGGACAGACCATATGATCAAGGTTCTGATGAGATAAATCGTATTTCTTGAGACATTTCCGACAGAAGGTATGTCCGCAAGAAGTGAGGAGGGTTGCATCATCAAAGATATCAAGACATAATGGACACGTCAGGTTCGTGTCAGAAACTATCTCAGTTTCCTGCTTCTCGGCCATGATATAAGTTCTGAAATGCTCTGTACAAAATTTACACAAAGAAACAACTCATCTGTTAGTCATTGTCGATCGAGTTGAGCGAATCCGACATACATGTTTTTATACAAGTTTCCCAGTTTATTCAGATATAAAGTTTCTGCCAAGGCATCAAGAATTGTGTTTCGGCCACGTAGAATATTGAATAGTCACTTCAAGTAAGTAAGTAAGTAAATTTTATTTCTCCAGATCTCACATATTGATACTAAGGAAGCTATAATTCAGTCCATTATCTCTATCTATCCAAACGTCGAAGGAACATCGACAAAGATACCTGATAAGATGCCTAACTGTGAAGACCGAACCTTGTAATGTTATTTACAGCACAAAATGTATGTGCGTATGAACTTACTGTAAACAAACTACCAATGCATCATTCCAAAATTAGTAGCGGGTTTTCCCAGAGTACCTTTGACCCGAATTGATCATATCGAGGATGAGTTGAGTTGGCGCTATTGATGCTATCATATTTTGTAACATTGCACACAAAATAATACAATTCTCATTTTTATTGGTGTATTTTTCGGCGTATATCCATCCAGTTTGCCGATCGACGATTTCATGTAGTAGTAGTAGAGAGAGAGAGAGAGAGAGAGGGGGGGGGGGGTGTTAGATCATTGCTTTTTTTATGTGTGTTGTAGACCCCGAAAGTGGAAGGGGTGGCACATATTAAAATTTTATCCTAAAATGGAAAATGCACATACAATAATAATTAACTCTATAAATTATGCAAAGGTCTTATAGAGATGTGGTCTAACTCTGTATTAGGCGCCACTAACAAAAAAAAACAAACAAATAAAAAAAAAAACAATTTCTTTAAAAATAGTTTATGTCATTTACCTGCATGTGTCTCGTAATGATCATGTTCTCTGTCCACCCCCTTCCTTTTCATACCTTGTATGTCACATTTTCACTTTACTTATATCTATATCCTCTGTACCCATTCTTCTTAGAAAAAAAAGTTCTTTCTTTATGACTCTTAATTCCCATGTTTCTACTCAATGACACCTCTTTTCTTTCGGTTTTCTTTTGTAATGCATTCTCCTTTTCATTTCACTTTCACTAACCTTCTATCTCTTTGTCTCTATATATCTCCCATCCTCTTCTCTTTATCAGTTTATCCCCTTTCTTTAAAAAAAGTGGGGGGACATTTAAAACACACACACACACACACACACAAAGCAAAGCAAAAAGAAACAAAATAATACGCCCTCCATCGATATCGTTTGTAATGAATAGGCCCTGCTGGAAAGAACACACTCATTCACATTGTGAACACAGTGTGAAAACATAGTTCACACTGTGAAATTGATTTCACAATGTGAAAATGCCCCAATTTAACATTGTGGAGCACCACAATGTGGAAAACTGCACATTGTTCACAATGTGAAAATTGATTTCACAGTGTGAATATACCAGCTCACAGTGTGAAATTGATTTCACAATGTGAAAACGCCCCAATTTAACATTTTGGAGCAGATTTCACAATGTGAAACACAGTGTGATCACACTGTGTTTCACATTGTGAATGAGTGTGTTCTTTCCAGCAGGGGGTGGTATCTCTCTCTCTGCACCATTATTCTTTTAAAAATAATAATAATTTAATTCAAACAAAAATGTTCCTTAATTGGGTCTCTTTCTTACCAAGTTCTCTGCCTCAACCTTTATTTCTTTGTATTAACCACTTCTCACTCTTTCATGTTTACTCTCCTACTCAAGCATATTTGTTGTTGTTGTTTTTTTTCTCACTCTCTCCTTCTCTCGCTCTTTATTTTTGTTTCTATCTCACTCTTTCTATCTTTCTTTACAAAACTAAAATGAATGCTAGCTCAAATAAAAAAGAGCGACTTAAGATTGTGACCATTTTCTTTATTTTGTATGTGAGTTACAGTTGAATAACATCCTAATATCATCACGCACAATATAACTACAAGCATTATAAGTATTATATATATATATATATATATATATATATATATATATATATATATATATATATATATATATATATATATATATATATATATATATATATATATATATATATATATATATATATATATATATATATATATATATATTTATATACATCATATTCCCTAGAACAATTCCACTTTGGTCTGCTCCTTATAATAAAAGAATTGGGGGCAATTGGTTTTTGACTATCACACGAAATGAGTTTCTGAAGTAAGAAATGTATCATTTTGCTGATAAACACTACATGATTTTAAGAGATATAATTTTTAAGCTGATGATCACTCGCTATATTCTTCAGTCCTATACCCAGATATCTTTCTTATCAAATCATCATATCATTTGGAAAAAAAAAAGACTGTATGGTGATCATGAATCATTTGAAAACAAACCCATTTTTCAAGCATTATTAATGAAATTTATATATACTTATATATTATTTATTACCAGGAATGGTACTAGCAGTTTATATCATGATATAAAAAAAAAACACACACACGCACATACACACACACGCACAACTGCAAAACATGAATTTTAAGGACATATTTAGATTATATCGATTGTGGTTATTGATATTGAAAAATTATTATTAACATGGTGAAAATGGGATGAAATTTGTACTGTGTTGTTTATGTGTGATCAGTTAATTAGATTCAGAGGATCATACCAATCACCATACATTGTGCTCGATTAAGCTGCGGCAATAATTATTAGGGGAGACCGGGGGTGGAAGTAACACGGGTCAGTTGTTACAGTTCTCAGTGTGCTAAGTTGGAACAAGAGAGTCATTTTTTACAGTTCCAAGTGAATTTTTGACAAAAAATAAAATTTGTAATAGTTCTTACAACTGAAGGCACATGATGATAGTCTGGTATTGTGAATATAGTACATGTATGTTACTAATATACCCCTGAGCCATGCCCTGTAATTCTGCGTAATGGCTGTGCTACAGTTGATTTTATGTGTAAAAACACCCATGGGGTAGGTTGTTACAACAACCTACCCCATGTCGATGTAACAACCTATACCCCGATTACATTACACATGTAAAGTAATTTTGTTTCAATTTTCAGGTGTTTACCCCGTATACGGGGTAGGTTGTTACAAAAAAAAATGTCTTCATTAATTAAGCTGTAGTTAATTAGTATTTACATGTTTTCAAGGTTTATGTGCCTCAGGGTTTAGCCAAGATAATAGGCTAACTACAGACCAAAAATGGATTGTGTGAGTACTTTCATCAGAATTATCTGGCCCAAAATGTGAATTTTGTAACGTCCATCCCCGGTCTCCCCTACATGTGGCCCCTCATTTTGGCCAATGAATGGACCCCACCCTGCCGAATTGATAAACTTTTCTTTGTCAGATATCATGGGCATATATTATATCTCATATACACCTTCTTTGATCTGCCTCTGAATAAGACATGTACCAATGTTTGAGTTTACATGAATGATCGTATCGTTAGACAGCGAACAGAGTGAGTAACAAAAGATTATTTGGAAGATGAGGCAACAAAATTTTTTTTCAGCTTCGCTTCTTGATAATGTTTTCAGAATAGAGTTGTAGGAAAATTGTGCATAAATCTTAATTCAAATTATGATATAGAAGCTCATAGCTACAACTCTAACTTACATTTTATGGTTTTCATTATAATCATTTTGACAAAAACAATGTCAGTTCACTAAAAGCCCATTCTGAAATGTATATATTTTCTTTAAAAATGATATGGAGGTTATATGACAACATATGTTGTAAAACAAACATGATAATCATGTCATTTACAATCTTAAAATTGAACAGGCGATAGACTGTTCCGACAGACCCCCCCCCCCCCAACCTCATAGGGAATAATAATAGGGGGTGGGGGAAGATAAAACAATAAAATTTAAAGTTAAAGTATGACCTTATAGAAGAAAACAGCATTGAATTGAGACATAAAACATCGGCTCTTGGGCAAAAGGAGTCAATGTTTTGCTCCGTGTTACTGAGGTTAAGATTTACACCATTGATGCCGCTGCCGCACCTAAAATAATAGGCCTGTGGCTAATGAGCGTTTTTAACGAGCTAATTGCGATGAACGTGGAATCTGCTCAAGCATAAATTTCATTCATTTTATTCAATGATACAACATTGTATATGGTGATGCCATGTGTGGCATACACAGAAAACCTGAAATATTGCAGGCACATTCTATTCAGTTGAATGCATTAATTACTTACGAGACACAAATGGATGTTCAATTCATAAGCACAGATCACACTACCATGAGAACATTGCAAATAGTATAAACATCAGGTGATAACTAGAAATGTTCAAGAAATTTATCATGACCTTGCTGACTCATTTTACTAATCTCAAGTCGAGTTTAGCGAATGTATATAAATAGGTTTATCCAAGTGACTATTCACCTTTTCCACTTTAAACAACGATCGAGGGTTTTGAAAATATAACGGCCAAATCAACCGAATGTGTGTTAAGCATTAAAATGTTAATGTTAAATAGTGGTTTTAACCTTCATTATCAATTGCCTGATTTGTGTATATTGAAATGAGAAAAGGGTAAACCGTTCGTACAATATTCTGTAGCAAAATTCATAAAAATGTGTAAATTAAAGGCCTATTAAATTAATTTTTCAGTCTCAGGTTTTCAAATATTGACACTGTCGAATTTGGCTCTGTCACATTCATTATCCTGACTTGTAAAAATTACGCACATAACCCGGTAATCTAAATCAATATAAAGATTGATTTGGGATTTTCAATATGACTATATAGGGCGTCTATTATTTGTATTGGATAAGAACCAGCTATAACCAGTAGTACTCCACAATTAAAAACGCGTTGTTGTATGTCTATTAAAGTAAAACATTTACATAAAACATTGGAATAAATAATATATTTTATATATTTTGTAGAATTGATCCAATGATTAAGGGTATGGTTAAACGAGTAATGGGTTAAATGTGTAGTGATATAACAGCTTAAAATATGTAGTTAAAATAAGCGGGGTGGTGTAAACTAGTAACACGCTAGGCATTGATGGTTAAAACATATACTTAGTATTCAATAAGTTGATTTGATAGTGATTGGATTTTACAATGTAACCTTGTGAAATACAAACTTTTCGATCAGGCAAAAAGCGAGCATGCTGGAGAGAGTGAGCCAGGTAACACAAAATCCCATCCGGTGTAAGGTTAAGTGCATTGACTCAACTCTCTCCTTGAGGTTCGACCATCAATGTCATAGAGTCTGATCACACCTTACCAGACTCAACGATCAACACTCGCTACATACACCCTGTCCTGCTCATCCACGCAGCATACAGGTAGATATCGCTTAGGCTTGTAGAGGCTCCAGCATTCCCATCCCTGTCATAGACCGTCACATGCTTGGATTGCGTTACAAGAACTTGTGACGATCAAACCCGACGTGGTTGCAGATGCCTGGCTGTGATGTTTGTGCTTTGTTGGGAGTGGTGTGTTTGAGTGTGGATCCTGTCGGGTGTAGATGTAGACGTGTTTGCATAGTTGTGTATGAGGATTCATCTGATGACTTTGTTTATTTTAGCCAATTCCACTGCTAATGTAACTGAATGGTCGACTTTCCTGGTTCCACTTGAGAATAAAACATGTGCTTGTGTCGTTCTCCGTTGAGATGCATAATGTCCTCTCGTTGAAACGACGAGTCATAACAAGCACGCGCATTGCTTGATACCATTAGCATACTGCTGCTTCTTTTACCATTGAATCAATGATATCTATTCCATTTTGCATGAATATCCGATACTACACTGCTATCAGAGATATTTAAGTCATCCGCTACATTATTCCTCGTAGAATCCACACATGTGAACCACTTCTAAGACAGGATCTGGTTATCGAGATTGTTACCGAGAGTCAAGACGGTTATCATCTGCAGGCTGGAACTGTCTTTCTCTATGTGCTTTCTCTGTAATAGCTGTAAAGGTGGTTGTGTGGGGCTGTTAAGCAAAAGATATAAAGACAGTAGAATGCACTAGCCTGCCTTTCAGCGTTGTCATCTTCCCAATGCTCAGGATCGTTTAATTGGATGTTACCAGAGGTGTCAAGATCCGTTGTATCATCTGCAGGCTGGAACTCTCTTCTTCGTGCTGTTTCCTGCTTAAGACTGCCAGCAGGAAGTTGTGTGATCAGTGAGCTCTCGGCTTGCAGGCCATGCCGATCAGCTCCTCCCCACAGCAACGTGGTGAGAAGGACCAAGACCTGGTACCATCTCAGACGTCCTAAGTCTATCATTAGCCACACCGTCACGGAACTGTAAATACTTTTGATCTTTGTCGGGTCGGTTTGATTTCAGAGAGTTGAGGTTCCTCATCGAATCTGCGCTCTAGAGCATCGATTTGCTCGACGAGTATACGTTGGTTTTCTTCCAGCTGCTTGGCCTTGGTACGGTAGGCTTGGATGACATCTACTCGAAGTTTCTGAACGGCGGTGTGTACTTCACGACGTTGTACCTCCACATTCTGAATGTTCTTCTCCAGTTCTAATTTCTTGGCTGTACATCGTTGGACGAGATCATTCACCTTGAAAGCATAAACAAAATTGGCACAAATAATGGGTCCCCTGTTATTATCATTATAAAATGTAAGATGATGTTACACTATTGAGGGTTTTTTATATATATTATATATTATTTATGTTAGTACTGTTTTTGTTATCCATCAAAAAGAAAAAAGGGGCCTATTGATCACACCTTGCCCCTCCTGCTGACGCTTTCTGAGTAGGTCTATACCCCTGCCGGAGAAATACAGTGTCCCACAGTGTTAACACAATGTGAACACACTATGACACAGTACGTTCACATCACAGTGTGGAAACAATGTTAACACGCTGCGACACAGTTTTTTTTTCACATCACAGTGTGTTCACAGTGTGTCGGACTGTTTCCAGTCCCGAGTCTTGACGACTGTGTGAATTTGGATTATTTTCACTGTGGTTCTACAGTTTAGAAACACATTGCAATCTACTCTGTTTTTGTTTGTTTTCTTTTTTTCCGGCACTTTCGCTTCCTCCGGTCTGATTGATGTACGAGATTAATTTTATTTATTTTTACATTACACAGACTGAAATTATATTAAATGTCAGCCAAATGTAATCACATTGAATATCAAACCCTAACCACATTGTTAAAACCAATCTTCTTACTTTTTGTATTACATGAATCATTTTTATGGAATGTTCTTGATGTTCATTTACTTTCATTTTATATTATTAAAAAAAAAAAAAAAAAAAAAAAAAAAAAAAAAAAAAGCAAAAAAAGCGATAAAGATAAGTGTTGATGCTGTTGTTTTTTAACATTCTTATACCAATGCACCTTCACACATTTCATTATTATTGGTTTGAAGATGCATTAAGGAGACATTCGACACCAAATGCCTAAATTGATGAAATAAAAAGGCCGAAGCAATATATTTAATATAAGGTTCATTAAGAATATGTTTGTGGCTATAGATTGAATTCTGCATTTATTCTTATTTGGTGCGTTTTACATGACAGAAGTTGTCTTAAAATTAATGATGAGTAGTTTCTTCATTGTAGGACAAAGTTATTATCATACATATTTATGATGTTATTCTACTATGTTAGATCGATATATCCTTCTTGCAGAATAGAGATAAAAGTTATATGAAACCCTATTGTAAGATTACTCACCTTAATCTGTAACTCTCTCTCAAAGTCCTCATGTGATTTGATCTTATGATCACGATGACCGAGGATCACACACTTCAAACAGACATGCACCTTACAATCCTCGCAGAACATATCTTTGTTCTCCTGTTTATGGATGGAACACTTTTCAGAGTAGCGACCAATGTTGCCTTTCCCCTCCATAACATCTTGAATTGATATGATCTCATGGCCTTTGAAGAATACCCTCATTTGTTGGTGGCCAACATGACATTGATCACACATAAACATATTACAAGTGTTACAGAAGGAGATTGCAACATTCTGGAGTTCGCAGACGGTGCACTTCTGTAACGTCTCAAGGATGGCATTGACTCCTCCAGATTCGCCATGGTAGTCGTCTACGAGTTCGTTGACCGTCAAATCGGTGTCGAGATCATCGACGCGGTTCGCAGTCAACTTCGTGATCTTCCTACAGAGAGGACAGACCATATGATCAAGGTCCTGGTGTGATAAATCGTATTTTTTTAGACATTTCCGACAGAAGGTATGTTTGCAAGAAGTCAGGATGGTTGGATCGTCAAAGATATCAAGACATAATGGACACGTCAGGTTCTGTAAAGAGTCTTTTTCCGTTTCCAGCTTCTCGGCCATTATGCAAGGTTAAAAATTAGGTCCGTCACTGCTCTCAATGTCCCTTCATAAATCTACTTTTAGCAGCATAGGCGTAGGTGTCATTCGTTGAATATAATCTTGAAATTGGACTAGAAAGAATATTAATATGGCACCTGACAGAACGCAAGTTTATTCGTCAAGTTCGTTGTAGACGTATAGGTGCGAGCTGCAAACTATACATATTGTCAAATAGTTCCTTCTTCATTCGTTGGTGGTAATCCGTGGTGACAAATCTCCGATTCTGTAGAATATTGAACATTGAATAGATCTAGTCTCTTTATTTCACCATAACCTGCTTCTTGTGGACATTATGCAGGCAAACTGTTAATATATCCAGTGTATCTCAATCTAGGTAAGTCAATTCAAACAGATCATCGACAACGAAACTATACTTGTAATGAAGACCAAGCCGTGTCATGGCATATTCACAGTATGTGCACACAATTATGAATAATGGCGGGTTTCATTGTACAAAAATATAGAAATACACGCCCAAAATAGCTGCGTGTTTTCCCAGAGTACCTTTGACCCTAAATATTGTGTGGAGATTCAGAGAGTTGGCGCTGTCTATACTTATTCATTATATTTCGCACACATTATTATTGCACACAAATACAATCAATAGTTGTATTTCATAGATATAGGTTCTGTTAAAATGAATTCCGATACTCCTCATATCAGAGTTGCATCGAAGTTTGAGGTTTAAAATGTGAATGGGGTGTGGTAAAATGTTGAGGTTAGCTGCCGCGATGTCTCCTGTGTCTCAGAGGAGATAGCGGGAAATTAAACAAAGGTCTTTAAAATTCTATAAGACTTTTTCCGGTCTTAGCATAGTCTCAGCGAAGATTGTGGAGACGTCACCTCGATTTACTTGCTATTGGAAAAAGTATCTCTTTCTCTCTATACCGAGTGAGTAAAAAAAAAACATTTACACCTAGAAAAATGTCAATAAAAAGAAAACCAATCTATAAACCCTAAATTATTTTACATATTCTGAAAGAGTAACTCCTCCCACATCTTCTGGTACAATTTTTGTGTGGTATGTCTTTACGCTTGGATGAACACGACGTATTGTTTGCGAACATGCAAATTTCGAATTGTGCCAGGGTGGGGATGAAATTGAAACAACAAAAGCTGACACAAAAGGCAACTCCATCATGAATAAAATAGCATAACTTTTTAATGAAAATGTCTTCCGCTTAATAACTTGGCAGGGGTGTTGTTCCAAGTAATGCACAAATGAGTACACATCAAAGAGTAAATTGCCACTGACAGACCTAAAAAGGCCTCCTAATACTTTTGAAAAGAGATTATTTTGTCTTTGACGTGTGCTCACTCATGCCTGACTCTACAGATTTATTTCATTTTCATACAAAATGTAGTCAATATGTGTAACAACTCCCTTGCCAAGTTATTAAGCGGAATCATTTTCGTTAAAAAGTAATGCTATTTTATTCATGCTGGAGTTGCTTTTTTGTCAGCTTTTGTTGTTTCAATTTCATCCCCAACCTGGCACAATTCGGAATTTGCATGTTCGCAAAAAATACGTCGTGTTCATCCAAGCGTAAACACATACCGCACAAAAATTGTACCAGAAGATGCGGGAGGAGTTAGTCTTTCAGAATATGTAAAATAATTTAGGGTTGATAAATTAGTTTTCTTTTTATTGACATTTTTCTAGGTGTAAAGTTTTTTTTTTTACTCACTCGGTATATACACATTAAAACAACAACAACAACAACAACAACAATAACAACACACAAAGAAGAACAAAATTATTTTTGGCGCCCCCCCCCCCCCCCCCCCAATACTCTTTCGAGAATCTATTTATCACACCCTCATTTTCTTTTTACTCATCCCCTATCTCTCTCTCAATATGTGCACTTTCATTTTCTCTCTCATCTCTGCATCCATTGTCTCTATATATTATCTCTGCATCTCCATCTGCCTCTCCTCTCTCGCTCCGTCTCTCTTTCTCTCTCTCTCTCTCTGTCTTTCCTCTCTCGCTCCGCCTCTCTCTTTCTCTCTCTCTTCTTTTGCTCCGTCTTTCTCTCCCTCCCTCTCTCTGTCTCTCCTCTCTGTCCCCACCCCCTCTCTCTCTCTCTCTGTCTCTCTCTATATCTGTTCTTTGCTTGGTTTCTCTATTCCTAGCTTCTGTATCTCTCTTGACTAATCACAGAATAAATCGAGCCTTATAAATCATACAGAACCAAGAAAAGTTGATACAAATGTATTAATTGCAGTGTTATATTTATAACAATAAGCATCATAAATATCATCTATGCATCACATTTCCAGGCACGATATAACTTTGGTATGGTCCCTAAATAATAGTAGGCGATGTGTTTTCAAGGTCTTTTATATACAGTAACTGATCAATATGCTGATGAAAACTGTCTAATTATAAACGGTAGGCCTAAATCGTTCTAGTATTCCAAAGTAAATGTTCCCAGACACAATATTAGCAGCCATAATGCACATTTGGTCTGCTCCGCAAAAATTAATAAGAATAGTCGGTTATGTTTCCCTTTTGTGCCATTACCAAGGACGATTAGTCGATATTGCAAATATATTTTCATGTCACTTTATTCCAATCATGACAAATTATACAAAGATATTGCGGTGAATATAGTTGGAAATTACTACAGTTAGTTAATTTTTCATATATATATTTTGCTGGATAATGGCGACGTCTGATTTGGTGCCATCCTCCGTTCAGCAATGGTGTCGGTTACCTTTGGCCTAGTATTGGCACATCATGGCCTTTGTGTCTTTGCGAAATAATATACATGAAACCTGAAAATAGTTTTGGGAGGAAAATGACACACTTTCATGAATAGTGGAACAACAGTCCCCAACTAATAGAATTTCTTTTGTTCTGCCTTGTTAAGTGCATCGGCCTCTAAATAAACCATTGACATTGTTTATTTTAGTTTTCATGAATGGTTATATTGACAGAGAGCGAACAGGGTTTGTGAGTTAAGACAAAGCTCATTTTGGGAGATGGGGGTGACAGCATTTTCTATCTCACCTAACTGATAATATTTGTAGAATACAAAATGTAGGAAAAGTATGCACCAATCTCAGTTCATGTTGAGATATGGTCAACTCCAAAGATCAACTCTAAATTTTATCTAATATTGGAAAATATATTCACTTTTCATGTTTTTGGCATCAAAAGGGTCTCATTAGAAGCCCACCCTACTATTTTGAATTATACACATCATCTTCCATTGTTGAAGTTTAAAGTGAATACTACATAAAATAATTAAAACAATAACAACAATGTAAAATAATTTTGAGAATATACACATATCATAATAACCGGAATAACCTGCTGCAAGACTTAATGCTAGGTTCACACTGCCGATCTCATCAACTCGATCAAGCCCGATCACCATATTTGGGAGCATTTTGCCTTGGTCGGCAATGGTCGGGAAGGGTGATCGGGGTCAATCTACCTTGATCTACTTTGGTCGGCCTCACTCGCCCTTCCTACTCGATATTTTTTGACATGTGGTCGGGTAGTAATCGAGAAGAGGTCGAGTCGATCGGAAACCGGTCGTATAATGAATCTAGTTTGGTCGGGATGATTTTTTCCCGATCTGCAGTTCCCGATCAACTCGATTCATACTCAATTCATACTCAAATAAAATTAAACAAAAATTCTGGAAGAAAAGTCGTTGTAGGCAAATCTTTTTCCACTTTAACCAGTTTCGTCTTTATTTTCTTTAGAAATGAAACACAATCTTTTAAAATCATAACATAACATTTAACATGGCGTGCTGGCTCTAGATGAGCTCAAAACAAGCGCCGTTGCTTAGCAACCTAATCATTATAAACATAATTCATTACGTGATTAATAAGACACCTCACAAAATCATTTAACCAATATTTTTGATACATATTTTACAATTATTATCAAATCATTTGGATTGTCATGAAATTTGATCGAACATATTAAAACAACTTGCTCATGACCTATTTAGTTCTGGCTTAAATGAATCAATGAAATATTTTTTTTGTCTTTACGTTAATTTTCATTATCCGTTTTCAATTTATAAAATGGTTACAACTTTAATTTCAGGGTACATTCCTTGAGCACACTTTGATTATGTTTACTCACATGAGAACTTAATTATTTTTTCTCTTCTTACGTGCTGACGGTGTTTTGTAATGTCATTCGGTTACGTAAATATATATTGTTTTTCCACATCCATTGCAACTCATACAGTAAATTAGGTTTCTTAATGTACACGAAATGATTCTTCAATATAATGTTTTTTTTGTCACCATTATTTTTTTTTAATCTTTTTGTCTTTACTTTTTTTTGTTCCCCCTGTGTTTTATCTTAATGATGCCTCTGGTCAACAATATTTTTCAAATTAGGAGCTTTGCCTTCTACTTGAGACATGAGTTGTTTATCAATATCTTTTTAAGTTAGCAATCATTATTCAAAGGGGCATACAATTGTTTTATAGTATTTGAAAATCCCCATTATTAGGATTTATATGTAGACACAAAAACAATAGATGAAAATTATGCTTGAATTCGTTAATTTTACATGCAGAAAATTGATCACAAATTTAAACATATTTCTGGCAAATTATATACAGACATTATATATATATATAAATATATATTTATATATATATATATATATATATATATATATATATATATATATATATATTTTTTTTTTTTTTTTTTTTTTTTTTTTTTTTTTTTTTTTTTAATTGAATTTTTTATAACAATTTTTTTTTCACATCATATATTTCTTAAACAAAGATATTTCATATTTTCACATTAGTTTTATATAATTGACCACTGATATTCCACAGACAGGATAATAGAAAAGTAAGATTCAAGAAGACCTTTGTTTTAAAGTATTTGAAATATTTCTTTCATGCAGATAGGATTAGCTTTCCCAGTGCGCTGCTTATGGAATTATTTCTACAAGGTATACAGTGTGTCCCACAAAAAATGCTAATGGCACTTTAGATGGGTATAATATTAAAACTACATAAATATATTGTTTAAATCTTTACACCCGTAAAGTACAATTCGTTTTCTAAAACTGGATGAAATTTTATGTGATATGGTCCAAAAATCACAAAGATATGAGCATTTTGTCATCACACATCAGGAAACCTCTCCATCCAAGTTTATAATGAGTAGTACCGGATGTGTCGAATAAAAGAAAACCCAAGTTTGTTCATTAATAATTTGAAAAATATCTCAGTAGTGATTATGAAATGTATATCACTGCAAAGTGCAACTTATTACCATTTTAATGATACCTCTCTCAGCTCACCATTATCACGGATCGCTGAACCCCATTGTTCTGAAAAGGTCTTGCAAAATTGTGAGTGCTCACTTTCATGCCTTTGAGATGCATTATTCAAAGGTTCCTCAATGGAAACCCGACTTTGATCATCGATGAGCGTAAAAGTGAACCACTCATAATTTCGCAAGACATTATTTAAAACAATGGGGTTCAGTGATACGTGATATTGGTAAGCTGAGAGAGGTATCATTAAAATGGTGATGAGTTGCACTTTACAGTGGTATACATTTCATAATTACTACTGATTTTTTTTTCAAAGCATTAATGATCAAACTTGGGTTTGTTTTATTCGACACATCCGGTACTACTCAATACAAACTTGGATGGAGAGGTTTCCTGATGTGTAATGACAAAATGCTCATATCTTTGTGATTCTTGGACCATATCACATAAACTTTCATCCAGTTGTAGAAATCAACTTGTAGTTTACGGGTGAAAAGATATAAACAACATAATTTTGTAATTTTAATATTATACCCATCTACAGTGCCATTAGCATTTTTTGTGGGACACACTGTACAAGGTACAACTTTACAGCCCTTTACGTATCATCTCGAGTGATTACTTCATGTCATTTTCTTTACGTAGAAAATGTCATCTTTGAAGCAATTTCAGAAAAAGTTGAACCCCAATTTTTTGCCTCGTGTTTCATGAAAATACACTCACAAGAAAAACAATAGTGTACACTTTAAATGTTGAAACAAAACATTAATTATATACATGTATATATATATATATATATATATATATATATATATATATATATGGTATAGATAAACAGAACCACCACCTGACTGATATCATCAAACAGCTTGTTAGCAATAAGAAAATCATATAGATTTCATTACCGTTTATCATTATTAGTTAGTAGCATCGATTTCAATGAAAATGCATTTCAAAAGAGTTGAATTGTGTATGTACATGTAACATTTTACACCCAAATTAGCTTGTTTGAAACAATAATTACAAACGGCCATTGTATGAAATCAATGAAATAAAGACCCACTACTCGTTTCATTGTCAGGTTTGAACTGAACAGCTCTATTAAATCCAGACTACTTAATGTATATAACACGCATACACAGAAAGCTAAAACGATATAAAGTGATTGGTTTGCAATTTCAATCATGGCTATATTCATTGATGTATCTATTTGTATTGGCTATACACCATGGTTTAGCTGTCGAGGTATGTAGGCATCTTTTACAAGTAAGGGCGCCTTGTTGTGTGATACATCAAAGCACATTATATTTACATAAAATACAAAAAAGAGACAGAATACATCACATAG
>CALNVZ010003426.1:9249251-9260810 GCA_940671915.1 Paracentrotus lividus
AGTAATTAAGTCATATGTATGCCATGAATTAGACATTTCAACACCACCAGGAGTCTAAGAATTACCGGCAAAGGTAGAGCCTGCGTTCCAGGGCGTCACCTGTACGCCAGGCGAGCCCCGTAGGAGAGTGAGCAGTGGGCCTGAGCAACGCAGTGATGATTCACATGAGGCGCATGGAAATAGTGGCCAGGATGACAACCACAGTGTCACCGGATTCCAACGCTACATCCCACAACCCAAGTAGCAGGAGCAACGTCCTAAGGTAAGTGGCCTAACTCAACAAACAAAGAAGTGTGGGAGGCCATGGATGAGTCGGTCTAAACAAACGCTGCCTCAAGTCCATGAAGGGAAGTGCTGAAGAGAAACTATCTTCCATGATGGAGGCAATATATCAGTATGGGGTCGATAACTTTGGATGTTCCACTATGAAGCCGCAGGCAGCTAAGTCGGGCTGAGTAGACGACACGCAGGAAATCCATGATATAGCGACAAAGTATAAGAGCCTTACAGCGTCGCTGGAAGGAAGCGAAGAAGGAGAAGAATGGTATTGAAATGAAGGCTCTAGATGACCTCAGAGATGAGCGAAGAGAGAAAGAGGTTGAAAGCCCTGTGCAAAGGCAGAGGACTTAGAAGGAAAAGGAAGCGGCGCTAAGAGCAATTACAGAAGTTCTATGAAGATGCCCTTTGCCTTCACAAAAGCCCTTTTCAACCCTGTGAAATCTGGCGAACTGAAGGCTACTAGAGACGAGCTACAAAACCACCTGAGAAACACCTACTCTGACAACATGAGAAACCTACCTTTGCCCCCAATGGAAGCCTTGTATTCGTCCACTTCTCCAGGCGAAACTTTACACACACCCTCCACGCCTATCGAGGTTGAAAGGTTCGTCAAGAGGTAGGGCTGGCTCATCTCCAGGTCCCAATGGTGTGCCATACAAGTCTTCAAGTATTGTACCAGGATGAGGAGACTGTTATGGAGGCTGTTGAGGGTGCTATGGCGAAACAATGTAGTGCCCAAGGAGTGAGTAAAGCTGAAGGCGTGTAATACCAAAAGAAAAGAATGCTGAGAGAATATGAACATCCGTCCACCATATCTCTCTCTCTAATATCGACGGAAAGATCATGATGACGGTTGATCCATGCAGCGCCTCACTCCATCCAAGTCGATCCTGCTCATGAATGGATTCATCGACACAGCTGTTCAGAAGGCAGGAGTTCCGGATTTTCTGGCTGTGTCGAGCCGATCGAATGAATATCCACACAATGGCTCACGCGATGGCAAGGGATGGAGATGCGGTTATCGTCTCTATGGCTCTTGCAACGCGTACGGTTCATAATGCCCCACTCGATGTTATGGTTTACACTGGACTTTCTTTTACATTCCGGACGTTAGTGACTTTCTGAAGTGCTACTTTCAGGATTTCAAGATGAGGTTTTTCACCAAGGAGTTTACAACAGCTTACCAGCCGCCTCGAGGTAGGCATTCCGATGGGGTGTGCTATTTCCCCAATTCTATTTGTTATGGCAATAGAAGTTTAACTAGAGCTGCCTGTTCCAGTTTGTAGAGGTATCGAGATTGACCTGGGTTCGAGCTGCCACCAATACGAGCTTTCATGGATGATCTTACCCTTCTCAATCCATGTACAACAGATGCCACAGAAAGGCTCTGAGGGCTGGACCAATTGATAAGCTGTGTGCAGAATGAAGTTCAAACAAAGAATCAAGAGCTTGAGCATTAGAAAAGGAAGGGTTCGACGACAGGACAACGCTACAGAGTAGGCGCTGAGGTCATTCCGTCCGATTTCAGATGCCCCCTGTTAAGAGCCTGGGTCGCTGGTTCACTTAAGGATTTATCTTGACAAGAACCAGAATAATCGAGATCCGAACGATGGTGGAGGATGGCCTGAAACGTATCGCGGACAGATGCTATCCTCTCCAATAGCTGAAGCTGTATCTACTCTCTTTCTTATTGTATTTTCATTAAATTCCTGACACATGGAAACATAGATGTAGAAAGAAAAACAATCCATTTTAGACTCAGTACTATAAAAGATGTGAAAAAAAAACCTTTAATGTGGCACCACTTTTATATTTTGGCTGCCATTTTGAAATGATATAGGCTCCTTGCTATCTTGTTTCATTTTTTTTCCAATTCCTGATAAATATAAACAGAGGTGTATAAAAGCAAATCCCCATTCTAAATGCAGATTTAGCATGCAATGCAAAAAGTCTTGAATATGGCGACCATTGTGGATTTTGTTGGCCATTTTGAATGAAAGAAATGCTCCATTATTTGATTTTGATTCTTATTCAATTCCTGACAAATGGAAACATGTATATAGGAAGAAAATCCTCATTTTAGACTCAGTGCTACAAAAAACATGACTCTAAATGCAAAAAGCATTGAATTTGGCGGCCATTTTGAATTATGGCGGCCATTTTGAATTTTTCAACGTACATGCTTGCCACTCGAGAAAAAGTTGTTCTACAGATCCTAACCTTCAATTTGGTACCAAAAACTAAACTTTTACATGAATTTGAAATGACTGGCTACCTAGGCACCCCACTATGGCATCTTATCCGGATGCTGCTGGCCCGCCTCCTGCCACATAGCCATATCGAGGATAATGGGCCGAAATGGCTGGCAGGAGGACCTCGACTGAGGATTCAGCTGTTCCGAAGGACAATTGCCTGCACAAGGTGCGTGTTTTGATTATCTCATCATGCATAATAATATACGTTGGATATATATAGAGTTGAGAATGTGTGAGCGGTGATGAAACTTGTAATAGTATGAGCTTGTCATCAATCATTGAAATGTCAGGCTTGTAGTAAATAACAGGTATATTACTCCATACCAAGCTATAAAGTAATCAGACAAAACCATGCGTAAGAACTGATTGTATTTGGTATTTAAATTATCACTTTGATGAAGTACAACTTGTTGTCACAAGCAAAAGCGAGCATGTCTGGAGAGAGTGACACCAGGTAACACCAATTCCTTTCTAGTGTCAGGTTAAGTGCATTGAACTCAACTCTCTCCTTGAGGTTCAGACCATCAATGTCAGAGAGTCTGATCACCACCTTACCAGACTTGCAATCAACACTTGCTACATACACCCTGTCCTGCTCATCCACAGCAGCATACAGCCTGATACCGTTTGGAGCTTGTACAGGCTTCCCAGCATTCCCATCCCTGTCATAGACCGTCACAATGCCTGGATTCCTATTACAAGAACTTGTGACGATCAAACCCAACGTAGTTGAAGATGCCTGGCGTGTGACGTTGTGCTTTGTTCGGATGGTGTGTTTGAGTGTGGATCCTGTCGGGTCGTAGATATAGACATGTTTTGCAGAGTTGGCAATGAGGATATCATCTGATTGACCTCGGTTTAATTTGAGAGAATATCCACCGTTGTTAGTTACTTGGATGGTTGATTTCCTGGTCCCACTTGAAGAATACACACGTGCTTCCGTGCATCCCGTTGAGGTGCATAATGTCATGTCTCGTTGAAACACGAGATCATAACACTTTGCATTGCTTGATACATTAGCATACTGCTGATTCTTACCATTTGAATCAATGATGTCTATTCCATTTGCATTGAAATATCCGACACCTACACTGCTATCAGAGTATTTCGTCATTCCGCACATTCTTCCTCGTAGATCCACATATTGAATCACTTCTAAGACAGGATCTGGTTCTGAGATGTTACCAAGGTCAAGACGGGTATCATCTGCAGGCTGGAACCTATTCTTTTGTGCTTTCTCGGTAATGATTGCAGCAGAAGTGTGATCAGTAGCCTCCTTCAGCATGCCATCTGTCCCAAATGCAAGGACAGGTTTATCTGAGATGTTACCGAGGTCAAGACGGGTATCATCTGCAGGCTGGAACCTAATGTTCTGTGCTTTCTCGGTAATGATTGCAGCAGAAGTGTGATCAGTAGCCTCCTTCAGCATGCCATCCAGCTCCTCACAAAGCAACCTGTGAGCAGACAGACTGTCCATCTCAAGACGTCCTAGTCTATCATTAGCCACCAGCGTCATCGAACTGTAAATGCTTTTGATTTTTTGTCGGTCGTTTGATTTCAGAGAGTTGAGGTCCTCATCGAAACTGCGCTCTAGAGCATCGATTTGCTCGACGAGTATACGTTGGTTTTCTTCCAGCTGCTTGGCCTTGGTACGGTAGGCTTGGCTGACATCTGCTCGTAGTTTCTGAACGGCTGCGTGTACTTCACGACGTTGTGCTTCCACATTCTGAATGTTCTTCTCCAGTTCTGATTTCTTGGCTGTACATCGTTGGATGAGATCATGCACCTGGAATACAAAAATGACACAAATTAGGGCAACCCTAGACAATCATTATTGTGAAATGATAGATTGTCAGGCCCGTAACTAGGATAGGGTCCGCTTGAAAAAAAAAATGAAAATGAAAATCCCAACTTTTGGGCAGAAACGTTGCAGATATTTGAATAGAAATGCAAGAAAGGAAGCTTAAAACACTTTGCTTTCAGTCTCCCTACATGTAAAATATTTCGCTCGCAACTTTTTATTCTTGGGATTATATCATGTTTTTTCAGAAGAAATTACAACAAAATTAGTTCATTTCACAGGCATGTTTTCGTTGTATTTGTGTTCGATTTTATATCTTTAAATAATGTTATTTTCAATTTTAGAAGAAAATATAAGGCCTAATAGCACAATGTGCTTGATTTACCATACTTTCAGGTCATTATGAGGGAAAAGAAGGCCCCATGCACAATGATGCATATGAATTTGTTCATGAGCTATATATATATATATATATATATATAGCTTGAAAAATAAACCAAAAAAAAAGGCAGGTTCGTAGAACAATTTTAACTCAAGCTTTGCTGCGCATGTTTAAATAATTTAATCTTAAGAAGACTATTTTTCTTTCTCGCTACATATTCCAACGCGCTTGCACTTTAAAGGGAGGTGATCAGCTTGTGATAAATAAAAAACAAAGCATTATTGGGAAAGATGTGTGAAAATAACACTTCTTCCAGTTAGCACTTCATCAATGGATTACTACTCATTCATTGTTACTTGACGCCTATAGACCTAGTCTACGAAGTGCAGACTAGTATTTTTTTTCAGCTCGCGCTTCGCGCTCGCATTCGTTTAAAGGGAAGTGTCATCGGTTTCTAAAGGAATCAAAACAAAATTGATATAAGTGAATATGCCTCCCTTCAGGTCATTACAAGCCAAAATGTTCGGTTCGCGCTTCGCGCTCGCAGAGTACTTTAAGGAAAGTCAATTGACGGAGTCATGACTGATTCCTATTTTATCACAAAAAAGGGAAATAATGTGATATAATTTTTTCCGCTCTTGCTTCTCTAGACAGTGATCGTCACACTTGGAAAGGAATTTAAAAAAAAAGAACAAAATAAGGATAATGAGCGTAAAAATAATCAATATAGATCAAATTTTCGGCACGTGCTCTGTCATAGTGCAGTCAGACCGGCCAGACCGACCTCAAACCGACTACAATTGAATGAAAATTTCAAGATCGGGAACCGATGCAAGCCCGGCACTAAAACCGACAACCCCGGTTCTCCCTGGAACCCTCCCCGATTCTTCCTGTACCCCTCCCCGATTGCACACTGAATTCTCTTTGTTTCGTTTTGTTTTTATTTGTATTCATCCAATGAATTGAATTTGGATAGATGTTGGTGGGTTCTTAATCAATATTATATTATTGTTTTTATGTTATTATGCGCTTATCCAGGATTTCACAACAGGGCCGGAACTGATTTTGACGCCCCAAGTAATTTCCAAAGGATAACCCCCTCCTCAACAATAAAACTTAGGTCTACAGCTAAAATGTACAATGAGCATGTATATAAAGCTCCTCTTTCAAAGTAAATTATTTGGGTTTTTATTTAATTTTTATTCTACTTTGTCTTGTTGATATAATCACAACAAAACACTGCACATTAACTTGATATTTGTTTATTTTTTAAATAGCGTTTTCATGAAGAAAAAAATAATAATGCATTACCCCTTTGAGAAGAACAATTAATGTGAGCGTGAAGGGTAAGAAACAAATTATATCTACACGATGACCCGAAGGCAAAGAATACTAAAATTCTTTGGCGTTCAATTTTGTTATCTTTTCACGAGTATCGTGTGAGCAGGAGCTGAAATTCTCACGAACAGAATGTAATTACCTTTTGGAAAAAATGATGCAAGCGCGAAGCGCCAGCGAATTATTTACTACGACCAGAAGGCATGGAAGTTCAAGCACTTTTGGGTTTAAGTCTTTTCATGAATATAAAATCATTTTTTGCAATTAAGTTTCCGATCAATTTCGCACCTCCAGTGAAAGATCAATTTCACGCCCCTCACTTTTCTGATCAATGATTTTAGCGCCCCGTAGTTTCAAATAAATTTGGTGCCCCTTAATTTCAAAAGTACTTTGGCGCCCTGTGAGTTCAATATCAATTTGACGGCCCCTAATTTTAAGATCAAGTTGGCGCCCCCTAAGTTTAAGATTAATTTGATGCCCCTTTAAGTTGAGGCGATTTGGCTCCCCTCTTTGATTTTAAAATCAATTTGGCGCCCCTTAAGTTTAAGATCAAGGCACCCTCTCATGTCACGTCAAATTTGGCACCTCCTTAAGTTTGAGATACATTTGGCAAACATCATGACCATAGGGGAGACCGGGTATGGACGTTACACGGGTCAGTTGTTACAGTTCTCAGTGTGCTAAGATGGAACAAGAGAGGATGTGCTAACTGGCATCTACATACAGCCTACACATAGCTGTGATGAACTGCCGGTCGTGAGGTTTCTACGTTGTTTTATTAAAAAGTAAATCAACAAAAACCATTTTTTACAGTTCAAAGTAAATTTTTGACAAAAATTGACATTTGTAATAGCTCTTACAACTGAAGGCACATGGTGATAGTCTGGTATTGTAAATATAGTACATGTATGTCACTAATATACCCCCTAGCCATGCCCTGTAATTTTGCCTAATGACTGTGCTACAGTTGATTTCTGTGTGTAAAATCACCCATGGGGTAGGTTGTTACAACAACCTACCCCATGTTGATGTAACAACTTACCCCAATTACATTACATATGTAAAATTACATTTTGTCTCAATTTTCAGATGTTAATATTTTCATTTTTCTATTATTACTTTAGTCTATTCTAGAGCTCTGCTTGATCTACTGTTAACGATGTCAAGAAACTGGAAAGTTGAAATTAAAGTATGGTATAATATATTTACACATTGTCAACTTACCCCGTATGTTTACATATTGTAACAATTGACCCCGTATGGTGTAACAACCTACCCCGTATATGGGGTAGGTTGTTACAAAAAAATGTCTTCACTAATTAAGCTGTAGTTAATTAGTGTTTACATGTTTTCAATTTTTATATGCCTCAGGTTTTAGCCAACATAATAGGCTAACTACAGACCCAATATGGAGTGCGTGAGTTCTTTCATTAGAATTATCTGGCCGAAAATGTGAATTTTGTAACGTCCATACCCGGTCTCCCCTAAGTTTGTTATCGATTTGAAACCCCCTAAGTTTAAAATGGAATTGCTTCCCCTCAATTATAAATCACTTTGGGACCCCCTAAGTTTGAGATCAATTTGCCACTCCCTAATTTTAAGATCCATATGGTGTCCTAAGTTAGAGATCAGTTTAAAACCACTTCCACTATCTTATTTTTTCAATTTTTTTTTAATTTCCCTCTTTTTTCCCCCTTTGTCGTCATCTCTCTCTAGGCCTATACATGTATATGTATATATTCCTTTTCTTCCCTTCCCCTCCTTTCTATTTCATTTTTCTCTTTCTTTTTTTTTTTTTTATTTTTTTTTATTTTAGTTCTCTTCTTTTCATTTCCCTCTTCCCCCCTTTTCTTTCCATTTTCATGCCCCCTTAACTCCCATCCGTATGGCTCCGTGCCCCCGCCACCTTCCCCAAAGTACGCGGATGGTTATTAGCCATATGATTTGTATAGCAACATCTAACAGACAACCATGGCGCAACTGGAAGCATTTTTAAAATGTTAAAATAATTATCCTATGCGCCCTGAATCTATTTAGCATCTTTGGTTTGACATCGTTTTCTTGTCGGTCTCAATACAGCCCCTCTGCTGTTTGGTATCGGAGATGGAGCGGCTTCGTTCGGTATTGAGTCGGGAAGAAAGTCTCTATTCATTACCCCACACGTATGTTCCTAATGTACGCAACCAATTGCCGCTTCGTGGAAGGCGCCATATTGACATATTTATAGGCATCGGCGCAAGAGGGCAGCTAATATTGTCACGTGAGGGCGGCAGTTATTTTTCTCGCTTTGTCTGTCTCCCAGGCTGAAATAATTTTTTCAAAATCTTCATAAGATATCTAATGAGATTTAAAAATGTTTTACTTACGCATTTGGTCATGGTTTCCCGTGAATCTACCTTTTGAATTAACAATTTAGACATCAAACCCGATTGGTATTTAAAAACTAATTTGCTAATAAGGCACTGAAGGGAAGATTACATATTAATTTTTAAACCCAATTTTATCTTCTTTCCGAATTTTCAGTGTTTATTTTTGTTCTTTTATCTTGTTTTGTAGCATAATCACCTTGATATGTGAATTTTGGTAAAATGAATATGAGTGATTCATTTATTAAAAAAATCTTTCAAATTTGGGATGACGCTTTTATTATCTACAAAAACATAAATATATGGGACTATGTATCCTCAAACTCTAATATGGTCAGGTGATGGCGCTGATTATTTTATTATACATGCGTGTATTCTCGGTATCGGGGGGGGGGGGAGGGGGGCTTTACGGCCCGGGCACCCCGGTAAGGCGCGCAAATTGAGCTCTTAAAGGTAGGGGCGCCATATTAAGCTTAAACATAGGGGCGTCAAATTGATCTTAAATTTAGGAGGCGGCTAAATCGACATTTAACAACAGGGGCGCCAAATTGAGCTTAAAGGTAGGGCGCCATATTAAGCTTAAACATATAGGGGCGTCAAATTGACCTTAAATTTAGGAGGCGCTAAATCGACATTTAACAACAGGGGCGCCAAATTGAGCTTAAAGTAGGGGCGCATATTAAGCTTAAACATATAGGGGCGTCAAATTGACCTTAAACTTTGGGCGTCAAGTCGACCTAAAATTAGGGGGCAAATCGACATTAAACAACAGGGCGCCAAATTGAGCTTAAACGTAGGGGCGCCAGATTGAGCTTAAACATAGGGCGCCAAACTGACCTTAAACTTAGGGACGTAAAATCGACATTAAATTAGGGGCACCAAATCGACATTGAGCTACGGGGCGTCAAATTAAGCTTAAAGGTAGGGGCGCCAATTAAGCTTAAACCATGGACACTAGTCCATGCTTAAACATAGGGGCGTCAAATTTACCTTAAAACTTAGGGCGTCAAGTCAACCTTAAATTTAGGGGGCGTCAATCGACATTAAACTACAGGGGCGCCAAATTGAGCTTAAACGTAGGGGCGCCAGATTGAGCTTAACCATAGGGGCGCCAAACTGACCTTAAACTTAGGGACGTAAAATCGACCTTATATTTAGGGGGCACCAAATCGACATTAAACTACGGGATCGCTAAAATGAGCTTAAAGGTAGGGGCGCCATATTAAGGTTAAACATAGGGGCGTCAAATTTACCTTAAACTAGGGCGTCAAGTCGACCTTAAATTTATGGGGCGCTGAATCGACATTAAACTACATGGGCGCCAAATTGAGCTTAAACGTAGGGGCGCCAGATTGCGCTTAAACATAGGGGCGCCTAACTGAACTTAAACTTAGGGACGTAAATTCGACCTTAATTTAGGGGCGCCAAATCGACATTGAGCTACGGGGCGCCAAATTAAGCTTAAAGTTAGGGGCGCCATATTAAGCTAAACTCAGGACACTAGTCCATGCTTAACATAGGGGCGTCAATTTACCTTAAACTTTGGGCGTCAAGTCGACCTTAAATTAGAGGGCGCCAAATCGACATTAACCTAGAGGGGCCACTAAATTGAGCTTAAACATGTTAAACGTAGGGGCGCCAGATTGAGCTTAAACATAGGGGCGCCAAACTGACCTTAAACTTAGGGACGCAAAATCGACTTTAATTTTAGGGGCGCCAAATCGACATTAAACTACGGGGCGCCAAATTAAGCTTAAACATAGGGGCGTCAAATTGACCTTAAACTTAGGGGCGTCAAGTCGACTTATAATTAGGGGCGCTAAATCGATATTAAACTACGGGGCACCAAATTGAGCTTAAACGTAGGGGCGCCAGATTGAGCTTAAACATAGGGGCGCAAACTGACCTTAAACTTAGGACGCAAAATCGACTTTAATTTTTAGGGGGCGCCAAATCGACATTAAACTACGGGGGCGCCAAATAAGCTTAAACATAGGGGCGTCAAATTGGACCTAAACTTAGGGCGTCAAGTTGACCTTATATTTAGGGGGCCGCTAAATCGATATTAAACTACGGGGCGCCAAATTGAGCTTAAAACGTAGGGGCGCCAGATTGAGCTTAACATAGGGGCACCAAACTGACCTTAAAACTTAGGACGTAAAGTCGATTTAAATTTAGGGGCGCCATCGACATTAAACTACAGGGGGCGCCAAATTGAGCTTTAACATAGGGGCCATCAAACCTCGACCTTAAACTTAAGGGACGTAAAATCGACCTTAAATTTAAGGGGCGCCAATCGACATTAAAACTACGGGGTGGGGGGCCAAATTGAGCTTAAAGGTAGGGGCGCCATATTAAGCTTTAACATAGGCGGTCAAATTGACTTGTAAGCTAGTGGGGGCGCCGAAATCGAACTTAACTCAGGGGCGCCAAACCTACCTAAATTTTTGAAGGGGTGCCAGATCGACCTTAAACTTAAGGAGTTATTCGACCTTGAATTTAGGGGTCGCCAAATAGATTTAAAAAACAAAAAAGGGGCGTCAAGTTCGACCTTAAATTATGGGGTGCTGAATCGACATTAACTACATGGGCGCCAAATTGAGCTTAAACGTAGGGCGCCAGATTGAGCTTAAACATAGGGGCGCCTAACTGACCTTAAACTTAGGGACGTAAAATCGACCTTAAATTTAGGGGGCGCCAAATCGACATTGAGCTACGGGGGCGCCAAATTAAGCTTAAAGTTTAAGGGACCCAATTAGCCTAAACCAATGGACACTAGTCCATGCTTAAACATAGGGGCGTCCAAAATTTACCTTAACTTGGGCGTCAAGTCGACCTAAATTTAGGGGCCCAATCGACATTACTAGGGGCACTAATTAGCTTAACAGTGTTAAACATAGGGGCGCAGATTGAGCTTAAACATAGGGGCGCCCAAACTGACCTTAAACTTAGGGACGCAAAATCGACTTTAATTTTAGGGGCGCCAAATCGACATTAAACTACGGGGGCGCCAAATTAGCTTAAACATAGGGGCGTCAAATTGACCTTAAACTGGGGCGTCAAGTCGACCTTATATTAGGGGGCGCTAAATCGATATTAAACTACGGGGCACCAAATTTGAGCTTAAACGTAGGGGCG
>CALNVZ010003426.1:9296073-9306383 GCA_940671915.1 Paracentrotus lividus
TAAAAAGTACTAATTATTGACCATGAAGACTTATAAAACACAACACAAAAAGAACAGAAAATGTCAGTGGAATGGGCGGTATTAATTAGATTCACGAGAAGCAATGCCATAGATTTTGCAACGCGAGGTTATACCCATTCCACCATGAGAATATGGAGCATCGTTCACTAATCGGACGCCTTTTTTAATCTCTTCCTCGTTGCCCACGAGTGGTTACATGTCAAAAGTCTTGAATGGTCAGGCTGTTGTTTGAAGCGTAATCAGGTATTTGTCCCGTGTGACGCGATCGCGAAGAGGGAAAACATAGTCCGGTGAGGGAACTAAGCTCAGGCCTTATACCCCCATTCCATAGAGATTTGGAGCATCGTTCACCTTAATCGGACGCGATTTTTTAATCCTTACTGGTTGCCCACCGAGTGGTCTCCATTGTCAAAGTCTAATGGTCAGGCTTGTGTTTGAATCGTCTATCAGGTTATTTGTCCGACGTGTTGGAACGCGATGCGAAGAGGGAAAATAGTCCGGTGAGTGGAACTAAGCTCAGGCTTAGTTCGCCTAATCGGACTGACCGGCACCCATTTCATTTTCGACCTCGCAGTCAACATTGGATTATGTGTCAGTCCGTCCGACGTGTTATACACATTCTATTGTTTTTCAGCTTGTCCGAACGTCTCTGGGCCGAATCTGATTAAAATCGGAAGGAGGGAAGATCAGGTACTCGAACCCTATTGCAATCAAGCGGTTCTTTATCAACTTTTTTGAAAAAACTTAAGTGTCGTTTTCAAAACCCAACTGTGGAATGGTTGGTAGTGAGCGGGCAAATGTAACGATCGATCATCCCGAAGTAGTGACTTGATTAATTAGATTAGAGTTTGGCGGTATCAGATATGATGTTTGGAAAGTGCAGTTAGAGGTCAAGATAGCCCCCAAATTAACCCCTCCGAAAGCAATTCATGGATTGGACAAGCCAATAAAACGTGGCGGACAGATGTGGGCAGATTACCAGTGTCTTTCATATCCGATTTCATGCGGATAATTAACAAAATCAGGGTCACTAAACAGGCGTCTCGGGTGAAGATTTTATCGGGACTCATCCAAATTGCCAATTTTGGGGATCAGGTGAGCTTGAGATTTGAGAGTCCGAATTGCAGTGGAATGGGGGTATTATAGTTTTTCGCTAATCTGGACTGACCGGACACCCTTTCCATTTCGACTCGAGTCAATAATTGGATATGACTTGTCAGTCGTCGACGTGTATAAAATTCTACTTGTTTTCAGTGCTGTCCGTCACGTCTCTGGCCGACATTCTGATTAAAAATTGGGTGATCAAGGTACTCAACGTCTTGAATTTTATTGTTTTTTTTTTTTTATCATCAACTTTTTCGAAAAAAAGGAAGTGTCGTTTTTCAAAACCCTCTGTGGAAAGTTGGTTAGTACTATCGGGTCAAACGCGTACGATCGATCTCCGCATACGTGACCTGATTAATATTTGATTAAATTTTTGGGCGGTATCCAGCATACGATGTTTGGAAGTGCCCGTTTTAGAGTCATATAGCCCACCAATTACCCCTCCGAAAGCAAATCATTTGGATTGGATGGGACATCGATAAAAAACGTGCGGGACAGATGTCGGGCAGATACAGTCTTTCATCGTTCATGCGGAAATAAAAAAATCAGGGTCACGCAAAACAGGCTCCTCGGGTGAGATTTCATTTCGGAACTTCACCAATTGGCCCAATTTTGGGGATCAGGGTGAGGTCCGAGATGAGAGTCCGATTGGCGTCAGTGGATGGGGGGTATATAATGTTCACATTTTTTCATTTTCTTCTCTCTCTTGGCATCCATTTGTCTCTATATCGTATCTCTCTTACTCTCTTTCTTATGTGTTCACTTTCATTTTATTCTCTCCTCCCTGCATCCTTTCTCTATATAGTATTTCAATCTGTCCTCTCCCTCTCCTCTCTCTCGCTCCGTCTCTCTATTTCTCTCTCTCTCTCGTCTCTCTTCTCTGTCTGTTTTGTTTCTGTCCTTCTTTCCCTCTATTCTCCTCTTATCGGCTCCCGTCTTTCTTCTTCTCCTTCTGTCTCTCTTTCCCTCTCTCCCTTTAATCAATCTGTCTCTCCTCTCTGTCCCTACCCCGCCACCCCTCTCTCTCTTCTCTTTTCTGGTCTTTGGCTTGGTTTCTCTATTCCAGCTTCTGTATCTCCTCTTTTCCAAATTCAAAAATAATCGAGCCCTCAATCAGATCACACCAAGAAAAGGTTGATATAAATTTTTCAGTGCAGTGGTTTATATTTAATAACATAAGCATTATATAATATCATCTTATTGGATCACTTTCAGGCACGATATAACTTTGGGTATGGCCCTAAATCCATAGTAGGGCAATGTGTTTTCAAAGGTTCTTTTATTACAGTATCTGATAATATGCTGTGAAAATATCTATTATAATGGTAGACCCTAAATCGCCCAGTATTTCAACAAAAAAAAAAAAAAATGTTCCTCACACGATATTAGCAGCATAATGCAACATTGGGTCTGCTCCGCATAAATAGAAGAGGTCGAATTAATGTTTTCTGGTGTATCCAATGAATGTACCCTCATCGTTTATTTGTTGCATTACAAGACGATTAGCGATATGCATATATTTTCACGGGCTTGCCGTACTATTCAGTCATGACACAATTATAGTAAGTTTTTTCGGTGAATGTATGTGAAATTTACTGCAGTAAGGTAAGTATGTGGGAAGCAGTATAATGGTGGTGCTAGAGAATGACGACTCGTGTGTGTGCAGTAACCTCGTTTAGCAATGAGTGGTGTCGTTACATTTGTCCTGGTTAATCCACATCATGAGCCTTTGTTTTGTTTCTTACTCAATAAAGTTATAATAAGAAAACCTAGTTTTTGGGAGAAAATGACACACTTTGTCTATGAATTAGTGGCCATAGTCCCTCAACTAGATCCCGAGGAGAGTCATTAGTCCGTTTGTTGCCTTGTATGGCCAGGTGATATCGGCCTCTAAATACCCATCTACATTGTCATATACCTTATTTCATAGCTCGTATTTTACAGAGAGAGCAGTGCAGTGGTGTTGATGTTAGACAAAGCTTCTATTATGGGAGATGGGAGGGACAGCATTTCTATCTATCCTAGAATTTCTTTGTAAAATATACAATTGCTGGAAGTAATTCATCGCAATCCATTATGATATAGAAGGTCCAATCATATGTTTCTAAATTATACAAACATCATCTTTCCATGTGTGTTTAAAGTGATAACAGTAAATAAAACGTAATTAACCATAACAACAGTCTAATTAAAAAAAAAGAATAATTATAGGGCCTACAGATTATAATCTGGAGAAAAAACTTCCTGCGGCAAACTTAAGGGTAAACAAAAGCTTTTCATAATCAGAGGATAAATATTTGAGTCAAATTCAGTAGTCCCACACATATTAACATAACAGTCCGAAATATGATTAAGTCTAATGCTCTTATATACCAGGCCGTTACGAACAAATATCGGACTCATTGATGAACATCGATTTTATCAATGACTGCTTTTGATTGTGTTAACCGAAACACAACTTAGAAAAGGAAATAGCCCAATAAGACGATGTAAGATACAAAGAACATTAATTATGAAAAGTATTAAAGTCGAGAGGAGGGAATTGTTTTCTGTCGACTAATATATTCATTTGAATTTAAATTTGCACAATAATAATTTGGTTGATTATTTCAAAATTTTTTGCTCAAAACGGATATGGCAGCCTGTATTTGTTACGGAACAGAATTCATTGAACAATGAAAATACCTGCAATGTACCGCAACTTTTTGCGATTTATCAAACAATAATTATTAAATCTGCATAACCACATAATACATATACATTGTATATATACGGTTAAGATAATAGAAAACCTCCCCCTGACTGATTATCATCAAACAGCTGTTAGCAAGTAAAAAGTCATATAAGATTCATTACCTCGTTTCCATATAATTAAGAAGTATTCTGATTTTAATGAACAATGCTGTTCAAGAGTATGGTATAATGCTACATTTTGACCCCAATTAGTTTTGTTTGAAACCATATTCAACGACCATTGTAAGAATAATTGAAATAAAGACCCACTAACTTCGTTTCACCTGTCAGATTTGAAACTCGCAACATCTCCTATAAATCCAGACTACACTGTATTTATTCGTGACTACCTTGCTATTCAGCTGTAACACGCATAACGCAAGCAGCTAAATCGATATAATATGAATGGTTCCTGAGTTTCAATCAATGGACATATTCTTGATTGTATCTATTTGTACTTGTCTTAACACGAGGTATTAAGCTGTCGGAGGTAAGTAGACATATTTTACAGTAGGGCCCCTTGTTTGTGTGATACTCAAAAGCACTTATTATTACATAAATACAAAAAGAGACAGACTATCACGTATATTAGGCAATTAAGGGTCATAGCGTATACAAATGCATATAATATATATCAGATCTGTTTATGAGGTTGGAATGTGTAGCGGTGATGTAACTGTGTATTTAACGGCGTGTGGTGTTCCGGTCATAACGATATTTCATAATCCTGGTAACTCTGTGCGGTATTGATGTGTGGTACTAGATTGGGATAATATGCTATGAGGTATTTTTGCTGTATGGTACTCCTATATGGTATTTTTTGTGGTACTTGTGCTAAAATACCATAGGAAATCCTGTGGTATTTGTGCCGAAATACCATAGGAAATCCTATGGTATTTTGGCTGTATGGTACTTCTGTATGGTATTTTGTGTGGTATTTGTGCCAAAAAACCATAGGAAATCCTATGGTATTTTGGCTGTATGGTATTTTGTGTGGTATTTGTGCCAAAAAACCATAGGAAATCCTATGGTTTTTTGGCTGTATGGTACTTAGTATGGTATTTTGTGTGGTATTTGTGCCAAAAAACCATAGAAAATCCTATGGTATTTTGGCTGTATGGTACTTCTGTATGGTATTTGGTGTGGTATTTGTGCCAAAAAACCATAGGAAATCCTATGGGGTATTTTGGCCTGATATGGTACTAGTTTCTGTTTGGTATTTGTGCCAAAAAAACCATAGAAAATCTATATGCGTATTTTGTGTGGTATTTGGTGCCAAAAACCAATAGGAAATCCTGTGGTATTTTGGCTGTATGGTACTTCTGATATGTATTTTGTGTGGGTATTTGTGCCAAAAACCATAGAATCCTATGGTATTTTGGCTTGTATGGTATATCTGTATGGTATTTGGTGGTGGTATTTGTGCCAAAAAACCATAGGAAATCCTATGGTAGTTTTGGGTGCTATGGTATTTCTGTGCTAGTATGATGGTATTTTGTAGTGGTATTTGGTGCGCAAAAAACCATAGGAATATCCTAATGGTAATTTTGGCTGTATGGGTACATTCTGTATGTGTAATTTTGATGTGGTATTTGTGCCAAAAAAACCATAGGGAAATCCTATGGTGATTTATTGGACTGTAATGGTTAACTTCTGGTATGGTAGTTTTGTGTGGTATTTGTGCAAAAAACATAGGAGAAATCCTGTGTATTTTGTATGGTACCACGTTGCGTGGTACCACACGACATTTTTGTAAAGGGTATAAGCTTTCAAGGCCTTAGTTCGCTATCGGACTGAGATGACCGGACACCCATTTCCATTTTCGACCCCGAGTCAAATATTGGATATATTTAGATGTCAGTCCGTCCGACGTGTATAACATTCTATTGTTTTCAGCTGTCCCGACGTCTCTAGCCGACATCTGATTAAAATCTGGAGTGATCAGGTACTCAACTTATTGCAGATCAGCGCGCACGAGTGGGCGCAGATATGAACTAAAAGTGCGAGCAAAAACTAATCTCCTCGTCAGAAGACGGAATAACTAAATTCTAAAGAGAGTCTATCTATGCTTTTCGACCCGCAAGAATCGATTAGAACAATTTCAAAAACTTATGAGTCAATGTAAATGCTTTATTGTCTGAATTGTGACAAGACAAATATCTAATAGTACAACATAGGCAATAATTCATTTACTTTGATTAAGGTGGACATTTAGGTGGTCAAGACTGAGGAACACATAGAAGTATTTTCAAATGTCCTATGACGTCGATAAATGCCCATTTCTGATATGTTAGAGGGATTTCTTTGAATAAAAGTTCAGATACAAGCATGATATTATTTTCGAGTGAGGTGTGTAGGGGTTGTAATAGACCACGGAAACAGTTGTTAAAACATGATTAAGTATTTTATAGGACTGTAGTATTACTATACTGGGGTTTTTTACGGAACGAGGGGAAAAAATGCCTGTATGTTTAGAGAGAGTTTATATAATATTTTGGAACTTTAATGGGGTTTTAAAGAAACTATGAAAGGGGAGGTCTTCTTTTTCTATTCCATAAAAATCGGTTTTCCGAATGAGAGGACGGCAGTAGGTCTATTTTCATCGTAAAGAAAGTAGAAAATCATATTTTGATTTTGGCTAATTGTTTGATTATATGACTCAAAAGTTATTGGCCATATTTATATACTACGATCTCCTTCTCTAATGAACTTATTGTATGTATTGTATTTTCACAATCGCAACAATAAAAAAGATAAAAAGAAGATGCATAATGGCTTCATGGCCATCAGCACTTTTGTGTAAAACTAAATGCTGATCTTCCATGGGGTCCAGAAAGAAGAATAAGCAATGATATCTATAGACTATAAATATTATAAATGAATCAAATAGATAAGAACAAAGTTAAAATGTTTATACAGTAGTGCACAGTCTTAACATGTTTCCTGACGCGAAAGTAGCAGAAACATTTATGTGATCAATTACAAGTCATAAGTTTAAGAATGATGTCCGATTGAACTTTTATTACATAATTCATTTTGTTTGAGCAAACATAACGAAAACGACCAAAAAACCTATTATAGACATAAGTGTAGCCCCGAATTAAATATCATTACTATTTCAAGATTAAGATCATTCAGTATGGTGCATGATAATACGTTGGGTGGGTGGGGGGGTAACAGTCCTAAAGGACTATATCGATACCCATGAAGCACAGCATGTCTGTTTTCATGAAATCGATTGATATTCATGGTGTTTTTGGTTGTTTTGGTTTTTCGGCTTTCAATTGAAATATTTACGCACTTACGCGTGAGCTTTTGTGTGCGCAATACGTGCGGCATTATCGCCTTTAGATTATTTACGGTAAAATAGGCGAACATGCGGATGGAAAATTGTTATATCTGGCTGAAGGTTGCAGGAGGTTGGCAGCTAATTTGGTATTGATGTAAAGCATAAACTATATAACAAAGACTCTCATGTGTACTTTTAGCGGCGCAATCGGGCAGCATTTTGAAAATCAATGCGTATGAATAAAAAATGCAATTTCCCCCCATTATTTAGTGGTTTCTCCCAAAATTACTTCCGATGGGTTAATCATTGTCTTTAAATTCTATGGGCACTAAAAATGATCATTCTTAAACAAGCAAATTTAATTCTAAATATATTGAACTACCATTTAGTAAAAAATCCCAAATAACGAAAATTGTCATTTACACATGGAGTACCACTATAAGTCATTTTCTGGTCATTTCAAAGAAAAATAACCAACTAAAATCAATTTCATGATAAAATATTTATGGAGATGTTCTAGAGGTTGCTATCTTTGCTGAGAATATTAAAAAAACAAAATTGGTAGGTGACCAGAAACCAGTTTTGGCGCACTTTTGCTGACGCCTGGCCCACTGTTCTTTATCAACTTTTGAAAATAAGTGTTGTTTTCAAACCCAATGTGGAATGTGGTAGGTATCGGGTCAATGTACGATCGATCTCGAGTATTGACTGAGATTAATTAAGATAGAGTTTGGCCAGTATCAGATAGATGTTGGAAGTGCCAGTTGTTAGAGTCCAGATAGCCCCCAAATTACACTCCGAAAGCAAATTCATGGATTGGACAAGCCAATAAAACGGCGGACAGATGTCGGGCAGATACCAGTCTTTCATCCAATTTCATGCGGATAATAAAAAAAATCAGGGTCACTAAAACAGGCTCCTCGGGTGAGATTTTATCGGAACTCATCCAAATTGCCATTTTGGGGATCAGGTGAGCTTGAGATGAGAGTCCGATTGTCAGTGGAATGGGGGTATTAGTTCGCTATCGGACTGACCGGACACCATTTCCATTTTCGACCTCGAGTCATTATTGGATATGACTTGTCAGTCAGTCCGACGTATATAAAATTCTATTGTTTTCAGCTGTCCGACATCTCTGGCCGACATCTGATTAAAATTGGGTGATCAGGTACTCAACTCATTGCAATTTTATTGTTTTTTTATCAACTTTTCGAAAAGAAGTGTCGTTTTCAACCCAACTGTGGAATGTTGGTAGTACTATCGGGTCAACGTACGATCGATCTCCGAATAGTGACTGATTAATTTGATTAGAATTTGGCCGGTATCAGATAGATGTTGGAAGTGCCCGTTTAGAGTCAGATAGCCCCCAAATTACCCTCCGAAAGCAAATTCATGGATTGGACAAGCCGATAAAAACGGCGGACAGATGTCGGGCAGATACCAGTCTTTCATCCAATTGAGTGCATGAATATAAAAAAGGCCTAAGTCCAATTTTTGGCGAAATTGAGTTATATATGGGAAATTGTTCCTTATACATTGACCCATCTTGTGCATAAATGATGAATCTGAAATCATCTCAGAAATGCCTTAAATAGAGGATAAACATCTGGTATGAATGTAAGAAAAGCCTAAGTCCAGGACTTAGGCTTTTCTTACATTCATATCTAGCGCCCTCTCTCATTACTTCTTGTTTAACCTTGAGTACCTCAAAATGGCTGCTCATGAGCTACATGGAAAAAAAGTAAGAAGTTGAAGTTCACTTGCAGATGTTTGTGCTTCTGTGTGTGTCAGAGGGTGTGTGAGGGGTGTTTGGATGGGTGTGTGTCAATATATATAAAAAAAAAATAGCTCCTCAAAAAAAAAAAAAAGTAATTCCCATGCTGATGCGAGTGTGTTGATGTGGGGCATGCAGGGTGGATTCAGGATTGATGTTTTCTTACAAAATTCGCTCACAACACAATTAAAGTTTTTTGTTTTGTTTTTAGAATTTTACCCCAAAATTCACTGATACACTCTCAGAAAAATTTTAACCAACTGGGCAAAATTTTAACCAACCGTTGGTTCAAATATGAACTTACCAACTGTTGGTTAAACGCGTTAACCAACCCCAGTTGGTTAAAATTTAACCAATTATTTATTAAAACTTTAATAAAAAGTTGGTTAAAATATTTTAACCAACCCTAGTTGGTAAAAAAATTTAATACTTAATTGGTTAATTTCTTTTTTTAATACATCATGGTTGGTTAAAAAAAAATCAAGCGATAGACCGGACTGGACCGGCCTTTTGACAATTTGATCAAAGTATTGGTACAAATAACATGAAGAGTTATGCCTGTATTATTAGACTACATGCATTATTTGTTGGCCTAAATAGAGTAGGCCTACAGTAGCCTAAGTATTGGTCCAGTACAATATAATTACTTCGGTTCAGACGTTAGGTCTACAATCTAGTCCAGTAGGTGAGATCTAACTGGATCTAATTATAGATCTACAATATAGAAATGAGATGTTGGCCTATTGTTAGATTCTACATTTAGATTCCAAGGTCATCACTCTTAAACCAATCAAGTAGACTCTAGGCCTATTGGACCATATCCACATCGAGAGGTCTAAAAATATTAAGGCTAAATTTAGATGCAAGTGATGGTTCTAACGTAGTTCTAAATATTTAGCCAACTAAATCTATGACCTGAAGACTTAGTCCGAGACCAAGCTGATTGGAGAGCGAAGTAGTATTTAACGTTAGATTCTAGACCGGAATTGCATAAATTTCAAGCAAGTTTAATACCTAACGTTAGGTCTAACGTCTCAACCGAAATAATTAAGAACCGTACTGGCCATGTAGTCCAAAACATAATGCATGTTAGTCCTATATCACAGGCCTATACTCTTCAAGTCGTTTCTACCTACCAATATACTTTGATCAGATTGTCAAGATAGGTCCAGCCAGACCAGCAGTCAGCTTGTTGTCGTCGCGATCAAACGTGCAATGAATAGGCGCACTATATCTTACGTGTATAAATGAAAATCGCAAGATTTCTAGCGCGAGGAGCGGAGCGCGTATCTTTGTTACATCCGCGTTTCCCATTGGTTGTTTTTCTTCCACGTGACCAATATTTTTAACCAACTATTGGTTAAAAATGGAATTGGGCTTTTTTAACCA
>CALNVZ010003426.1:9368272-9379733 GCA_940671915.1 Paracentrotus lividus
CAATTTCTTGAATATGGTTCTAGAGCAATTAGCCTGCTCCCGAAGGGCAGCAATTATCTTTAATTACCGCCGTGTCGAACAATACGCCCCGAGCAATGTAAATAATCTAAAAATATAAATATAAAAAAAAACAAAAAAAAGAAAAATATAACCAAAAAAAGAAAATCAAATAAGGAAAGAAAAAAAATTAAAAGAAATATAGACAAACAAATAAAGAGAAAATAAGAAAAAAAAAAAATAAAAAAAATTAAAATAATACTTCGAAAGAAAATAAAAAAAACCCAACGTTATAAAAAAGTAATGCTAAATGAAAAAAATATTAAAAAAACCCCCATAAACAGAATTAAATAAAAAAAAACGGGATAAAAGTCAAAAAAAATAAAAGAATAAAAAATTATATAAAAAAAATATAAAAAAAATAGAAAGAGCAGCAAAAAAAATATAGCATAACGTAGCAAGAAAAAAACTAAAAAACTATAGATAAAGAGAGAAATTAAAGTCAGAGCAAAATCATGTCGCTATAGCGGCAAAAAAAATATTCCACATTTATGACGGACAGTGTATTTTTATTTCACTTTCCCTAACCTTCCGTCTCTATATTTGTCTCTATCTTCCATTCTCTTCTATTTACCCTTTCTGTGAAAAAAGGGGGAACATGAACAAAACAAAAACAAAAAACAAAAATACACACACACAAAGCAAAAAGAAACAAAATAATACGCCCTGTATCGATTTCGATTGTAATGAATTTGATGGTCTCTCTCTCTCTCTCTGCATCATTATTGTTTAAGAGAAAATAATAATAATTTAATTTAACTTTTTTCCTTTATTCAGTGGCAGATCCAGGATTTCAGGATAGGGGGCGCCAAACCCGGTAGGGAAGGGGGGACGCCGCCTAAAATTTCTGATTTTAACATGAACAGTCAATGGGAGGTTTTCATATTATAGGGTGACGTGCGACCCTTGCGTCCCCCGCCAGAATCCTTCAGTGTTAATTGGGTCTCTTTCTTTCCAAGTTCTCTGCCCCAACCTTTATTTCTTTGTATTAACCCCTTCACACTCTTTCTCATGTTTACTCTATCACTCATGCATTTTTTTTTTCTTAATCTCACTCTCTCCTTCTCTCTCGCTCCCCCCCCCCTCGCCTCCTCTCTCTCTCTCTCTCTCTCTCTCTCCATCTCTCCATCTCTCTTTCTCTCGCTCTTTCTCTCTCTTTCTTTTTGTTTCTATCTCTCTCTTTCTATCTTTCTTTACAAAACTAAAATGAATGCTAGCTCAAATGAAAAAAGAAAAGAAAAAAAAGAACCAACATGAGATAGTATCCATTTTCTTTATTTTGTACAGTGTTACAGTTGAATAACATCATAATAATCATCATGCACAATATAACTACAAGCATTATAAGTGTTATATATATATACATCATATTCCCTAGCAAAATTACACTTTGGTCTGCTACTTATAATAAAAGAATTGTGGGCAATTGGTTTTTGACTATCAAACGAAATGAGTTTTAAATTCCTTCCTGAAGTAAGAGATGTATCATTTTGTTGATAAACACTAAATGATTCTAAGAGATAAATCGTTTTAAAATGATGATCACTCGCTATATTTTTCTTTCCTATATCCAGATATCTTTCTTATCAAATCATTATGTCATTTAGAAAAAAAAAAGACTCTATTGTGATCACGAATCATTTAAAAACAAACACATTTTCAAGCATTATTAACCAAATTTCTTTTTGTTAAAATAAAGAGCACTATTATTGACATGAAGACTTATATATTTTTTTTTCTTACCAGACATGTTACTCGCAGCGATACATTATACAATATATTATGCTATAACAATAATAATAAAAAAAAAAAAAACACCTACCCACACGCACACACGAACAACCGAAAAAAGTAATTTTAATGACAGATTTAGATTATATCGATTGTGGTTATTGATACTGAAAAATAATTATTAACACGGTGAAAATGGGAAGAAATTTGTACTCTGTTTGTTTATGTATGACCAATTATTTAATCTTAGAGAAGCTTACCTTGCATCTGTCCGCAACCAGTAAGTTTCAGCAATAATTATACACGACCCCACACTTCGGCCGATGAATGGTCCCCACCCTGGCGAATTGATAACTTTTTTTTTCTTGTTTAGACATCAACATATCCCACCTATCCCTTCTTTGATCTGCCTCTGAATAAGACATGTACCAATAATTGAGTTTACATGAATGATCGGATTGTTAGACAGCGAACAGAATAAGTAACAAAAGATTATTTGGAATATGGGGCAACAACATTTTTTCAGCTTCGCTTTTTGATAATGTTTTCAGAATAGAGTTGTAGGAAAATTGTGCATAAATCTCAGTTCAAATTATGATATAGAAGCTCATCGCTACAACTCTAACTTACATTTTATGGTTTTCATTATAATCATTTTGAAGAACAATGTCAGCTCACTAAAAGCCCATTCAGAGTTGTATATATTTTCTTTAAAAATGATATGGACATGATGGAGGTTATATGACAACCGATATGTTGTAAAACAAACATGATAATCATGTCATTTACAATCTTAAAATTGAACAGGCGATAGACTGTTCCGACAGACCCCCCCCCCTCCCCATAGGGAATAATAATAGGGGGTGGGGGTGATAAAATGATAAAATAATAGAAACTTTTTAGTTAAAGTATGGCCTAAGGAAGAGAACAGCATTGAATTGAGAAATAAAACATCGGCTCTTGTGCAATAGTTGTCAATGATCTTTAAGGTTAAGCTTTCAATGGAGACGGACGTATAGTTCCAAGTAGCTCGTTCTCGCAGCCAACGCCCTGATTTTTTCACCCTAATATGAAACAAATTGCGGTTTGAAATTTTTTTTCTACGTTTCGCTGTTATGAGACTTGAGGAACTAACATCTACTTTTGGTGAGGCTCTTATTCCAATTTTCTTGAATTTTACTCTAAATAATCCTACTAACTTGATCATGATGTCGATAGATTCTATCTCGCTCCGGTAAAGTCCAGTAGCTCCTGACACGCATGAGACGCTCAAAAACACGCCCGGCAGACAAGGCCGCCGGTTACGCGTAGCTACAGCTACACCCTACCAGTCCCGCTGCCCCTATCGACACCCGTGCTATCGCTCCGACTGACGCCCCCAGCTATGCCGGTAGTTATCGCCCCGGCCCCGTATTGCCAGTCAACCTACACTGCTGACATACATCATCTATATTGCATTCCTCCGCTGAGCTTTGTGCAAAAATCGACAACCTTACTGCTGAAGTACACTTCAGTCAAAGCAAAAGTCCACGATTTGGAAATGCTGTTTCATTTAACGGCCGAGAAAGTGTTGAAATTGGAAATAAATGATTTACCAAATATCAAGATTGCTCTTGAAAAGCAGATATGCGCCTACAAGAAAAGATGATGGAAATCGGAGATATACCAGCGCCGCTCTAACCTGCTTTTTTACGGCATAAGTGAGAAGCAGAACGAGGATGTTACGCAGTTCTTCGCTCCACGTTTGTTCAACTGCTGAATGACCCCGGCCCCGACGCCACGAACATCGCTATCGCAAATGTCACCGTCTTCCTCGACGCGCTATCGCCGCGACGGATTCTGGCAGCCACCAAAGCGATCATCGCGAAGTTTGTGTATATGGGGGATCGAATAAGATCCTGGCAGCATACGAGGTAGAAATCGTCGCGACCAAAAGGAGCGAGTTACCTTCACGCCTTACTGTTGTACTGATTTACCTCCTACTTTGAAGTACGAAAGAGGAAAGCTTGCTAAAGCGTCGCGTATGACCTGAGGAAGAATAAAGGATGTTTTCTACAAAGATCCTCGTCAAGAAGGGAAATGTCTTCCTTCAGTGGAAGGAAAAGAACTCAACCTCATGGAAAGACTACAAAGAATAGTCATATAAGACCTGTTCTTCCTTATATTTAAGTTTGTCAACAATCTGTATTGATAATGCTCAAAAAAGTAAAGATCTAAGATACATTTATGCTTTGGCTTATGAGTTCATAATTATAAAGCCTGATATTTGTGGCTGTAGGTTTTGTATTATCATTATGAAGAAATTTACTATTAAACCAGTAAAATTTCTTAATATAGCCCTTGACAAATAATGTTCATTAAGGTTCATGTTTGTTTTATTTTTTAATGCCAAACTTAAATTGCTGAAACAGTGAACTTTGCGATTGCAATGCTAAATAAGTGCTATTTGTGAGGTTATTATGTTATTTAAGAATCAGGCAGCACAAAGTATCATCAGCTTTTGCATCCAAAAGTTATGGAAAGTAACTCTAGAGTTTAGCTTATAAGAGTTATAATGAGGTTTGTGTTTCTACCTAGCAAAATGTTAACACCTAAGCTTAGATTTAAAAGTCTATGATAATTATTGGATTGCAACCCCAGTTCTTTATTTATATCTCCTGGCTAGCTTAAACAAGTGAGAGAAAAAAAGAAGAAAAAGAATAACCAGCATAATTTTTTCATGATGCAAGGGTTTTTGTTTTTTGTTTGTTGTATTGCTATCCTTTAAGATTTATAGTCATGAATTATTATATGTTAAAAACTATACTATTGATACATGTCTGTTTAGACTATAAGAGTTATGATGAGGTTTGTGTTCTACTAGCAAAATGTTAACAACTAAGCTTAGATTTAAGACTATGATAATTATTGGATTGCAGTGTAATGACTTTTAAACCCCAGTTCTTTATTTATAATCTCCTGGCTAGCTTAAACAAGTGAGAGAAAAAAGAAGAAAAAGAATAACCAGCATAATTTTTTTTATGAATGCAAAGGGTTTTTTGTATTGCTATCCTTTGAGAGATTTATAGTCATGAATAAATTATATGTTAAAACATTCTATGTTGATACATGTCTGTTGAGTGTAAGGAAACAGCATTCATGTGTGCAAAAAGTACACTAATTATTACTCATAGCAAGAGCTACATGTACTTTTATCTATTTAAAGTTATGATATTGTATCGCCATTTCCTATTTTGGAATAGTTAATACACTAATTTCACACATTTAAATGACTTTATCTTTCTGCTTTAGCTCCGCTTTAAAGAAGTGATGGAAGAGGAAAAATTAAGAAGAAAAAAGAAAAAATATAATGCAGCAATAACTTTTCATGAAGGCAAGGGATTTTTGGTTTTGCTCCCCTTTAAGCTATATAATCATGAATTATTTTTATGTAAAAGCATAATGCTATCGTAAATGCCTGTTGAGCATAAAGAAACAGTTTTTGTTTGTGCAAAGTTGCACTAACTATTATTATTTGTTTGCTTAAAATATATAAACTCCAAATCTGGTTTGTTTGTGGGTAATAAAGAGGCGAATGAGAAAAGAGAAAGAGTAACAAAATCATGAAATGAAGACGAAAAAGGATAAGTCTAATTCAACTGTGTCATAACTTGGATTATTTTTTCCCTTCTTTTCCCTCTCTATGATACCCATGATACCAGGATTGGTCTGAGCATTCTGTTTAGACTTAAGGTAAATGTACAAGGTTATGCTCTTTAGTATAGGGGTGTTGGCAGTGAGAATCGTATCTTGGTTTTCATGTCCTTTTAGTGAGGTCTATTTGAAATTGTTTTGAGACATTAAGTAAATATCCATTTACATGCTAATTGTCTTAAGATTTATTCTTTTTCTTTCGAGTACATGTTATGTAATGCATTTTGGGCCTATAACATTTGTTTTATCTAGTGGCCACGCTACACTAGAATCTTTTTAGACAACTCACATACAGTTCAAATTCGCTTTTACTTGCTTGTCATGTAATGTTCTTTCTTATGCAAATATATCCTTATCTGAATAACTGGTACACCCTATCTGAAACATCTGTATATGTTACCACGAATGATACTTACCCTACTTCTATGCAATTCCAATGAGTGTTTTGCCATTATGTGATTTAGATGATCTGATATCGATGCTTATTCAATGAACCTCAAGATAATTGTTATCCTATTTGTAATTCAGAAGGTGCAGATAATTTCGAGAAAAGAATTGGTGAATATTTTAATTCGGAACAAATTCCATTCTTTATAACCATGACCCTAACGATCCTTCCACGTATTTCAGAATCTAAATATTTACAGAGGTGTCAGTTTTCAAGGAGTCTTGCACTCTTAGTACCATTTCAATTCTTCATTTTAACATAAGAAGTCTGAACAAAAAATATGGACTACTTCAACTTTTCTTGATCAGCTGTCTTTTGAATTTGCAATAATTGGGTATGTGAAACTTGGGTCGTGGACGATATTTATCCCTTACATTTGCTTAACAATTATTCCTATACGGGAAATTGTAGAGTTGGAAAAAACTGGTGGTGAGGTGTGGGTATTTACACATCAAACAAATTTCAATCCAAAGTTTTAGAGGACTTAAATCATATGTCAAATTGTGTCGAAACTGTTTTTATCGAACTGATTTATCTTCCTGGAAAAAAACATAATAATTGGAGAAATTTACAAACCACCACAATCGACCCACATGACTTCTTACTATTTCTGAAAATTTATTACTGCCCCTTCTCTTGAAATAAAACTTGTTATATTATGGGAGATTTCAACCTTGACCTCTTGAAATGTATTCATGTATATAATTGTCAAAGTTTTTGTGATATTATGCTCGCTAAATCATTTGTACCCCTGATTAATAGACCAACCCCGAATAGCCAATAATTCCTCAACTCTTATTGAATAACATTTTCTCAAATTCACTAGAATTCACGAATTCTGGTATATAATAAATTGAGCATTTCGGACCATTTCCAGGTCTATGTATTTTCAACCCCTTACAATGAAAACCGTATCTTCATCACCAGCATTGACCCGAACCTTTTCTGAAAACAACATCTCAAGACTAAAAGAATCTCTCGCCCAGACTGATTGGTGCCCAGGTTGTATAACAAAGGCAATTGCAAACGAAGCTTTTAGAGTTCTTTGATCAACTTGTTCATGAATCGGTTTAATACGCACTTGCCCTTACAGTCTTCTCGAACAAAATACAAAAAAGTTCCCCGCCGTGGATTACAACTCTCTCGCTTCGGTCCATATAAATAAAAATCGTTTGTTCTATAAATACAAGAGAAACTAAAACCGAGCATGATAAACAAAATACTCCACCTACCGTAATATCCTTACTTCCTTGTTACGAATTGCAAAAATGAATTTCTTTTCAAACCCACAATTTGAAATACACACAATCTGATGCTAAGAGTACGTGGAAGGTCATAACTAATGTGTGAATAACAAATCTAAAGTCAGCTTCTGATCAATAACATCAAGTTACATTTAACAATTCTGAAGTACAGGACCCTAAATAATAGCTGAAATATTCAATCACTACTTTGTCAATATTGGCCCAATCTTGCCCATGCTATTCAAATACTATGTAATGTACGCACAATTTTTAGAAACCAGAACTTCAGACTATGTTTTTTCTCTCCAGTAACTGCAGATGGAGGTCCTTTCATTAGTAAATAGATGAAACGCGAAAAAAAGTGTTCCGGATTTGACGGCATTTCACATTTCTTATAAAAAAATCATTAATGAACATGAACCCTTCACATATACTTAATGTATCCTTAACAAGTGGTATAGTTCCAGATAATTTCAAATAGCTAAAGTAATTCAATTCATAAAAAGGGTAGTAGCAAGATATAGGAAATTTTCGTCCCATTTCTCTTTTAATTTCATTCTCCAAGATCCTTGAAAAAAATAGTCTATTCCGCACAATTGATTTTTTGGTTAAGCAACTACAGATATTGTTTCCTAATATAGCAATTTTGTGTTTTCCGAAACAATTCAGATATCGCTCAGTCCATGCCCTTCTGATGTTTTAAATAAAGTTGCAAAATCTTTTGACGACTACTGCCCCACACCATTGGTATTTTCCTGACTTCTCCAAGGCCTTCGACACATAGACCATGACGTTCTTCTTTTTAGAAACATTATCGGCATGTACCGGAATTCGTGGAAGGCCTTGGAGTGGTTCAGGAGTTACCTTTCACTATCGCAATCAATTCGTGTGTAATTAATGGTGCCATGAAGTCTGAAACAAAAAGTTGTTACTTGCGGAGTACCTCAGGATCCTTACTTGGCCCGCATATTGTTTATTTATTTTTTAATGATTTCCAAAATTGTTCAGATATAAACTTTCTTTCTTTTAGTGGTCGCTGATGCTCTAATATCTTTCTTTCTAATAGAAATCCCAAATCTTACTTAAAATAATGTAATAATGAATTTGCATTCTTGTATGAAATTGGATTCAAGCAAATAAGTTATCACTTAATATAAACAAACCAACATTTTATTTTAATGTCAGCAACACTCTAGAAGTTTTACCTGGACCTGTTCTCCTAAATCAATAAGAATATTGCCCAAGTTGACAACAAACAAAATATTTTAGGTAATACACATTGGATACAAATTAACTTGGAAAACACATGTACATTATATCGAGCAAACTCATTTCCAGAAACACAGGAGTCATTGGAAATGCTAAAAAAATACTTTCCTTCTCGATGTCCTAATTACTCTATCAATACACTTAATTCTCCTTACTTAAATTACGGAATTCTTGCCTGGGGAAATGCTCTAAATGCCGTCATTGCAATCAAATTTTACTAGTACAAAAAAGAGTTGTAAGAATAATAAAAAATAGCGAGTTTTCTAACCTATACGACCCCATTGTTTTATGCATGTGACATTCTAAGATCCAAGATCTCTTTTCATACAACTTAGGAGAATATTTATGTTCTACTAACAAAACATGAATTACCCTCTCCTGTATCCTCTTTGTTTGTCATGAATTATACAATACATTCTATCCAACACGACAAAGTCATTCTTTCACCTCCACGTACTCGAACAGCTTTCGCTCACAAGACAATTATATTCACTGCACCCAAACGTGTGGAACGAATCCCAGTTGAATTAATATCTTCCACATCCTTACCAAATATTCAAATGCAAATTTTAAAAGGTTTTTGTTTATTAAATATACAGCTTCTTTTCAGGCCCTCCAATAAAACTTTGTACTCGCCCTCTTCTTTTGTTTGTTGCTTTTGTCGTCCTTATGTTTGTTTTTGTCTTATTTTTCCAATTAATTTAAATGATTTCAACTCACTACGAAGGGAATCTTATACTCTACAAGCCTAGCTTTTTTATTAGATTTCCCAATTTTACAGCGTTATAAATCCTAGTATGGATTATTTTATACATGTAATTTTTCTAATTGTTGATCAATGTAAACTTTATGTTGTATATTTTGTATTATATTAATGTGAAATATGAAATAAACTAAACTGAAACTGAAACTGAATGTTTTACTTTCAACATGTCTACTAAGGTTAAAATTTACACCATTCATGCTGATAGACAGCGCTCCCCACCTTTAAAAAAAGCCTGCCTATTGAGGTATTACAAAATTACGAATTGAATTGTCAAGCTAATTTATTCATCTTTTCAATGATACCACAATTGTGTAATGGTGATGGCATGCTTGCATGCACATAAGATCTCAATATCAGGACAAATCAGAATATTCTGTTTATTGAATAATAACACTTATAAAAATGGATGTCAATTCAAAGATGGATAAATGAACATTGCAATCGTATAAACATCAGCATGATCAGTGATATCTAAATTGTACTCGAAAAGTTATCTTAATTGGAATTCAAACTTTTTGTGATAGTTTTATATACATTTCAAGTCAGTATTTAGTTTATCTAGTGGAACCATCACTTTATCTAATAAAAACGAACAGGTTTGAAAATAATAACGGCCAAATTAACCGATACTGTTAAGCATTGAAATGTTATTTCTAAGTGGTTTTTACGTTTATTAAAATTGCATGATTTGTGTATATTGAAATGAGGAAAAAGTAAACCGTTCGTACAATTCATAAAAAGTTGAAAATCAAACGCCCATTATTGATTTACAGTCTCAGATTTTCAAATATTGACCTTATTCGAATTTGGACTCTGTCATATTCATTATCCTGGCTGGTACGAAATAAGCACATAACCCGATAATCTTAACCAATATAAAATGATTGATTTGGGATTTCAATCTCATGACTATATAGCGTCTATCTACTTGTATTTGACAAGAACCATGCCAGAACCAGTAGTACTCCACAATTAAAAACGCGTTGTTGTATGTCTCATTAAAGTAAAACATTAAATAAATAAACATTGAATAAATATATTTTTTTCTATTGGTAGAATTGATCACAAATGATTAAGGTGTGGTTGAAACGAGTAATGGGTTTACATGTGTAGTGATATAACAGCTTAAAATATGTAGTTAAAAATAAGCGGGTGGTTGTAAAACTAGTAACAGCTAGGTATTGATGGTTAAAACATTAAAGTTATATTCAATAACGCTTGTGATCAGTGATTGGTATTTACAATGTAACCTTGATGAAATACAACTTTCTGTCACAGGCAAAAGCGAGCATGTCTGGAGAGAGTGAAACCAGGTAGCACCAAGCATCAGTCAGTGTCAGGTTAAGTGCATTGAACTCAACTCTCTCCTTGAGGTTCAGACCATCAATGTCATTGAGTCTGATCACCACCTTACCAGACTTACGATCAACACTCGCTACATACACCCTGTCCTGCTCATCCACAGCAGCATACAGGTAGACATCACTTGGAGCTTGTAGAGGCTTCCCAGCATTCCCATCCCTGTCATAGACCGTCACAATGCTTGGATTGGTGTAACAACAAGAGCTGGTGATGATCAAACCCGACGTAGTTGCAGATGCCTGGCGTGTGATGTTGTGCTTTGTTGGGATGGTGTGTTTGAGTGTAGATCCTGTCGGGTCGTAGATGTAGACGTGTTTTGCATAGTTGGCTATGAGGATTTCATCTGATGGGCTTCTGTTTAATCTGAGGGGATTTCTATTGTTATTCACGTGAATGGTTGACTTCCTGGCCCCACTTGAAGAATAAACATGTGCTTCTGTGTTTCCCGTTGAGATGCATAATGTCCTGTCTCGTTGAAACACGATATCATAACAAGAAGCATTGCTTGATACATTAGCATACTGCTGCTTCATACCATCTGAATCAATGATATCTATTCCATTTGCATTGTAATATCCAACACCTACACTGCTATCAGAGTATTTAGTCATGCCGTACATTATTCCTCGTAGATCCACACATTGAATCACTTCTAAGACAGGATCTGGTTCTGTGATGTTACCGAGGTTAAGACGGGTATCATCTGCAGGCTGGAATCTCTTCCTCGGTGCTTTCTCTGTAATGACTGCTGCCGAAGTGTGATCAGTAGTCTCCTTCAGCATGCCATCCAGCTCCTCACAGAGCAACATGTGAGCAGACAGACTGTCCATCTCAAGATGTCCTAGTCTATCATTAGCCACCAGCGTCATCGAACTGTAAATGCTTTTGATT
>CALNVZ010003426.1:9380958-9414555 GCA_940671915.1 Paracentrotus lividus
CAAAGCCACACAATCGACGCGGCGACCGCAATGTCAGAGTCCTTTAAAATTTGACGACTGTGTGAATTTGGATTATTTTCACTGTGGTTCAACAGTTTAGAAACACATTGCAATCTACTCTGTTTTTGTTTGTTTTGTTTTTTTCCGGCATTTTCGCTTCCTCCGGTCTGATTGATGTACGAGATTAATTTTATTTATTTTTACATTACACAGACTGAAATTATATTTAATGTCAGCCAAATGCAATCACATTGAATATCAAACCCTAACCACATTGTTAAAACCAATCTTCTTACTTTTTGTATTACATGAATCATTTTATGGAATGTTCTTGATTGTTCATTTACTTTCAATTTATATTATTAACAAAAAAAAAAAGCAAAAACAGCGATAAAGATAAGTGTTGATGCTGTTGTTTTTTAACATTCTTATACCAATGCACCTTCACACATTTCATTATTATTGGTTTGAAGATGCATTAAGGAGACATTACTACACCAAATGCATAAATTGATGAAATAAAGAGGCCGAAGCAAAATATTTAATATAAGGTTTATTAAGAATACGTTTGTGGCTATAGATTGAATTCTGCATTTATTCTTATTTGGTGCGTTTTACATGACTGAAGTTCTCTTACAATTAATAATGAGTAGTTTCTTCATTGTAGGACAAAGTTAATATAATACGTTTTTTATGATATTATTCCACTATGTTAGATCGACATATCTTTCTTGCAGAATAGAAGTAAAAGTTATATGAAACCCTATTGTAAGAGGACTCACCTTAATCTGTAACTCTCTCTCAAAGTCCTCATGTGATTTGATCTTATGATCACGATGACCGAGGATCACACACTTCAAACAGACATGCACCTTGCAATCCTCGCAGAACATATCTTTGTTCTCCTGTCTGTGGGTGGAACACTTCTCAGAGTAGCGACCAATGTTGCCTTTCCCCTCCATAACATCTTGAATTGATATGATATCATGGCCTTTGAAGAACACCCTCATTTGTTGGTGGCCAACATGACATTGATCACACATAAACATATTACAAGTGTTACAGAAGGAGATTGCAACATTCTGGAGTTCGCAGACGGTGCACTTCTGTAACGTCTCAAGGATGGCATTGACTCCTCCAGATTGGCCATGGTAGTCGTCTACGAGTTCGTTGACCGTCACATCGGTGTCGAGATCATCGACGCGGTTCGCAGTCAATTTCGTGATCTTCCTACAGAGAGGACAAACCATGTGATCTAGGTCCTGGTGGGATAAATCGTATTTATTAAGACATTTCCGACAGAAGGTATGTTCGCAAGATGTCAAGACGGTTGGATCGTCAAAGATATCAAGACATAACGGACACGTCACGTTTTGTAATAAGTCAGAAACTTTCTCTGTTTCCTGCTTTTCGGCCATGATGTTATGTCCGATTTGAAATCTACAAATCAAAGAAACATGTAATACTTTGTGGTATTATAATTCCTGTTCACGATTTGAGCACGAAACTAATTAATGACGGAATTTATTGTACACGAAATAACAATACACGCCCCCAAAGAGTGGCGGGTTTTTCCAAAGTACCTTTGACCAAATCTAATATTGGGTTAATATTCAGAGAGTTAACGCTATCATGATTATTTATCATTTTTCGCAAACGTAATATACAAACATGATTATCGCTTCTAACTAGGTTTTATTTGCTTTTTGCATTTCGATAGCGGCGCATATCCGGATGGTTTTACAATGGGAGACAAAATATGTGTGTGTGTTGGGGGGGGGGGGTCGTGGGGTATACATACGAAGTGTAAAATGTGAAGGGGGCTTTTGACGAAAATAGCCGATCTTTTAACAAAGATGCCACTCATCATCATTTAAAAATCCTGAAATTAGCAAAAAGTGTGCTGGGTGAAAAAACTGAAAAGGTGGTTAAATAAAAAATTAAAAAACACGAGGTATTTTTGAGTAGTAGAAAAGCCTGATTTTAGGAAATTTCCTGAAAGGTGGCACCTCTGTTTTTAAGTATGGGCCCGATAAAAATTTTCCCATAATGATAAAAACAGAGTATTAAACAAAATCTAAATTCATCTTTAAAGATTATCTATATATTTGTGTTTCTTTACATCTACCAATTTCCTTTAATATATTTGGTATCAACCCCTCCTCTCTCTTTCTTGAATCCTATTCCCTTCTCATTACTCTCTACCGAGTGAGTAAAAAAAAAAAAAACACTTTACACCTAGACAAATGTCAATAAAAAGAACACCAATTTATAAACCCCAAATTAGTTTACATATTATGAAAGAGTAACTCCTCCTGCATCTTCTGATACCATTTTTGTATGGTATGTCTTTACGCTTGGATGAACACGATGCATTGTTTGCGAACATGTCAATTTCGAATTGTGCCAGAATGGGAGTAAAATCAAAACAACAAAAAGCTAGAAAAAGGCGGCTTCATCCTGATTAAAATAGCATAACTTTTTAACGAAAATGTCTTCCGCTTAATAACTTGGCAGGGGTGTTGTTACACATATTGACTACATTTTGCATGAAAATTAGATTGACTCGTCAAGTAATGCACGAATGAGTACATAAGAGTAGATTGCCACTGACAGACCTAAAAAGGCATCCTAATACTTTTGAAAAGTGATTATTTTGTTTTTGACGTGTGCTCACTCATGCATTACTTTACTGATCAACCCACCAATCAAAATCCCGCGAAGTCACGAGGAAATGACCAGTTCGATGTACCTCCGGCAGAAGAAGGGAAGACGCAACATCATGGGGTATCATCGGAGCCGAAGAAAGTGAGAAGATCGGGTAGATTGGAAGCTAAGAAGAGAAGGGGTGATATTGATCCCCCTCCATCCACTCTCTTTATTACCCTCTCAAACGCTCTTGATAGACCTACTACTACCACCGATAATCAACGAAACACAATGACCAAGCAGGAGAGTATGGATGACGTCAAGGCTCTCTATGTAGCAGAGTCCCTCAACGTACAGAATGTAGAGTGAATATTGTATTCATTTTATTATGATGGATGAGCTTAACAAAGTAGCAGGGTCAATCCGCCCCCCCCCCCCATACACATAGGAGGTCAGCCATACACATAGTGCTTGTTCCGGATTCCTAGAGATAACCCCTATTGGTAGGGGAAGCCGTGTCAAAATTACCCCCTATTACAGGTCTTTGAAGAAGGATCCAGCAAAATTACCCCCTTTTCACAGGCTTTGGATCATATTCAGGACCCTATTTCAGGATTTGTCCTTTAAAAAATGGGGGGAAAAAAATGTCCCCGAATAAAAAGGGGAAAGAAATTGGAGGAAAATGCCTAAAGGCCCCCCATTTCAATGATTTATTGGGGATTTTCATCCTACCTGACCCCCCCCCTTCCCGGAGAAATCGGGAACGAGCAGACGTGTATAGTTGGCCGCCTGGATGGGGGGGGGGTGACATGATTGCTCTGGATTTGATGTGAAAGCTCCCAGTAGCTGATTCCATTTTGTGGCTGATTCTCTTGACGTTCGAAATGTATTGTGAAATGCATTCCATTTTAAAATCGGAAAGCATATTTTGGGTTACACACAATAGAATAATTTTTACCTTATAAAATGTAAACACGTGATAATTTGAAGGTTAAAAATTTGTTCATTGATTTCCTAATGACCATGGTTGAGTGGCGGATCCAGGCGGAGGCGCAGGGGAGGCGCACCCCCTACCATTATATATGAAAACCACTCATTGACTGTATGGTAAAATCGGAAAATTTAGGAGGTGCCCCTGTATCTTGCATCGTGCACCCCTTATTTTCAAATACTGGATCCACCACTGTGGTTATTATTACATTGGATGTTCGGAAATGATGGAGCACTTTGTTTAAAAGGCACTATATAATAATTCTTTACATCCGTTGTCAAAGATCAAAATGGATTCTCGCTTTTTTTTCTTTTTTTTTTCTTTATTTTTTTATTTTATTAATTTACACTTAAAACAAATTAAGGGCCGAATTTTAACTTTACATCCGGGTAAATAAGAATTGTATTTATTTATTTATTCATTCCGTTTTATTTATACAGGGTAGCCCAATCAGTGGTATAACATTGTTTTTTAGGGGGCCCTGTGAACATATACAATATAAACAAAATAAACATGAATCAACATAAAACATAAACAAGTAACAAACAATTTAACATCATAGAGGTCAAGTTCAGTTCTGTAAAAGAATGGATTCTTCTTGCAGTCATCAACCTATTGGCTACAGCTCGATAGTCCGTGGGTCCGATAGTCCGCAGGTCCTATAGTCCGCGGGTCCGATAGTCCGCGGGTCCGATAGTCCGCGGGTCCGATAGTCCGCGGGTCCAATAGTCCGCGGGTCCAATAGTCCGCGGGTCCGTTAGTCCGCGGGTCCGATAGTCCGCGGGTCAATAGTCCGCGGGTCAATAGTCCGCGGGTCCGTAGTCCGCGGGTCCGATAGTCCGCGGGGGGGGTGGATATGTTGTTACTCTGAAGGTTCGTTATTCCGAAAATAGAATGAGGTTCGTTATTCGAAATGAAAAAGGTTCGTTAGTCAGAAAATAGAAAAGGTTCGTTGGTCCGAAAATAGAAAAAGGTTCATTATTCCGAAAAAAGATAAGGTTCGTTATTCCAAAATTTTGTTATATCCAAAAACAGAAAAGGTTTGTTATTCCGAAAATAGAAAAAGGTTCATTATTCCTAAAATAGAAAAGGTTTGTTACTCCGAAGGTTCATTATTCCCAAAATACAATAAAGTTCGTTATTAGTTAATGATTTGAAAGCAAGGCAACTTATGCACTCGGCCCCTCCAAAAAGAGAAAATTGTTGACATTATATGATCACTTTGATATAGGCCTATTCTATATTTGCTTTTCAATTTCATAATAATCTCAATATACGTGTGAAAAAAAAAAAAAAACATGCGAGAGCAAGAAAAGGAGGGCCATATATTGAAATTCTCTTTTCCTCCTCTTTATAAATTCTAGTTAAACTTTTGAAAAATAACGAAAATTAGGAATAAGGAACCTTTTCTATTTTTGGAATAAAGAAAATTCGGAATAACGATCACTTTCTATTTTCGGACTAACGAACCTTTTAATATTTTCGGAATAACGAAAATTGGGAATAACAAACATTTTCAATTTTTCACTAACGATTTGGAATGACGAACCTCATTCTATTTTCGGAATAACGAACCTTTTCTATTTTTAGTTATAACAAAAATTCGGAATAACGAACCTTTTCTATTTTCGGACTAACGAACCTTTGTCTATTTTCGGAATAATGAACCTTTTCTTTTTTTCGGAATAACGGACCTTTTTCTATTATCGGAATAACGAAATTTTTCTATTTTTGGATATAACGAAAATTCGGAATAATGAACCTTTTCTTTTTTCGGAATAACGAACCTTTGTCTATTTTCGGATTAACGAACCTTTTTCGGACTAACGAACCTTTCATATTTTCGGGCTAACGAACCCCATTTTATTTTTCGGAATAACCAACCTTCAGAGTAACAGACATCACCCTCCCCGCGGACTATCGGACCCGAGGACTAATGGACCCGCGGACTATCGGACCCGCGGACTATCGGACCCGCGGACTATCGGCATGACCCCAACCAATTGATCTAGAATCTGCTTTAATCAGAGTTTTTGACCCTGAATTCGAGAAGAGTCATTTTTTTTACCCGGAACCAGGTCAACCAGATACTTTGACCCGAAAGCCTTTGATCAAGAAAAAGAAAAATTATCTCCACTTCGAAAATGGAAAGATAAAACTCTAAAACGGATATTTTAGTGCAAAATTGCCATTCAGCTTACATTTCTATAAAAAAAAATCTGTTTGATTCCAAAAGGTATTAGTTCAGTTCAGTTCAGTTCAAGTGGTTTTTATTTCTCATGTCATATCAACAGTTTACAAATCAATACAATTGATACATAATAACGAATGGATGAATAAATACGAAACAATCTGGCAAAGAACAAAATATTCATATACATACACTGTCCGTCATAAAGATGGAATATTCTTTTGCCGCTATAGCGACATGATTTTGCTCTGACTTTAATTTCTTGAATATGTTTGTCCCTGCTTTTACTTTTTGGGACCCTGGCTATATCTTGGACATTCTCCCAACCCTTCACGTGGACCTTTTTCCAAAAAAGTTTTGACAACCCCCGTGATGCTCATTTTTGTTATTTTTTCTCATTTTGGGGCCCCTTTTTGTTTTCCCAGCCGATCAAGCCCCCCTCAGTCCTACCCCAGGAAACGCGACTGAGACAAACTGTTTTATATTTTTCTTTAAGTTAAATCTATATTTCTGTGGACAGGCTAAGGTCTCTTGTCTAGGGGAGGGGTTGAAGTAAAATCAAGATTGGTGAAAATTCGGAATATTTCATTCCATCTTTATGCTGAAAACAAAAGAAATGAAAAACCACCTTTAACCCTTAAATATCATCATTTTCCCCTTAAATTTTGTTTAGCCTTGATGACAAGGCTGTAAATAGCCATTATTGATAATATTTTATTTTTATTTATGTTTGGTTGAGATTTTACAATACAATAATAGGGAAGATAGAAATTTCCATGGTGTCAAAATGAATAAAATGAATGTTGAACCCCAATCAAAATAAGTTTTGACCCTCCCCTAGACAAAAGAGTCGAGCCTGTAACCATAAATCTAGATTTAAGTTAAAAAACAATAACAAATCTCCACCTCAGACGTGTTTCCATTGGATAGGACTAAAGGGGCATTGGTGGGTCGCGTGAACAAAAAAGGGCCCCCAAAATAAGAAAAAATGACGAAAATGGTCATCCTCTGGGGGTGACAAACTTTTTTGAAGAAAAATCACCGGGAAGGGTTGAGGGAGCGTCTAAGATATACCCAGGATCCCAGAAAGTGAAAGCGGTGACAAACACATTCAAGAAATTAATAACGGAGCAACATAATGTCGCTTGAGCCAGAAAAAAATATTCCACCTTTATGACGAACAGTGTAATATATAACATGATTCTAAATAATTTTACATTACATGAGAAATGAGGAACCCAAAAAGCATAGCTTGTAAATAAGGTCCCTCTGGGTTTAGATATAAAAAAAATTATTTTCGTTTGATCAAGATAATTCAATATTTCCGAAATATGAGGTCTTGCCTTGTAAAATAAAAAAAAAGTGATAATCAAGAAAAAATCAAGAAAAAAGAAACACGGCAAAAAAAGAATAAAAGTTAAAATTAAAAAAAAAATAATGTGAGTAAAGAGAAGACAAGAGGTATAGTGGTAAAGAGTGTTTCCACGTGTCAGACGATTTGAATGGAATACCTGTAGCAGTTTTAAGAGAAGTGTGGCTCACTTGATTAGAAGGGAAAAGAATATAATCATCATGGGGGACAAGGCCTCGGGTATATCCTATTTTGGATGGATGTAGTGCCTTTTAGAGCCGAGATCTTGCATAGTATTCACGAGCAAAAAAAAAGATCAAGAGATGCAATGTATTTCTTTTCTTTCTTTATTTATTTTATTTATTTACAAATTACATTAATATTTCCAAATGTTTACATCAAATATGAATCTTATTATAATGACTAATTGATTAATTGATTTATAGATAGAGGACATAAATCCATGCATTTACTTTTTTTAAAGCGCTTATTAACATTGTATGAAGCGCTATTAAAATATTGTATATTATTATTTACTTAGTACCTACTACTGTTATTAACCCATTTTTGTTCCACTGAATACAAGGAAATGTTTAAGTGACGATACCATTTTTTCACGAGAAAGCAATGACCTAATTTTAAATAATTCGGGTTTTAATGTTTTTTGTTTTTCTTCTTCTTCTTCTTCTTCGTATTTTTCCCCTTCCACAGGGTTCCTTTATTGAAAATCAAAACAAACAATTTTACATAAAACAATATTATACAATTTAAGATCAATTATACATATCGACAACAGATTATTTCCAACAACAGCCATCCCTGACAATGTCGTGTACAAAATATAAACATAAGGGGAAAACTCCACAGACATCGCAAACAACCGTAAAAACGTGCAAGCAGTATAATTAGAATATATACGGGTTTTAATGATCAGATTGACCAAATACAATGCACAAGAATTCATGAACATGAAATGATTAAATATGAATAAATGAGACCGAAGTTGTGCCATACCTTTTGACACTAATCGATCAGTTCGTGTATTATATTTCAAAACCACGATTATTTTTTAAATGATCATACTCAGCAAGTCATTATGAACTAATACTATGAATGATTATTGTGGCACCATTCAGAAGAAAAAAAAATTGTCTGTCTGCACAAATTGATGATTATTTTCAATCGATTAATGTGGCTTTTTTTCCCTTTAAATCAAAAGAAAATTATTGATTTGCGTTTTCAATCATGACTGTCAATTAATGTAGCGTCTATCTATTTGTATTTGATAACAACCATGCTATAGCCAATAGTATTCCACAATTAATAATGCGTTGTTGTATGCCTCATTAAAGTAAAACATTAACATAAAACATTGAATAAATATATTTAGTTGTAGAATTGATCGCAAAGGTGTGGTTCAAACAAGTCATGGGTTTAAATGTTTTGTGATATTATCACATGAAAACAATTACTCAGGATATTCACCCGTCAAAGAAACACTCCTTTAGGTATACATCTCACAAACTGAAAAACTAACGGACTCAGAAGATATATGTTCTATGATAAATACAACTTAATATGTAGTTAAAAATAAGCGGATGGATGTAAAACTAGTAACAGTTAGGCATTGATGGTTAAAACATTATACTTATATTCAATAACGATTAAGTGATTGGCATTTACAATGTAACCTTGATGAAATACAACTTTTTGTAACAAGCAAAAGCGAGCATGCCTGGAGAGAGTGAAACCAGGTAACACCAATAATCATTCAGTGTCAGGTTAAGTGCATTGAACTCAACTCTCTCCTTGAGGTTCAGACCATCAATGTCATAGAGTCTGATCACCACCTTACCAGACTTACGATCAACACTCGCTATATACACCCTGTCCTGCTCATCCACAGCAGCATACAGGTCGATACCGCTTGGAGCTTGTAGAGGCTTTCCAGCATTCCCATCCCTGTCATAGACCGCCACAATGTTTGGATTGATGTTACAACAAGAACTTGTGACGATCAAACCCGACGTGGTAGCAGATACCTGGCGTGTGATGTTGTGCTTTGTTAGGATGGTGTGTTTGAGTGTGGATCCTGTCGAGTCGTAGATGTAGACGTGTTCTGCTCTGTTTGCTATGAGGATTTCATCTGATGGACTTTTGTTTAATCTGATAAAATTTTTAGTGTTAGTGACTTGGATGGTTGACTTCCTTGTCCCACTTGGAGAATAAACATGTGCTTCTGCGGATCCCGTTGACATGGTTGAGATGCATAATGTCCTGTCTCGTTGAAACACGAGATCATAACAGTGTGCATTGCTTGATACATTAGCATACTGCTGCTTCTTACCATTTGAAACAATGATATCTATTCCATTTGCATCGTAATATCCGATACCTACACTGCTGTCAGAGTATTTTTTCATTCCCCACATTCTTCCTCGTAGATCCACACGTTGAATCACTTCTAAGACAGGATCTGGTTTATCTAAGATGTTACCGAGGTCAAGACGGGTATCATCTGCAGGCTGGAACCTCTTCTTATGTGCTATCTCTTTTATGACTGCAGCAGAAGTGTGATCAGTAGCCACCTTCAGCATGCCATCCAGCTCCTCACAAAGCAACGTGTGAGCAGACAGACTGTCCATCTCAAGACGTCCTAGTCTATCATTAGCCACCAGCGTCATCGAACTGTAAATGCTTTTGATTCTTTGTCGGTCGTTTGATTTCAGAGAGTTGAGGTCCTCATCGAAACTGCACTCTAGAGCATCTATTTGCTCGACGAGTATGCGTTGGTTTTCTTCCAGCTGTTTGGCCTTGGTACGGTAGGCTTTGCTGACATCTACTCGTAGTTTCTGAACGGCTGTGTGTACTTCACGACGTTGTGTCTCCACATTCTGAATGTTTTTCTCCAGTTCTGATTTCTTGGTTGTACATCGTTGGATGAGATCATTCACCTTGAAAGCAAAAACAAAATTGTCACAAAATGATGGGTACCCTGTTATTATCAATATAAAATGCTAGATGATGTTACACTAATAATTTATTTATTTATTTATTTATTATTATTATTATTTTTTTTTTTTTTGGTTTAATGTTGGTTAGTACTGTTTTTGTTATCCATCAAAAAGAAAAAGGGGCCTATAAGTTGCTCACACTTTGCCCCTCCTGCTGACGCTTTCTGAATAGGTTTATATCTCTGCCGGAGAAATACAGTGTCCCACAGTGTGAACACAATATGAACATAGTATGACACAGTGCGTTCACATCACAGTGTGGAAACAATGTTAACACACTGTGACACAGTTTTTTTTTCACATCACAGTGTGTTCACAACGTGCCGGACTGTTTCCAGTCCTGAGTCCTGACACTCTAAAAAAAATTGGTCAAATCCACACACTCGACACTGCGATCGTAGTGTCAGAGTCCTTTAAAATTTGACGACTGTGTGAATTTGGATTATTTTCACTGTGTTTCCACAGTTTAGAACCACACTGTAATCGACTCTGTTTTTGTTTTTTTGTTTGTTCCGGCACTCTCCCTTCCTCCGGTCTGATTGATGTACGAAATTAATTTCATTTATTTTTTACATTACAGAGACTAAACGTTATAAATAATGTCAGCCAAATGTAATCACATTGAATATCAAACCCTAACCACATTGTTAAAACCCATCGTCTTACTTTTTGTGTTACATGAATCATTTTTATGGAATGTTCTTGATTGTTCATTTACTTTCATTCATATTATAAATAACAAATAAAAAATAAAAACAAAGCAAAACAGCGATAAAGATAAGTATTGATGCCGTTGTCTTATAACATTCTTATACCAATGCACCTTCACACATTTCATTATTATTGGTTTGAAGATGCATTAAGGAGACCACGCCAAATGCATAAAATGATGAAATAAAAAGGCCGAAGCAAAATATTTAATATAAGGTTCATTAAGAATACGTTTGTGGCTATAGATTGAATTCTGCATTTATTCTTCTTTGGTGCTTTTTACATGACTGAAGTTGTCTTACAATTAATAATGAGTAGTTTCTTCATTGTAGGACAAAGTTATTATCATACATTTTTATGATTTTATTCTACTATGTTAGATCGATATATCCTTCTTGCCGAATAAAAATAAAAGTTATATGAAACCCTATTGTAAGATTACTCACCTTAATCTGTAACTCTCTCTCAAAGTCCTCATGTGATTTGATCTTATGATCACGATGACCGATGATCACACACTTCAAACAGACACGCACCTTACAATCCTCGCAGAACATATCTTTGTTCTCCTGTTTATGGATTGAACACTTCTCAGAGTAGCGACCAATGTTGCCTTTCCCTTCCATAACATCCTGAATTGATATGATCTCATGGCCTTTGAAGAACAGTTTTAGTTGTTGGTGGCCAACAAGGCACACATCACACATAAACGTATTACAATTGTTACAGAAGGAGATTGCAACATTCTGGAGTTCGCAGACGGTGCATTTCTGCAACGTCTCGAGGATCGCATTGGCTCCTCCACATTCGCCAAGGTAGACGTCAACGAGTTCGTTGACTGTCACATCGGTGTCGAGATCATCGACGCGGTTCGCAGTCAACTTCGTGATCTTTTTACAGAGAGGACAGACCATATGATCAAGGTCCTGGTGGGATAAATCGTATTTCTTAAGACATTTCCGACAGAAGGTATGTCCGCAAGAAGTCAGGAGGGTTGGATCGTCAAAGATATCAAGACATAATGGACATGTCAGGCTCTGTAAAGAGTCTTTCTCTGTTTCTTGTTTCTCGGCCATGATGAAAGGTCTGAATTGGTTACAATTTTTCAAAAAGGAGGTCCGTCACGGCTCGAAATTCCTTTATATCTACTTTTATCAACATAGGCCTACGTGTCGTTCCTTGAATATAATCATAAAATTGGACTAGAGAGAATATTAACATGGCACCTGACAAATAGATGACAAGTTTAAACGAGTACGTTAATCTGTTGATTTCCGTTTAAGTGTGAGCTGCTTACATGTAGTTAATGTAAAATAGTTTCTTGTTCATTCGTTGGTCGTAATCCGTGGTGAAAATATCGGTAGAATAATATTGAACATGTTGAACAACATTGAATAATTCTGCTATTTATTTCACCAAAGCTTGCTTCTTGTGCACATGATGCAGGCAAACTGTTAATATATCCAGTGTATCTCAATCTAGGTAAGTCAATTCAAACAGATCATCAACAACGGAACTATACTAGTTATGAAGACCAAGCTGTGTCATGGCATATTTACAGTATGTGCAAAAAATTATGAATAATGGCGGATTTCATTGTACAAGAAATAACAAAACACGCCCAAAACAGCTGCGGGTTTTCTCACAGTACCTTTGACCCAATATATCGTGTGGAGATTCAGAGAGCTGTCATAATATTCATTATATTTCGTGCACATATTATGGCATATAAAGCAGTTGTATTTCATAGATATTTTGTTCTCGAATTTCGATACTCCTCAGATCAGAGGCACATAGAAGTTTGAGGTTTAAAATGTGAACTGGGTGTGGCCAAATGTTGAGGTTAGCCGCCGCGAAGTCTACTGTGTCTCAGAGGAGTACCCGGAAATTTAAAAAAATTTCTTTTAAAAAAAGAAGACTTGTTTCGGTCGTGGCATAGTCTCAGCGAGAGTTGTGGAGATGTCACCTCAATTTACTTGCTACTAGAAAAAAGTATCTCTTTCTCTCTCTCTAAAAAAACAACAACAACAACAGCCGCAACGACAATAACAACACACGAACAACAACAACAACAGCAGCTCTCTCCTCGCTGCATGTATTGTCTCTATATGTATATTAACCAATATCTCTTCCTTTCTTCCTCTCTTTCTCTTTATGTTCACTTTCATTTCCTCTATCCTCTCTTCATCAATTCTCTTTATATTACCGAGTATCCCTTGCTCTCTCTCTCTCTCTTTCTTCTTTTATTCACTTTCATTTTCTATCTCCTCACTGCTTTAATTCTCTTTATATATATTACAAATTATCTTAATTTATTTCTCTCTCTCTCTCTCTCTCTCTCTTTGTGTTCAACTTTATTTTCTCTCTCCTCACTTGCTTTTATTGTTTTCATTTATCTTTTTTCTCTATATATCTTTTTATTTTCACTTCTATTTTCTCTTCTTTTTCAATTCTTCTTCTTTTCTCTTTCTCATTCCTTTGTGGTTTCAAGGCCTTTATTTTTCACTCTCTTTCCTCTCACTTGCTTTTATTGTTTTATTTATCTTTTTTCTCTATATATATATTTTCTTATTTTTCACCTTCTATTCTTCTCTTCATCCTCTCTCTTTTCTCTCTCTCCTTCCTCTCCTCTCCTCTCTCCTTCCTTCTTCCCTCTCTCTCTCTCTCTTCCTCTCTCTCTCTCTTTGTGTTCAAGTTTTTTTTATTTTTCTCTCCTGGACTTGCTTTTATTTTGTTTTTTTTCTATCTTTTTTTTCTTTATATATCTTTCTTTTTATTCACTTCTATTTCTCTCTCATCTTCTGCTTTAATTAGCTTTATATTACCCAAGAATCTCTCGTTTTTTTTTTTCTTCTCTCTCTCTTCCTCTCCTCTCTTTCCTCTCTTCTTCTCTCTCTCTCTCTCTCTCTTCTTATGTTTACTTTTTACAGTTTATTTTCTCTTTCCTCTCCCTCTTCTGCTTTAATTTCTTTTATAATTACCCAATATATCTAACTTTCTCTTACTTCCTCTCCTCCTCTTTCTTCTCTCTCTCTCTCTCTCTCTCTTGTTCTAAGCATATCATCTCTATTCCCCACCTCTGTATCTCTCTTGGCCAATCCCAGAATAAATCGAGCCTCATAAATCATATAGAACCAAGAAAAGTTGATACAAATGTATTCAGTGCAGTGGTATATTTATAACAATAAGCATTATAAATATCATCTATGGATCACATTTCCAGGCACGATATAACTATGGTATGGTCCCTAAATAATAGTAGACAATGTGTTTTCAGGGGATTTTATATACAGTAACTAATCAATATGCTGATGAAAACTGTCTAATTCTAAATGGTAGGCCTAAATCGTTTGAGTATTTCAAAACAAATGTTCTCAAACATGATATTAGCAGCCATAGAGCACCTTTGGTCTGCTCCGTGTAAAATAATAAGAATAGTCGGTTATGTTTCTATGAATGTATCCAATGAATGTACCCTCATTTATTTATGCCATTACCAAGGACGATTAGTCGATATTGCAAATATATTTTCATGTTGCTTTATTCCAATCATAACAAATTATAGTAAGTTCTTGTGGTGAATGTATTGACAATTACTGCAGATAGTTAATATTTAATACATATATTTTGCTAGGGAATGACAACCTCTGATGTTGTGCCATACTCTTTAGCAATGAGTGGTGTCGTTTACATTTGCCCTGGTATTATCACGTCATGGCCTTTGTTTCCTCGCTGAAAAAAAATATAAACGAAATATGTGAATAGTTTTGGGAGGGAAATAACACTTTCATGATTAGTGGACCAATAGTCCCCAACTAAACCAAATTCCTTTTGCTCTGCCTTGTTATGGCCAGTGAGTCGGCCTGTAAATAGCCCATGTACATTGTACCTTATTTCAATGGTCGTATTTTTGACAGAGAGCGAGCAGGGTGTGTGAGCTAAGACAAAGCTCATTTTGGGAGATGGGGGTGACAGCATTTTCTATTTCTATCCTAACTTATTGTAAAACAGAATTGTAGGAAAAGTATGCCTCATGCCACAGCGAAGCATACAGGTAGAGTACGTCTTGGAGCTTGTAGGAGGCTTCACCGCATTCCCATCTTTCCGTACATAGACCGCACAATTCTTGGTTTACCAGGACAAGAACTTGTGACGATCAAGACCCGACGTGGTAGCAGATATCCTGATCGTTTTGGTGATGTTGGTTGTCTTTCTGTTAGGATGGTGTGTTTTGACGTGTGGATCCTGTTCGGTCGTAGATGTAGTTGACTGTGTTTCTGCTCATGTTTGCTATGTAGTGATATGATGTATTCTGACTCGCTCTGTTTAATTCTGAAGTAAATTTATTGTGTTCACGTTGACTTGATGGTTGACTTCTCTGTGCCCCACTTGAGAATAACTGTGCTTCTGGGATGCGTTCATCCGTTGAGGATGCATAATGTCCTGCTCGTTTGAAACACGAAGATCAGTAACAGAACGTAGCATTTTGAATACATTATCATACTGCTGCTTTTCTTGCTTTTTCACCATTTGTTGAAACAATGATATCTTATTCCATTTGCATCGCTTTCAATTTATCCGATATCTACAATATCTGCTGATCAGTAGATATTTAATTATGTCGGTTTCAATTCTATTTCCTCGTTAGATTCACACGTTTGAATTCACTTCTTAAGACAGGATCGGTTATTAAGATGTTTACTTGGGTCAAGACAGGGTATCACTGCAGGCTGGAACCTTTCTTATTGCTATCTCTTATTGACATGTCAAGCAGGAAGTGTATCAGTAGCCACCTTCAGCATGCATCCAGCTCCTCACAAAGCAACGTGTGAGCAGAACAGACTGTCCATCTCAAGACGTCCTAGTCTATCATTAGCCACCAGCGGTCATCGAACTGTAAATGCATTTTGGATTCTTTGTCGGTCGTTTGATTTCAGAGAGTTGAGGTCCTCATCGAAACTGCACTCTATGAGCATCGTATTTGCTCGACGAGTAGCGTTGGTTTTCTTCCAGCTGTTTGGCCTTGGTACGGTAGGCTTTGCTGACATCTACTCGAGTTTCTGAACGGCTGTGTGTACTTCACGACGATTGTGTCTCCACATTCTGAATGTTTTTCTCACAGTTCTGATTTCTTGTTTACATCGTTGGATGAGATCATTCAACCTTGAAAGCAAAAACAAAATTGTCACAACTGATGGGTACCGGCTGTTAATTATCATATAATGCTAGATGATGTTACACTATTATTATTTTTTTGTTTATTATTTATTAATTTTTTTTTTTTTGGTTTAATGTTGGTTAGTCTGTTTTTGTTATCCATCAAAAAGAAAAAGGGGCCTATAAGTTGCTCACACTTGCCCTCCTGCTGACGCTTCTAATAGGTTTCTATCTCTGCCGGAGAATACAGGTGCCCACAGTGTGAACACAATAATGAACATAGTATTGTACACAGTGGCGTTCACATCAAGTGTGGAAACAATGTTAACACACTGTGACAACAGTTTTTTTTTCATCACAGTGTTTCACAACGTGCCGGACTGTTTCCAGTCCGAGTCCTGACACTCTAAAAAAATTGGTCAAATCACACACGTCGAACACTGCGACTCGTAGTGTCTGAGTCCTTAAATTTGACGACTGTGTGAATTTGGATTATTTTTCACTGTGTTCCACAAGTTTATGAACACACTGAAACGAACTCTGTTTTTGTTTTTTTGTTTGATTCCGGCACTCTCCTTCCTCCGGTCTGATTGATGTACGAAATTAATTTCATTTATTTTTACATTACAGAGACTAAACGTTTATAATAATGTCAGCCAAATGTAATCACATTGAATATCAAACCCTAACCACATTGTTAAAACCAATCGTCTTACTTTTTTGTGTTACATGATCATTTTTATGGAATGTTCTTTGATGTTTCATTTACTTTCTTTCATATTATAATAACACTAAAAATAAAAACAAAGCAAAACAGCGATAAAGATAAGTATTGATGCCGTGTGTCTTATAACATTTACTACCAATGCACCTTCACACATTTCATTATTATTGGTTTGAAGATGCATTAAGGAGACCACGCCGAATGCACTAAAATGATGAAATAAAAGGCCGAAGCAAAATATTTAATATAAGGTTCATTAAGAATAGTTTGTGCTATAGATTGAATTCTGGCATTATTTTCTTTGGTGCTGTTTTACATGACTGAAGTTGTCTTACCAATTAATAATGAGTAGTTTCTCATTGTAGGAACAAAGTTATTATCATCACATTTATGATTTTATTCCTACTATGTTAGATCGAATATCCTTCTGCCGAATAAAAATAAAAGTTTATATGAAACCCTATTGTAAGATTTCACCTTAATCTGTAATCTTCTCAAAGTCCTCATGTGATTTGATCTTATGATCACGATGACCGATGATCACACAACTTCAACAGACACGCACATTACAATCTCGGCAGAACATATCTTTGGTTCTCCTGTTTATGGATTGAACACTTCTCAAGAGTAGCGACCATGTTGCCTTTCCCTCCATAACATCCTGAATTGATATGACTCATGGCCTTTGAAAGAACGTTTTAGTGTTGGTGGCCAACAAGGCACACATCACACATAAACGTATTACATTGTTACAGAAGGAGATTGCAACATTCTGGAGTTCGCAGACGGTGCATTTCTTGCAACGTCTCAGGATCGGCATTGGCTCCTCCACATTCGCCAAGGTAGACGCAACGAGTCGTTGACTGTCACATCGGTGTCGAGATCATCGGACGCGGGTCGCAGTCAACTTCGTGATCTTTTTACAGAGAGGACAGACATATATCAAGGTCCTGGTGGGATAAATCGTATTTCTTAAGGACATTTCGACAAGAAGGTATGTCCGCAAGAAGTCAGGAGGGTTGGATCGTCAAAGATACTCAAGACATAATGGACATGTCAGGCTCTGTAAAGAAGTCTTTCTCTGTTTCTTGTTTCTCGGCCATGATGAAAGGTCTGAATTGGTTACAATTTTTCAAAAAGGAGGTCGTCAGCGCTCGAAATTCTTTTATATCTACTTTTATCACATAGGCCTACGTGTCGTTCCTTGAATATAATCATAAATTGGACTAGAGAGAATATTAACATGGCACCTGACAAATAGATGACAAGTTTAAACGAGTCGTTAATTCTGTTGATTTCCGTTTAAGTGTGAGGCTTACATGTAGTTAATGTAAATAGTTTCTTGTTCATCGTTGTGCGTAATCCGTGGTGAAAATATCGGTAGAATAATATTGAAACAGTGTGAACACATTGATAATTCTGCTATTTATTCACCAAAGCTTTGCTTCTTGTGCACATGATGCAGGCAAACTGTTAATATATCCAGTGTATCTCAATCTAGGTAAGTCAATTCAAACAGATCATCAACAACGGAACTATACTATGTATGAGAACCAAGCTGTGTCATGGCATATTTACAGTATGTGCAAAAAATTATGAATAATGGCGGATTTCATTGTAAACAGGAAATAAAAACACGCCCAAAACAGCTGCGGTTTTCTCACAGTACCTTTGACCCAAATATCGTGTGGAGATTCAGAGAGCTGTCATAATATTCATTATATTCTGTGCAGCTATTATGGCATATAAAGCAGTTGTATTTCATAGATATTTTGTTTCAGATTTTCGAACCACTCAGATCAGAGGCACATAGAAGTTTGAGGTTTAAACTGTGAACTGGGTGTGGCAAATGTTGAGGTTAGCCGCCGCGAAGTCTACTGTGTCTCAGAGGAGTACCCGAAATTTAAAAAAAATTTCTTTTAAAAAAGAAGACTTGTTTCGGTCGTGGCAGTCTTCAGCGAGAGTTTGTGGAGATGTCACCTCAATTTACTTGCTACTAGAAAAAAGTATCTCTTCTCTCATCTCTAAAAACAACAAACAACAACAGCCGCAACGACAATAAACAACACACGAACAACAACAACAACAGCAGCTCTCTCTCGCTGCATGTATTGTCTCTATATGTATATTAACCAATATCTCTTCCTTTCTTCTCTCTTTCTCTTTATGTTCACTTTCATTTCCTCTATCCTCTCTTCATCAATTCTCTTTATATTACCGAGTATCCCTTTCTCTCTCTTCTCCTCTTTTCTTTTATTCACTTTCATTTTTCTATCTCCTCACTGCTTTAATTCTCTTATATATATTAACAATTATCTTAATTTATTTCTCTCCTCTTCTCTCTCTCTCTCTCTTGTGTTCAACTTTATTTTCTCTCTCCTCATTGCTTTTATTGTTTTCATCTTATCTTTTCTCTATATATTTTTTATTTTCACTTCTATTTTCTCTCTCATTCTCTCTCTCTCTCTTTGTGTTCAGCTTTATTTTCTCTCTCCTCACTTTGCTTTTATTGTTTTATTTATTTTTTCTCTATATATATATTTTTATTTTTCACTTCTATTTTCTCTCTCATCTCTCTCTCTCTCTCTCTCTCTCTCTCTCTCCTCTTCTCTCTCTCTTCTCTCTCTCCTCTCTCTCGTCTTTGTGTTCAATTTATTTTCTCTCCTGATTGCTTTTATTGTTTTTATTCTATCTTTTTTTCTTTATATATCTTTCTTATTTCACTTCTATTTTCGTCTCTCATCTCTGCTTTAATTAGCTTTATATTACCAGAATCTCTCGTTTTTTTTTTTTTCTCTCTCTCTCTCTCTCTCTCTCTCTCTTCTCTCTCTCTCTCTTCTCTCTCTCCTCATCTTAAAATGTTTCTTTTACAATGTTTTAATTTCTCTCGTCCTCTCTGCTTTAATTCTTTTATATTACCAAGTATGATCTTCTTCTCCAGGTAACACCAACCATAGTCCGTTGACAGGTAAAGTGGTTTGAACTGAACACTCTCCTTCAGGTTCAAACCATCAATGTCATAGAGTCTGATCACCACCTTACCAGACTTATGATCAACACTAGCTACGTACACTCTGTCCTGTTCATCAACAGCAGCATAGGGGTAGATATCAATCAAGGTACATATGGATAAGTCGTTTTTCTGTTTCAGTCAGGAAGGATGAAAAACGGAATTTGGCTTTGCCATTTCATTTTTGAAAACACAAAAACAAAATTGCAAAGCAAAAAACGTGTTGTGATTTCGTTTTTGGTCATCAAAAACAGAAATTAAAAACAGAAGTACCTTTTTTTGCTTTTGTGATTTCTATTTTTTTATTACCGTTTTTATATATCAAAAACAAAATCACAACACGGTTTTAGCTCTCTGGTTCTGTTTTCATATACCGAAAACAAAATCGCAACACGCTCTGTGATTTTGTTTTAGCACAGCAAAGACCAAAATTGATCTCGTCTCTGATTTCTGATAACCCTATGTTTCATGTATATTAAAGAGCGTCCTCTACGTCAAGAAACATATTACTATCTTTAACCAGTGTGAAGTTGCTTACTAATTCAGTTACTTATTCAAAATTTACAAGGACTCTTTTTTCAAAAATCAAAAGGTACCACAAGGACGAGTAGGACACGGGCAATTAAACAAAATTATGTCTCGACTCGGGTCAAGTGGGGCTAATAACCTTGCAACTCACTAAATAAGAAATAAACCATGCACTTATTAAATGACGTGACACGACATTTGCTCCTGCGACAATTGCTCCGGGCTTTATTTCGTCTAAGATATAGGGTTAGGGTTGTAATAGGGTTTTATATTAGGTTTAGGGTTAGGGTTAGGGTAGGGCATAGTGTAAAGTCCCTGGTTGAAGTTAGTCATTCGATTAGTGTATGGAATTTATAGCGGAGCAATTGTCGCGGGAGCAAATGTCATGGAATCATTAAATAAGCCTATGATTACTTATTCATGATTTTAAAATGACTTGTTCAAAAACTAAAGGTGAATCAAGGACAAGTGGCAAACGGGCAATTAAAAAATGTAGGTATTGACATGAGCAAGTGGGGCTAATGACCTTGAAACTCACTAAATAAGAAATAAACCATGCACTTATTAAGTAAGCCTATGATTACTCCTTAAAGATTTTATAATGACTTTTTTTTCAAAAACTACGGGGAATCAAGGACAAGTGGCACACGGGCAATTAAAAAATGTAGGTCTCGACACGGGCGAGTGGGGTTAATGACTTTGAAACTAACTAAATAAGAAAAAAAAAACTTTCTGGCAATACCAGATATGAAAGGGCCGGGCAGGGACTGGTTCCTCAAGGTGAAAAAATGTCTGGGCAGCCCAAAGATACCAAGCTTGCCCCTGCCAAATCCCTTTGAGGACCTCTCAGGCCACTGGAAATCTTTTAGGATTCGTTTAAACAGTTTATAAAATTAGTTGTCCCTGATTCCGTTTCCAGTCCGTTTGAAGACCTGAGAGGTCTTCAAAACGATTTGGCCGGGGCAAGCTTGGTAGTTTGGGGTTGCCCAGAGCTTTTTTTTAACTTGAGGGACCAGTCCGTGCATGCCCAGCCAATTCATATCTGGTACTTGCCAGATTTTTTTCTTTCTTATTTAGTGAGTTTCAAGGTCATTATCCCCACTTGCCCGTGTCGAGACCTACATTTTTTTAATTGCCCGTGTGCCACTTGTCCTATATTCACGTTTAGTTTTTGAACAAGTCATTTAAAATATGAAAATAAGACTTATAGCATAGGCCTCATTTAATAAGTGCATGGTCTATTCTACTACTTAGTGAGTTGCAAAGGTTATTAAGCCCACTTTGCCCGTAGTTCGAGACCTACAGTTTTGTTTAATTGCCCGTGTGCAACTTGTCCTATCTATCACGTTTAGTTTTTGAACAAGTCATTTTAAAATCAGAAATAAGTAATCAATAGGCTCATTTAATAAGTGCCATATGTTTATTCCTACTTAGTGAGTTGCAAGGTTAATTAGCCCCACTTGGAACCCCGAGTCGAGAATAATATTTTTTAATTGCCCGTGTCCTACTCGTTCACTTGTGTAATATTTTTGATTTTTGAAAAATTAGTCATATTGTTAAAATTTGATAAGTAACTGAATTCAGTACTCAACAGCTCACACATGTTAAAGATATTTTATATTTTATTGACGTAGGAGCGCCTCTTTAATATTCATGAACAGCATAGGGTTTTTCAGAAATCAGAAGAGACGAGATCAATTTTGGTGTTTGCGTTGTGCAAAACAAATCAACCAGAGTATTTGCGATCATTTGGTTTTTGGTATAATGAATAACAGAAACCAATGAAAGCTAAAACCGAGTGTATATGTTGAATCTCTTGTTTTGGTATCATAAAACAAAGAAAAAAAAATGTAATATCAAAAAATCAGAAACATTATAAGGTAAAAATAAAAACTTTGTTTTTGAGATTTGTGAGTTATGAATGAATCAAACAACGAAAATCAACACAGTTTTTTGGCTTTGACGATTTTGTTATTTGTGTTTTCTTAAAAAATCAGATAATGCAAACCCATAATTCCGTTATCTTCTTCTCTATACAACCTGACTGAAACGTATGAAAAGCACGAATTATCCATATGTAGCCTTGATTCGATATCGCTCTGCAAGCTTAGTAGAGGCTTCCCAGCATTCCCATCCCCTGTCATAGAACGTCACAATGCTTGGAATGTGTAACCAACAAGACTTTAGTGACGATTAAACTCCGACTGTTGTTGCAGACATGCCTTGGTCTTTGTGATTGTTGCGCGCTTTTTGGATGTCGGTGTTTGTAGTGTGGATCTCTGTGGGTTCTGTACAATGTAGACCGTGTTTTTGCATAGTTGTTAAGTAGAATGTCACTTCTTCCTTTTTCTCCCCTCCCTCATCTACCTTCTTGCCGCCCATGATTATAGCAATTCAGAAAATAGTAAACGCGGCCCTCAGTATTACTTCTTTATTTTCATGAACACAGTTTTGAAAATTCCAATGAAAGGACTAAAATACACATAATGATCATAGCATGTGTTGCAATAATCTCTGATTCACTCTCTGTCTGATGTCAACTGATTATTGATTTTTAAATTTTTTTTCTTTGTTTTAAATTTCACGAAAAGAATGTGATTAATCGCATTAGTCTTGAACCTCAAGTCTGGTTCTAAGGGCGGCAATAAAGGGCATTAATTAATAACTCCATTAATTTTAACAAATTAAGTTGAAAATATAAACAAAGCTTAATGTCATTTAGTGCATAATAATACAGGTTATATCGTCTAAATTTAAATATCTATACATAAGTTTTCGTTATGCCCAGATATGACCCGCTAAAACCTTGGTTTCGGACCACGTTAATTTTTGCTGAATACCGCTGGGAATATGTAGGCCAGTTTACATATTTTCTGATGCATAATAAGTGTGAATATCCAAACAGGGGGCTTGGGGCGCGCTAACAAAACAATAAAGGGTCGAAGGAGGGGGTGGAGTGTGTTGTGGTCCGAATTGGATTAAGTCGCGGCTGAGCTGAGTCACAAGGTACGCGTTCGAATCCGCGTCCATTCCAACTAAGTCCTGTGCAAGATATTTAATTCTCACTTTGCCTAACTTGACCGAAGTAAGGTAATATATGATAGGTACAGGTATAAGGTATAGAAATTGTCCTCGAAATGGGCTAACGTCCCTTTATTAAGGCAGCTAGGCTATATGTCGCCGTCGGTAAAAATATCAGCTGCGCCATCTGAACTAGCTTATCTAGATAGTCTCGGCAGCATATATAAATGCTTAATATTGATAATATTATTAGAATTCATTTATTAAAGGAAAGGAAGAGAAAAAAAATGAAAAATAAGAATAGTGTGTGAGAGAGAGAGAGAGAGAGGAGAGAGAGAGAGAGAGAAGAGAGAGGCAACTATAGAGACAAAGCGAGAAAGATAAATAAAAGAGAAGGGAAAAGAGAAGCCATTAAGTATAAGATCAAGGACGAGAATAATTCGAAAAATTGCGACACCAGCAGAGACTCACAATGGGCGCCGCTTGTTCCCAACATCAATTGCCGGCGAAGGGGGGGGTGTAAATTTGTTGGGGGGTAATGTCGCGTGGGTAATTGCCGGGGGTAATTGACCGGGGTCAATTTTGTCCTATCGAGGGTAATTTGCGGGTCTCTCGGGGGGTTAAATTGTCGTCATTTCTCGGGGGGTAATTGTCCGGGTAGTTGTCCCGGGGGGTATATTGTCCGGGGGCAGTTGTCCTGATACGATTATATTCATTTCCTTTTTCTCGCCCCCCCTCCCCTTCCCCGCTCTCTCTCTCTTCTATCGGCCCATTTGCTCCTCTTCCGCTCTCAGCATATTATTCATTTATATGTTCATCCGATCATTACCCAGTATGTCTTTACTTTCTCTCTCTCTCTGTCTTTAAATATGTTCATTTCCAATCTTTTCTCCCCATGCAGCTTCTCCTCTCTGCATGTCCATTGTGTCTATAGCACTACATTTGTCCCTCCAGAAAGAGAGAACTATACTAATCTTTGTAAATGGCTACCACAAATTAGGGGAAAATGCATGCGTGGAGCTTTTGGGAATGGAAAAATCGATTTGTAATGTAGTATGGTAAATAAAAGCTCACCATAAGATTAACTCCACTATTCATATTAAACACCAAAAAGTCCAAAAATTTTTATGCATGCTTCAATGAGCAATGTCCACTTGTTGTGACGGACAAAAAAAAAACGAGGCTGCGGTCGGGATGGAAATGCGATTTCAGACTTTTTTAAGTCACGCTGCATATGGCAGCCAAAAGGGTCGATATCAATAATAAAACAAATCACTAATATTAAGGACATAAATAAACAAAGTCAGAAATACAATAAAATGGTTATCAAAAATGTAATGTTATTTCTTTTTGTTTTCTTAGTTTATTTTGTCTTTGTTAACCGATTCAACGGCCAATTTAAGAGCGCCATTTGCTGCCCATAAGCAGTTTCTGGTAAAATGAAATAACGAATTCCATTGCGGAGCCTCTTTTTGTGTGTCTTCAAGCAAAACAATGGCAATATTGCTCACTAGAGAGGCCATAGCCATGCATTTTTCGGACTTTTTGGTGTTCAATGATAAGTGACTTGAGGATATAAATTTTTTATCTACATATAAATGTTTTCATCGCTCAGAGACGCGGCATATTTCTTATTTGCAGCCATTTCAACATGGTCGTAATAGTTCTTTGTGGGACAAACACGTGTAGTTCAACTTTACTGTTTACCTTGCACATCTACTTTCTTTCTCTCGTCTTCTAGGTACCCGCCTCTTCGTATCTCTTCTTCTTCAAATCATACTTCTTGTACTTATGTTCAATAATTCTGTCTATTGTCTATCTCTCTCTTGCCATAATCCATTGTCTCCTGATATACTTGTCATACTATTCTTTTAACTTCTCGTCACTCTCTCTTCTTCCTCCTCCTTCTCTCCTTTCCCAACTCTCTCTCTCACTCCACTCTCGAAATCGCTGGTGTAGACTGTTGTGAGTTCATCTCAAAGGTCCGATCAATCTCGTCTCTCCTCTCAGCTCTTTTCCTGACTCACTCGTTCTTTATTTTTGGTTTCTATCCTAGGATCGAGTTTCATCCTCTCTTCATAGTCTCTGTGTATTGACTATTACAAACTAAAATGAATGCTAGCGGTCAATGAAAAGAAGCAACAACAATGGGACATTGTAACTATCCTCCGTTCTTTATTCTGTGTTACATGAGTGTTAACAGATTATAACAGGTGAAAAATCATTATCCGGATCAAATGAGCACAATATACCATCTTAGACCAAATAATACATAAAGTGATTATACTAATACATCATATCACCATATGAACAACAGATGGAATATGTATTTTTGGCTCTGCTCACCTTTAATAATATAAAATTGTTGGAATGATATTTGCGCTTTTTTGTCCACTCTATTCAATGGTTAATTATGTAGGAGTTATTCTCGATAGTTCTCGTTCTTCCTGAAGAATGTTAAAATCATGTTGATTCGCATTTTGTCTTGAATAAACATGGAAATGATTCTCAAGAGATAAAATCAGTTTTAAATGGTGATTGATCACGTCTCGCTAGTATTCTTTCTTTGGGCCATATATTTGAACTAAGATATTTCTTTGTTTAATTATAATTCATTTAATGTTTCAATTTTAGATAAAAATAAAGACTCTATTTTGTGATCACATAATCATTTTAAATCATTCTAATCCATTTTTATTTTTGCTCATTTTTCTAAGCTCTCATCAGATTAGCATAGAGATTTCTGTGTTGGTTAGAAGGGAGAGAGAGGCACTAAGTTATTTGGACATGAAGAACTTATAGTTTTTGTTCTTACCAGGGGGGGGGGTGGGGATGTTACTAGGAGCAATAAGTTGGTTTTCTGAAAAGAGTTTACATCATGGCTATAGACGGGAGAGAAATTAAAATATCACACACCACCACACAAGGGCGGGGGGCACTGGGACGGCACACACATACACACACACACACAACACACCACAAACAGTGCACAAGTACAAAACAGGAATTTCTTAATGCGCAGATTTAGAATTATACTCAGCATGAGTTGTGGTTATTTGATATTGAAAAATTATTAATTACATGGTGAAAAAATGGAAGAAATTTGTAACAGGTATTGTTTATTGTGTTAATCAGTTTATCAACGATTAGTTTTTAGGATGATTACCTATACATTCCTTTACTGCGAGAAAGCTGCGACCATATAATACATCTACACCGTGATACTCCCACACTGTATCTTTTGGCCGACGCGATATGGAACCCAGCCCTGGCGGATTTGATTCAAAAACCCTATTTCTTGTCAGAGTATCATGGGCATTCAATTATTAAACCATCTATATACACCTTCTTGATCCTGCCCTCTTGAATATTGGTACCAATAACTTTTTTTTTTCAGAAATGAGTTGTAACGAAAACTTTGCGAAGATCTCATTCAAAATGAATATGGAAGCTCATGCGCAACAACTTACTTACATTTTAAGGTTTTCGTTATAATCATTTTGAAAGAACAAATAGTCAGCCCTCACTAAAAGCCCATTCCGAGATGTTATACTTTTTTATTAAAAATGAAATGGAGGGTTATATGACAACATTATGTAAAACAACATGATAATCAATGTATTTACAATCTTAAAATTGAACAGGCGATAGACTGTTCCGCGACAGACCCCCCCCCCACAGCACGTTCTCGTCCCCCCCTTTTCCTCACTCCTTTTTCAAATCCTCCTCCCCCCCCCTCATCCGTCTCACCCTCACACCCACAATATCGACCACCGACCCCCCTTTCCCGCCAGCCCCAAGCATTGAATGAGGGAAAAATAAGAGGGGGTGGGGCACACTGACTAAATCAATAAATTAATAGAAAGTTTTTAGTATATAAAGTATGACAAATAGTAAGAGAACAGCATTGAATTAAGAAAATAAATATCATTGTGTGTCCTTGTGCAATTAGTAATGTCAAATGTGTTTTTACTTGTTAACATATCTACTAAGGTTAACATCTTACACCTCCCATTACCTCATTGATGAGGCTGCGAATTCTTGGCACGCATGCAGTGCCGAGCTCTTCAACCTAACCAAAAAAACCATGCCATATTGAAGTATAGAAATTACCCATGTTATGAGAATAATTTGTTCTAGATAGCGATAATTGTCACCATTTAATTACGATTATTTATTTCCAATGAGTACTCTGTCCCCAGTCAACGAATTTTTCTGATACATGGACTGATGCATTGCTTTGCATGTGCATAGCTCACAGAAAGAAAATCTGAATTATCACGGGATATAAAATCAGAATTGATTTCTGTCTATATATTTGAATTATAACACGTAATAAAAATGGATGTTCAAGGTCAAAGATGGATAAATGAAGAAACATTGCTATATGCGTATAGATTAATCAGCCAATTAGTTAGAAAAAACAATAAAGATCGTACCTCCGAAAAAATAGTTATCGCATTACACTGAATATCTGAAACTATTTGTGGTGATATGATATAACGGGGCTTTATCTCGAGGTAAAGTCATGTATTTTCTAAGTCTTTCCAGTGGATCCACACTTTTAATTTAGTAGAAACGAACAGGTTTGAAAATAAATCACAAGGCCAATATAACCGATACTGTTAAACATTTAAAGATTGTTAATTCATCTAAGTGGTTTTTAACATATTATTACAATTGCTGAATTTGTGTATAATGGAACATGAAAGAAATAAAAACAGTAAACCGTCTCGTGAACAATGCGATTTTTTGAGCCTCATATGATTCATTAAAAGTTTCTCGAGATATTTATTTCAATTACGGCGATCAAACAATTATTTATAGTTTAATACAGTCACAGTGTTTTCAAATGATGACCTTTCTTGAATTTGGACTCTGTCATATCATTAATCCCTGGCTTGTAAAAAAATACGGCACATAACCCCAGTAATTCTAAATCAATATACATTATTGTATTTTGTGATATTCAATCTTGAATATATAGCGTCTTATCTATTATGTATTGGATAGAACCATGCTATAGCCAGTAGTGATGCTTTCCACAATTAATAACGCGTTTTTGTATGTCTCATTAAAGTGAACATTGAATAAATATATATTTATTTTGTAGAATTTTATTCCCAAATAAATATGGTATGGTTATAACGATTACATGTGTTTAATATGTGTCGTGATTATAACAGTTAATAATATGTAGTTCAAATATAGCGGGTGGTTGTAAAAACTAGTAACAGTCTAGGCATTGATGGTTAAAACAGTTATAGTTATATTTCAATAACGATTGTGAAAGTGATTGGCATTTATTGTAACCTTGATGAAATACACTTATTTCGTCACAGGAGAAAAAAGTCGAGCATGTCGCTGGAGCTGAGTGAAATCCAGGTACAACCATTTCAACCAATCGCGAGTGTATACGATATAGTGCATTGAACTCAACTCTCCTCCTATGTAAGGTTCAGACGCTATCAAATGTCATTAGAGTCTGATTACTCATGACTTAATCTACAGAACTTACGAATCGAAACAACTCGCTACAAAAACCCTGTCCTGCTCATCCATGTAGCAGCATACAGGTAGAGTATCGTTGTCTTGAGAGCTTGTAGAGGCTTCCCGGCATTCCTCATTTATTTCCTGTCATAGACCGTCAACATATTCTTGGTTTCCAGTTACAAGAACTTGTGACGATCATACCGACGTGGTAGCAGATTCCTGATCGTTTTGGTGACGTTGTGTCTTTTGGTTGGATGGTGTGTTTTGAGTGTGGATTCCTGTTCGGGTCGTAGATGTATTTGACTGTGAATTTTTGCTCATGGTTTGTTTATGAAGATTTCATTCTGATCGACTCTGTTTAAATTGAGTGACATTTCCAATTGTCAGTCACGTGAATTTGGTTGACTTCTCCCTGGCCCCACTTGAAGAAATAACATGTGCTTTCCTGGTGCGTTTTCCCGTTGAGATTGCATTAATGTCCTGCTTCGTTGAAAACACGAGATCATAACAACACGTAGCATTGTTGAATACATTATTACATACCTGCTGCTTTATTTTTCTTCTTTTTTCTTACCATATTGTTTGGAAATATCAATATATCTTTATTCCAATTTGCACCTTTCAATTTTTTTTTATACCCGATTCTACAAATATACTGCTATCTAGTAGGATTTATTTAAGGTTATTGGTTGTGTTTCAATTTATTTCCTCGTTAGATTCTACACATTTGAATTCACTTTTTAAGACATGGATCTGGTTGAATTGCTGAGATGTTTACTTTTTCTCTTTTTTGAGGTCAAGACATTGGTATCAATCTGGCAGGCCTGGATATCCTATTCCTTTTTTTCTGGCTTTCTCGGTTATTGACTGTAGCATGAAGTGGTGATCAGTAGCTCCTCCTTCAGAGCATTGCCCAGCTCAGTCCTCAACAAAGCAACGTGTGAGCAGAACAGACTGTCCAATTTCAAGACGTCCTATCTATCATTGCTCACTAGCGTTTCGCTTCTATCGAACTGTAAATGCCTTTTTGATTCTTTGTTCGGTCGTTTGATTTCAGAGAGTTGAGGTCCTCATCTTGTAAACTACGGCTGCTATGAGCATCGATTTGCTTCGACGTTTTAGTATAACGTTGGTTTTCTTGCCAGCTGCTTGGCCTTTTGGTACGGTAGGCTTGGCTACATCTGGCTCGAGTTTTCTGTGATCGGTCTGTGGTAACTTCAGACATGTGTTTGTGCTTTCCTATTCACATCCTGAATGTTCTTCTCGGAGCCTATTTCTGATTTCTGGTTGTATCATCGTTGGATGAGATCATTTCCCTTGAAGTAAAAACATAAAACTTTGCCACACTTATCGGTACCTACTTTGTTGCTTTTTTCTTTCTTTACTGTTATTATCATTTATGAGATGCTAGATGATGTTACATATTAATGAGGGTTTTTTTTTTTTTTAAAATATATATATTTACATTATTTATATGTTAGTATCTGTTTTTGTTTATCCATCAACAGAAGAAAAAAAAGGGGCCTAGTTGATACAATTTTTATCCTTCACTTTTGCCATTCTTCCTCTGCTCTGTTGACCGCATTTGGAGTAGGTCTATACCTTCCTGCTGGAGAATACAGTGTTTCCTCACAGTGTTGAACACACGATGACAAAACAGTTACGTTCACTTCACAGTGTGAACACAAATTGTGAACACTACTATGATTACAGTGCGTTCTACTTCTTGTGAACACATGTTACACCGTGACACAGTGTGTTCCTATTATTTACTATGTGCCGGACTGTTTTTCCTAGTCCTGAGTCCTGACACTTTCTAAAAAATTTTGGCCAAATTCCACACAGTCGATATTCACTGCGAACTGTCAGGTTCTTGAGTCCTTGACGACTGTGTGAATTTTGGGACTTTATTTTCTCCTGTGGTTCCATAACATTCAGTTTAGAAACACTAACTTTGTAATCAATCTGTTTTTGTTTGTTTTGTTTTATTCACGGCACTTTCGTCTTCCTCCGGTCTGATTGATGTACGACGATTAATTTTATTATTTTTACATTACACAGACTGATAATCATCATTAATGTCAGCCAAATGTAATCACATTGAATATTCAACCTAACACATTGTTAAAAGACCAATCTTCTTACTTTTTTGTGTTTTACCATTTGAATCATTTATGGAATGATCTTTGATTGTTCATTTTACTTTCATTTTAATATTATATAACACTAACAAATAAAAAACAAAACACAGCAATAACAGCGTTCATAAAATAAGTAATTGAATATACATGTCTCTCATTATAAAACATTCTTTAATTCCAATCCCTTCACACATTTCATTTTATTGGTTTGAAGATGCATTAAGGAGGACATATACCTACGTCCGAATGCCATTGAATTGGATGAAATAAAAGGCCGAAGCAAAATATTTAATATAAGGTATATTAACAATACTTGTGTGTGCATAGAATGTATATTCTGTCCTTTATTTCTTATTTGGTGCGTTTTACATGACAGAGGTTGTTCTTATACAATTAATAATGAGTAGTTTTCTTTATTTGTAGGAACTAAAGTTATTACATTACTATTTATGATTGTTTATATTCTATAATACTATGTTAGTATCGATATACTCCTTCTTTGGCAAGAATAGAGAATAAAAGTTTTATATGATAAACTCCTATTTGTAAGATTTACTCACTGTTCTTAATACTTGTAACTCTCTCTCAAAAGTCCTCATGTGATTTGATCTTATGATTCACGGTAATGACCCGAGGATCACATCATACTCAACAGACATGCACTTACAATTCGCTCGGCAGAACATATCTTTGTTCTCCTGTTTATGGGATGGATTACACTTTCAGGAGTAGCGTTTACCTAATTGTTGCCTCCTTCCCTCCCATAACATCAATGATATTGAATATGATTTATGTTGCCTTTTCAAAAGAAACAACTCTCATTTGTTGGTGCCAACATGGCATTGATCACATCATAATACATATTACTAAGTGTTACAGTAAGTGAGATGCAGACATTCTGGATTTTGGTGCAAGAACGTGTCTACTTCGCTAATAGTCTCAAGGATGGCAATTGTGGTTCCTCCAGCATTCGCCATTGGTGTTTCGTCTACTGAGTTTCGTTTGTGTTCCATGTGGTCTCGAGATCATGTCGACGTGTGGTTTTCGTCAGTCAATCATCGTGATCTTCCTACATGAGAGGACAGACCATTATGATCAAGGTCCTGAATGAGAATAAACTCGTATTTCTTAGAGTAACATTCTCCCGCTAGAGGTATGTCCGCAAGAGTGAGGAGTTGTTTGCATGCATGCTTAAAGATATCATAGACATAGATCGCGAAGCAACGTCAGGTTCGTGTCAAGAAACTATCTCAGTTTCCTGCTTTCTCTGGCCATTCGATATAAGATCTGAAACTGCTCTGGTACAAAATTTACACAAAAGAAACAAACTCTATTCTGTTTTCGTTTCATTTGTCGATTCGAGTCTGAGCGAATCCGAACATAATCTTTTTTTTAATATGCTATAGTTTCCCCAGTTTATTCTGATAAATAACGTTTCTGCCTAATGCATCAATGAACTTATGTTTCGGCCTACGTCAGATATTAAATTAGTTCACTTCAAGTAAGTAGTATTAAATTTTATTTTCTCCAGATCTCTACATATTGATTACTAAGTTGAAGCTATAATAATTCAGTCCATTATTCCTTCTATCTATCTCAAACGTCGAAGGTAACATCGACAAAGATAGCGAAATAATAGGTACCCGACTTGTGAAAGACCGAATCCTTGAAGTGTAATTTACGTCTAAAATGAATTGTAATTGTGTGCGCGTTAACTTACTGTAGACAAATCTATCAATGCAGTACACATTTCCATATATAAATAGAAGCGGGTTTTCCCAGTAGCACCTTTTTGACCCGAATTGATTCATATCGATTTTGAGTATTGAGTTTGCTGTGCTTATTGATTCTAATCTAATGTTGTAATCATTGCATACATACATTTCTATCTTTTATATTGTGTTAATTTTTGGATAATATAGGCTGTGTCGCGATCCATCCAGTTTGGCCGATCGTGACGAATTTCATATAGTAGATATAACAGAGATATGTTTTATCTTTCAAATACATGTAATTATTCATTTATATCTTTACATTTTTTCTTTATCTCATTGCTTTTTTTTTTTTTGTTTTGCTTTTTGGGGAGACCCCCGTATGGTAGGGGTGGCACATTATATAAATTTTTAATCCTAAAAATCTGAAAATGCACATACCAATATATAATCAACTTTCTAATATTGTAACTGCTCTTTTTAGAGTGTAATAGTCTATACTATGGCCATTAGACCGTCCAGAAACAAAATAAAAATATAATTTATTTTATAAATAGTTGACGTCCATTTAACCTTGCATGTGTCTCTGGTATTTAATATATCCGGCTGTTTCTTCTGTCCACTCTTCGTCTCTTTCTTTTCATCAAGTTCTCCTACCTTTAAAGGGATGTCAGTAACATTGAATAATATTCAAAATGCCACATATTTCTTGGATTTAACTCATTTTGTCAACATAATTATAAACTTATAGGTCAGTCTGGTATCTCTTCAAAAATTACAAGTTAAAATTGCTTAACTTTTACTTTCTGAGATATCAATGTATTTCATACTTCAAATTTAGTTAACGCCATTCCATCGTGGTGGAAAAACAAATTGCTTCATGTGCTCTTTTCAAAGATTGTTT
>CALNVZ010003426.1:9414580-9426645 GCA_940671915.1 Paracentrotus lividus
TAAAATCATGAATAAGTAATCATAGGCTCATTTAATAAGTGCATGGTTTATTTCTTACTTAGTGAGTTGCAAGGTTATTAGCCCCACTTGACCCGAGTCGAGACATAATTTTTTTAATTGCCCGTGTCCTACTCGTCCTTGTGGTACCTTTTGATTTTTGAAAAAATTAGTCCTTGTAAAATTTTGAATAAGTAACTGAATTAGTAACCAACTTCACACTGGTTAAAGATAGTTATATTTTTCTTGACGTAGAGGACGGCGCCTCTATTAATATTCATAACAAGAACATAGGGTTTTATTCAGAAATCAGAAGAGACGAGATCAATTTTGGTGAGTTTGCTGTGCAAAACAAATCAACCAGAGTAGTGTTGCAGATCAATTTTGTTTTTGGTATAAATGAATAAACAAGAAACCTAAGTGAAAGCCTAAAACCAGTGTATATGTTGAATTCATTGTTTTGGTATTATAAAACAGAGTAATAAAAAATAGAAATCACAAAAGACAAAAATTATAAGGTAAAACATAATAAAATTATGTTTTTGAGATTATGTGAGTTATTATTGAGAGATGAATCAAAAACGAAATCAGACAACAAGTTTTTTTGGCTTTGAGCGATTATTGTATATTTGTGTGTTTTTTAAATAAAATAGAAATGGCAAAGACCAAATTCCGTTATCTATTTCTTCACATCCTATATACAAAACCCTGACTGAAACATGAAAAGCACGAATTATCCATATGTAATGCCTTGAATTGATATCGCTTGCAAGCTTGTAGAGGCTTCCCAGCATTCCCGCATCCCCCCTGTCATAGAACGTCACAAATGCTTGGATTGGTGTAACAACAAGATGTTAGTGACGATTCAAACTCCGACTGTGTGTTGCATGATGCCTTGGTCTTATTCGTGATTGTTGCGCTTTGTTTGGATGGTTGGTGTTTGAGTGTGGATCTCTGTTGGTTCTGTACATGTAGATCCTGTGTTTTTTGCATAGTTTGTTAAGTAGAATGTCACTTTCTTCTTTTTCTCCCATCTCTCTCATCTACCTTCTTGCGCCCAATGATTATATGCATTCAGAAAATATGTTAAACGGGTCCCTTCTATATTACTTTTCTTTTTATTTTTATAAGAACACAGTTTTTGAAATTCAATGAAAGGACTAAATATACACATAATGATCACTACATGTTGAATAATCTCTGATTCCATCTCATGTCTGATGTTCAACTGATTATTGTATTTTTTTAAATATTTTTTTCTTTGTTTAAAATTTCACGAAAGAATGTGATTTAATCGCTTGGTCTTGAACTCAGCTCTTTGGTTTCTAAGGGCGGTCAATAAATGTGCATTAATTAATAACTCCATTAATTTTAAACAAATTAATGTGATAAATATATAACAAAGCTTAATCTGTCATTTTTATGCAAATAATAATGTTATAATCGTAATATTTTATAATACTAATACATAAGTTATTCGTTATGGCTCCAGAAATGACCGCTCAATAGAAACCTATAGGTTTTCTGGACCACGTAATTTTTTCTGAATTTACCGCTGGGATATGAGGCCAGTTTACATATTTTCTGATGTCATAATTAAGTGTGAATATCCAAACAGGGGGCTTGGGGCGCCGCTAATCAAAACAATAAAGGGGAAGGAGGGGGTGGAGTTGTGGTTGTTGGTCCTGAATTGGATTAAGTTCGGTGGCGGACTGAAGAATTTCACATAGGTACTGTCTCGTTCGAATCCCGTTTCCATTTCCAACTAATGTCCTGTTTTGGCAAGATATTTAATTTTTCTGCAACTTTGCCTTTAACTTGTACCTTGTCAATGTAAGGTAATATCATTTGTGTATAACATGGTAAGGTATCAAGGTATAGAAAATTGTCCTCGAATTTGGGCTAAGCGCCCTTTATTAAGGGCAGCTATGGCTAATATGTATCGCCGGGTAATAATATCAGCTGCGCCACTTGAACTAGCTTATCTAGATTCAGCTCGGCGCATTATAAATGCTTAATATTGATAAATATTATTAGAATTCATTTATTAAAGGAAAGGAAGAAAAAAAAATGAAAAAATAAGAAAGTGTGTGAGAGAGAGAGAGAGAGAGGAGAGAGAGAGAGAGAGAAGAGAGAAGGGCAGATATAGAGAAAAGGAGAAAATAAAATATAAAAGAGAAAGGTAAAGAGAAGCCATTAAGTATAAGATCAAAGTAGAGATAATTTCGAAAAATTGCGACACCAAGGCGAGAGACTCACAATGGGCGCCCGCTTGATTCCAACATCAGATTGCCGTGGAAGGGGGGGGGGTGGTAAATTTGTTCGGCCGGGGTAATTGTCGGTCGGTGGGGTAAATTGTCCGGGGGTAATTGTCCGGGGGGTCAATTTTGTCCATCGGAGGGGGTAATTTTGCGGGGTCTCCTCGGGGGGTTAAATTGTCCGGGACTCAATTGTCCTCGGGGGGTAATTGTCCGGGTAGTTGTCCCGGGGGGTATATTGTCCGGGGGCAGTTGTCCTGATACGATTATATTCATTTCCTTTTTCTCGCCCCCCCTCCCCTTCCCCGCTCTCTCTCTCTTCTATCGGCCCATTTGCTCCTCTTCCGCTCTCAGCATATTATTCATTTATATGTTCATCCGATCATTACCCAGTATGTCTTTACTTTCTCTCTCTCTCTGTCTTTAAATATGTTCATTTCCAATCTTTTCTCCCCATGCAGCTTCTCCTCTCTGCATGTCCATTGTGTCTATAGCACTACATTTGTCCCTCCAGAAAGAGAGAACTATACTAATCTTTGTAAATGGCTACCACAAATTAGGGGAAAATGCATGCGTGGAGCTTTTGGGAATGGAAAAATCGATTTGTAATGTAGTATGGTAAATAAAAGCTCACCATAAGATTAACTCCACTATTCATATTAAACACCAAAAAGTCCAAAAATTTTTATGCATGCTTCAATGAGCAATGTCCACTTGTTGTGACGGACAAAAAAAAAACGAGGCTGCGGTCGGGATGGAAATGCGATTTCAGACTTTTTTAAGTCACGCTGCATATGGCAGCCAAAAGGGTCGATATCAATAATAAAACAAATCACTAATATTAAGGACATAAATAAACAAAGTCAGAAATACAATAAAATGGTTATCAAAAATGTAATGTTATTTCTTTTTGTTTTCTTAGTTTATTTTGTCTTTGTTAACCGATTCAACGGCCAATTTAAGAGCGCCATTTGCTGCCCATAAGCAGTTTCTGGTAAAATGAAATAACGAATTCCATTGCGGAGCCTCTTTTTGTGTGTCTTCAAGCAAAACAATGGCAATATTGCTCACTAGAGAGGCCATAGCCATGCATTTTTCGGACTTTTTGGTGTTCAATGATAAGTGACTTGAGGATATAAATTTTTTATCTACATATAAATGTTTTCATCGCTCAGAGACGCGGCATATTTCTTATTTGCAGCCATTTCAACATGGTCGTAATAGTTCTTTGTGGGACAAACACGTGTAGTTCAACTTTACTGTTTACCTTGCACATCTACTTTCTTTCTCTCGTCTTCTAGGTACCCGCCTCTTCGTATCTCTTCTTCTTCAAATCATACTTCTTGTACTTATGTTCAATAATTCTGTCTATTGTCTATCTCTCTCTTGCCATAATCCATTGTCTCCTGATATACTTGTCATACTATTCTTTTAACTTCTCGTCACTCTCTCTTCTTCCTCCTCCTTCTCTCCTTTCCCAACTCTCTCTCTCACTCCACTCTCGAAATCGCTGGTGTAGACTGTTGTGAGTTCATCTCAAAGGTCCGATCAATCTCGTCTCTCCTCTCAGCTCTTTTCCTGACTCACTCGTTCTTTATTTTTGGTTTCTATCCTAGGATCGAGTTTCATCCTCTCTTCATAGTCTCTGTGTATTGACTATTACAAACTAAAATGAATGCTAGCGGTCAATGAAAAGAAGCAACAACAATGGGACATTGTAACTATCCTCCGTTCTTTATTCTGTGTTACATGAGTGTTAACAGATTATAACAGGTGAAAAATCATTATCCGGATCAAATGAGCACAATATACCATCTTAGACCAAATAATACATAAAGTGATTATACTAATACATCATATCACCATATGAACAACAGATGGAATATGTATTTTTGGCTCTGCTCACCTTTAATAATATAAAATTGTTGGAATGATATTTGCGCTTTTTTGTCCACTCTATTCAATGGTTAATTATGTAGGAGTTATTCTCGATAGTTCTCGTTCTTCCTGAAGAATGTTAAAATCATGTTGATTCGCATTTTGTCTTGAATAAACATGGAAATGATTCTCAAGAGATAAAATCAGTTTTAAATGGTGATTGATCACGTCTCGCTAGTATTCTTTCTTTGGGCCATATATTTGAACTAAGATATTTCTTTGTTTAATTATAATTCATTTAATGTTTCAATTTTAGATAAAAATAAAGACTCTATTTTGTGATCACATAATCATTTTAAATCATTCTAATCCATTTTTATTTTTGCTCATTTTTCTAAGCTCTCATCAGATTAGCATAGAGATTTCTGTGTTGGTTAGAAGGGAGAGAGAGGCACTAAGTTATTTGGACATGAAGAACTTATAGTTTTTGTTCTTACCAGGGGGGGGGGTGGGGATGTTACTAGGAGCAATAAGTTGGTTTTCTGAAAAGAGTTTACATCATGGCTATAGACGGGAGAGAAATTAAAATATCACACACCACCACACAAGGGCGGGGGGCACTGGGACGGCACACACATACACACACACACACAACACACCACAAACAGTGCACAAGTACAAAACAGGAATTTCTTAATGCGCAGATTTAGAATTATACTCAGCATGAGTTGTGGTTATTTGATATTGAAAAATTATTAATTACATGGTGAAAAAATGGAAGAAATTTGTAACAGGTATTGTTTATTGTGTTAATCAGTTTATCAACGATTAGTTTTTAGGATGATTACCTATACATTCCTTTACTGCGAGAAAGCTGCGACCATATAATACATCTACACCGTGATACTCCCACACTGTATCTTTTGGCCGACGCGATATGGAACCCAGCCCTGGCGGATTTGATTCAAAAACCCTATTTCTTGTCAGAGTATCATGGGCATTCAATTATTAAACCATCTATATACACCTTCTTGATCCTGCCCTCTTGAATATTGGTACCAATAACTTTTTTTTTTCAGAAATGAGTTGTAACGAAAACTTTGCGAAGATCTCATTCAAAATGAATATGGAAGCTCATGCGCAACAACTTACTTACATTTTAAGGTTTTCGTTATAATCATTTTGAAAGAACAAATAGTCAGCCCTCACTAAAAGCCCATTCCGAGATGTTATACTTTTTTATTAAAAATGAAATGGAGGGTTATATGACAACATTATGTAAAACAACATGATAATCAATGTATTTACAATCTTAAAATTGAACAGGCGATAGACTGTTCCGCGACAGACCCCCCCCCCACAGCACGTTCTCGTCCCCCCCTTTTCCTCACTCCTTTTTCAAATCCTCCTCCCCCCCCCTCATCCGTCTCACCCTCACACCCACAATATCGACCACCGACCCCCCTTTCCCGCCAGCCCCAAGCATTGAATGAGGGAAAAATAAGAGGGGGTGGGGCACACTGACTAAATCAATAAATTAATAGAAAGTTTTTAGTATATAAAGTATGACAAATAGTAAGAGAACAGCATTGAATTAAGAAAATAAATATCATTGTGTGTCCTTGTGCAATTAGTAATGTCAAATGTGTTTTTACTTGTTAACATATCTACTAAGGTTAACATCTTACACCTCCCATTACCTCATTGATGAGGCTGCGAATTCTTGGCACGCATGCAGTGCCGAGCTCTTCAACCTAACCAAAAAAACCATGCCATATTGAAGTATAGAAATTACCCATGTTATGAGAATAATTTGTTCTAGATAGCGATAATTGTCACCATTTAATTACGATTATTTATTTCCAATGAGTACTCTGTCCCCAGTCAACGAATTTTTCTGATACATGGACTGATGCATTGCTTTGCATGTGCATAGCTCACAGAAAGAAAATCTGAATTATCACGGGATATAAAATCAGAATTGATTTCTGTCTATATATTTGAATTATAACACGTAATAAAAATGGATGTTCAAGGTCAAAGATGGATAAATGAAGAAACATTGCTATATGCGTATAGATTAATCAGCCAATTAGTTAGAAAAAACAATAAAGATCGTACCTCCGAAAAAATAGTTATCGCATTACACTGAATATCTGAAACTATTTGTGGTGATATGATATAACGGGGCTTTATCTCGAGGTAAAGTCATGTATTTTCTAAGTCTTTCCAGTGGATCCACACTTTTAATTTAGTAGAAACGAACAGGTTTGAAAATAAATCACAAGGCCAATATAACCGATACTGTTAAACATTTAAAGATTGTTAATTCATCTAAGTGGTTTTTAACATATTATTACAATTGCTGAATTTGTGTATAATGGAACATGAAAGAAATAAAAACAGTAAACCGTCTCGTGAACAATGCGATTTTTTGAGCCTCATATGATTCATTAAAAGTTTCTCGAGATATTTATTTCAATTACGGCGATCAAACAATTATTTATAGTTTAATACAGTCACAGTGTTTTCAAATGATGACCTTTCTTGAATTTGGACTCTGTCATATCATTAATCCCTGGCTTGTAAAAAAATACGGCACATAACCCCAGTAATTCTAAATCAATATACATTATTGTATTTTGTGATATTCAATCTTGAATATATAGCGTCTTATCTATTATGTATTGGATAGAACCATGCTATAGCCAGTAGTGATGCTTTCCACAATTAATAACGCGTTTTTGTATGTCTCATTAAAGTGAACATTGAATAAATATATATTTATTTTGTAGAATTTTATTCCCAAATAAATATGGTATGGTTATAACGATTACATGTGTTTAATATGTGTCGTGATTATAACAGTTAATAATATGTAGTTCAAATATAGCGGGTGGTTGTAAAAACTAGTAACAGTCTAGGCATTGATGGTTAAAACAGTTATAGTTATATTTCAATAACGATTGTGAAAGTGATTGGCATTTATTGTAACCTTGATGAAATACACTTATTTCGTCACAGGAGAAAAAAGTCGAGCATGTCGCTGGAGCTGAGTGAAATCCAGGTACAACCATTTCAACCAATCGCGAGTGTATACGATATAGTGCATTGAACTCAACTCTCCTCCTATGTAAGGTTCAGACGCTATCAAATGTCATTAGAGTCTGATTACTCATGACTTAATCTACAGAACTTACGAATCGAAACAACTCGCTACAAAAACCCTGTCCTGCTCATCCATGTAGCAGCATACAGGTAGAGTATCGTTGTCTTGAGAGCTTGTAGAGGCTTCCCGGCATTCCTCATTTATTTCCTGTCATAGACCGTCAACATATTCTTGGTTTCCAGTTACAAGAACTTGTGACGATCATACCGACGTGGTAGCAGATTCCTGATCGTTTTGGTGACGTTGTGTCTTTTGGTTGGATGGTGTGTTTTGAGTGTGGATTCCTGTTCGGGTCGTAGATGTATTTGACTGTGAATTTTTGCTCATGGTTTGTTTATGAAGATTTCATTCTGATCGACTCTGTTTAAATTGAGTGACATTTCCAATTGTCAGTCACGTGAATTTGGTTGACTTCTCCCTGGCCCCACTTGAAGAAATAACATGTGCTTTCCTGGTGCGTTTTCCCGTTGAGATTGCATTAATGTCCTGCTTCGTTGAAAACACGAGATCATAACAACACGTAGCATTGTTGAATACATTATTACATACCTGCTGCTTTATTTTTCTTCTTTTTTCTTACCATATTGTTTGGAAATATCAATATATCTTTATTCCAATTTGCACCTTTCAATTTTTTTTTATACCCGATTCTACAAATATACTGCTATCTAGTAGGATTTATTTAAGGTTATTGGTTGTGTTTCAATTTATTTCCTCGTTAGATTCTACACATTTGAATTCACTTTTTAAGACATGGATCTGGTTGAATTGCTGAGATGTTTACTTTTTCTCTTTTTTGAGGTCAAGACATTGGTATCAATCTGGCAGGCCTGGATATCCTATTCCTTTTTTTCTGGCTTTCTCGGTTATTGACTGTAGCATGAAGTGGTGATCAGTAGCTCCTCCTTCAGAGCATTGCCCAGCTCAGTCCTCAACAAAGCAACGTGTGAGCAGAACAGACTGTCCAATTTCAAGACGTCCTATCTATCATTGCTCACTAGCGTTTCGCTTCTATCGAACTGTAAATGCCTTTTTGATTCTTTGTTCGGTCGTTTGATTTCAGAGAGTTGAGGTCCTCATCTTGTAAACTACGGCTGCTATGAGCATCGATTTGCTTCGACGTTTTAGTATAACGTTGGTTTTCTTGCCAGCTGCTTGGCCTTTTGGTACGGTAGGCTTGGCTACATCTGGCTCGAGTTTTCTGTGATCGGTCTGTGGTAACTTCAGACATGTGTTTGTGCTTTCCTATTCACATCCTGAATGTTCTTCTCGGAGCCTATTTCTGATTTCTGGTTGTATCATCGTTGGATGAGATCATTTCCCTTGAAGTAAAAACATAAAACTTTGCCACACTTATCGGTACCTACTTTGTTGCTTTTTTCTTTCTTTACTGTTATTATCATTTATGAGATGCTAGATGATGTTACATATTAATGAGGGTTTTTTTTTTTTTTAAAATATATATATTTACATTATTTATATGTTAGTATCTGTTTTTGTTTATCCATCAACAGAAGAAAAAAAAGGGGCCTAGTTGATACAATTTTTATCCTTCACTTTTGCCATTCTTCCTCTGCTCTGTTGACCGCATTTGGAGTAGGTCTATACCTTCCTGCTGGAGAATACAGTGTTTCCTCACAGTGTTGAACACACGATGACAAAACAGTTACGTTCACTTCACAGTGTGAACACAAATTGTGAACACTACTATGATTACAGTGCGTTCTACTTCTTGTGAACACATGTTACACCGTGACACAGTGTGTTCCTATTATTTACTATGTGCCGGACTGTTTTTCCTAGTCCTGAGTCCTGACACTTTCTAAAAAATTTTGGCCAAATTCCACACAGTCGATATTCACTGCGAACTGTCAGGTTCTTGAGTCCTTGACGACTGTGTGAATTTTGGGACTTTATTTTCTCCTGTGGTTCCATAACATTCAGTTTAGAAACACTAACTTTGTAATCAATCTGTTTTTGTTTGTTTTGTTTTATTCACGGCACTTTCGTCTTCCTCCGGTCTGATTGATGTACGACGATTAATTTTATTATTTTTACATTACACAGACTGATAATCATCATTAATGTCAGCCAAATGTAATCACATTGAATATTCAACCTAACACATTGTTAAAAGACCAATCTTCTTACTTTTTTGTGTTTTACCATTTGAATCATTTATGGAATGATCTTTGATTGTTCATTTTACTTTCATTTTAATATTATATAACACTAACAAATAAAAAACAAAACACAGCAATAACAGCGTTCATAAAATAAGTAATTGAATATACATGTCTCTCATTATAAAACATTCTTTAATTCCAATCCCTTCACACATTTCATTTTATTGGTTTGAAGATGCATTAAGGAGGACATATACCTACGTCCGAATGCCATTGAATTGGATGAAATAAAAGGCCGAAGCAAAATATTTAATATAAGGTATATTAACAATACTTGTGTGTGCATAGAATGTATATTCTGTCCTTTATTTCTTATTTGGTGCGTTTTACATGACAGAGGTTGTTCTTATACAATTAATAATGAGTAGTTTTCTTTATTTGTAGGAACTAAAGTTATTACATTACTATTTATGATTGTTTATATTCTATAATACTATGTTAGTATCGATATACTCCTTCTTTGGCAAGAATAGAGAATAAAAGTTTTATATGATAAACTCCTATTTGTAAGATTTACTCACTGTTCTTAATACTTGTAACTCTCTCTCAAAAGTCCTCATGTGATTTGATCTTATGATTCACGGTAATGACCCGAGGATCACATCATACTCAACAGACATGCACTTACAATTCGCTCGGCAGAACATATCTTTGTTCTCCTGTTTATGGGATGGATTACACTTTCAGGAGTAGCGTTTACCTAATTGTTGCCTCCTTCCCTCCCATAACATCAATGATATTGAATATGATTTATGTTGCCTTTTCAAAAGAAACAACTCTCATTTGTTGGTGCCAACATGGCATTGATCACATCATAATACATATTACTAAGTGTTACAGTAAGTGAGATGCAGACATTCTGGATTTTGGTGCAAGAACGTGTCTACTTCGCTAATAGTCTCAAGGATGGCAATTGTGGTTCCTCCAGCATTCGCCATTGGTGTTTCGTCTACTGAGTTTCGTTTGTGTTCCATGTGGTCTCGAGATCATGTCGACGTGTGGTTTTCGTCAGTCAATCATCGTGATCTTCCTACATGAGAGGACAGACCATTATGATCAAGGTCCTGAATGAGAATAAACTCGTATTTCTTAGAGTAACATTCTCCCGCTAGAGGTATGTCCGCAAGAGTGAGGAGTTGTTTGCATGCATGCTTAAAGATATCATAGACATAGATCGCGAAGCAACGTCAGGTTCGTGTCAAGAAACTATCTCAGTTTCCTGCTTTCTCTGGCCATTCGATATAAGATCTGAAACTGCTCTGGTACAAAATTTACACAAAAGAAACAAACTCTATTCTGTTTTCGTTTCATTTGTCGATTCGAGTCTGAGCGAATCCGAACATAATCTTTTTTTTAATATGCTATAGTTTCCCCAGTTTATTCTGATAAATAACGTTTCTGCCTAATGCATCAATGAACTTATGTTTCGGCCTACGTCAGATATTAAATTAGTTCACTTCAAGTAAGTAGTATTAAATTTTATTTTCTCCAGATCTCTACATATTGATTACTAAGTTGAAGCTATAATAATTCAGTCCATTATTCCTTCTATCTATCTCAAACGTCGAAGGTAACATCGACAAAGATAGCGAAATAATAGGTACCCGACTTGTGAAAGACCGAATCCTTGAAGTGTAATTTACGTCTAAAATGAATTGTAATTGTGTGCGCGTTAACTTACTGTAGACAAATCTATCAATGCAGTACACATTTCCATATATAAATAGAAGCGGGTTTTCCCAGTAGCACCTTTTTGACCCGAATTGATTCATATCGATTTTGAGTATTGAGTTTGCTGTGCTTATTGATTCTAATCTAATGTTGTAATCATTGCATACATACATTTCTATCTTTTATATTGTGTTAATTTTTGGATAATATAGGCTGTGTCGCGATCCATCCAGTTTGGCCGATCGTGACGAATTTCATATAGTAGATATAACAGAGATATGTTTTATCTTTCAAATACATGTAATTATTCATTTATATCTTTACATTTTTTCTTTATCTCATTGCTTTTTTTTTTTTTGTTTTGCTTTTTGGGGAGACCCCCGTATGGTAGGGGTGGCACATTATATAAATTTTTAATCCTAAAAATCTGAAAATGCACATACCAATATATAATCAACTTTCTAATATTGTAACTGCTCTTTTTAGAGTGTAATAGTCTATACTATGGCCATTAGACCGTCCAGAAACAAAATAAAAATATAATTTATTTTATAAATAGTTGACGTCCATTTAACCTTGCATGTGTCTCTGGTATTTAATATATCCGGCTGTTTCTTCTGTCCACTCTTCGTCTCTTTCTTTTCATCAAGTTCTCCTACCTTTAAAGGGATGTCAGTAACATTGAATAATATTCAAAATGCCACATATTTCTTGGATTTAACTCATTTTGTCAACATAATTATAAACTTATAGGTCAGTCTGGTATCTCTTCAAAAATTACAAGTTAAAATTGCTTAACTTTTACTTTCTGAGATATCAATGTATTTCATACTTCAAATTTAGTTAACGCCATTCCATCGTGGTGGAAAAACAAATTGCTTCATGTGCTCTTTTCAAAGATTGTTT
>CALNVZ010003426.1:9435935-9457624 GCA_940671915.1 Paracentrotus lividus
AGTATCTCTCTCTCTCTTTCTCATGTTCACTTTCATTTTCTCTCTCATCTCTGCATCCATTGTCTCTATATAGTATCTCTTACTCTCTTTTTTATGTTCACTTTCATTTTCTCTCTCATCTCTGCGTCCATTGTTTCTATATAGTATCTCTAACTCTCTTTCTCATGTTCACTTTCATTTTCTCTCTCATCTCTGAATCCATTGTCTCTATATAGTATCTCTTACTCTTTTTCTTATGTTCACTTTCATTTTCTCTTTCATCTCTGCATCCATTGTCTCTATATAGTATCTCTTACTCTCTTTCTCATGTTCACTTTCATTTTATCTCTCATCCCTGCATCCATTGTCTCTATATAGTATCTCTTACTCTCTTTCTCATGTTCACTTTCATTTTCTCTTTCATCTCTGCATCCATTGTCTCTATATAGTATCTCTTACTCTCTTTCTCATGTTCACTTTCATTTTCTCTTTCATCTCTGCATCCATTGTCTCTATAAAGAATCTCTTACTCTCTTTATAATGTTTACTTTCATTTTCTCTCTCATCTCTGCATCCATTGTCTCTATATAGTATCTCTTGCTATCTTTCTTATGTTCACTTTCATTTTCTCTTTCATCTCTGCATCCATTGTCTCTATATAGTATCTCTCTCTCTCTCTCTTTCTTATGTTCACTTTCATTTTCTCTCTCTCATCTCTGCATCCATTGTCTCTTTATAGTATCTCTCTCTCTCTCTTTCTCATGTTCACTTTCATTTTCTCTTTCATCTCTGCATCCATTGTCTCTTTATAGTATCTCTTACTCTCTTTCTCTTGTTCACTTTCATTTTCTCCTCTCATTCTCTGGAATTCCATTGTTCTCTATATAGTATCTCTTACTCCTTTTTCTTATGTTTCACTTTCATTTCTCTTTTCCATTCTCTGCATCCATTTGTCTCTATGAGTATTAGTATCTCTTACTCTTCTTTCTCATGTTCCTTTCATTTAGTGTCTTCAATCCCTGCATTCCTTTGTCTCTTTATATAGTATCTTCATTATTCCCTTCTTCATGTACTTTCATTTTCTCTTTCAATCTCTGGCATCCATTGTTCTATATTGATCTATCTCGTTACCTCTTTTCTCATTTTCCACTTCCATTTCCTTTTATCTCTGCATTTCCATTGTCCTCTATCTAAAAGAATTTCTCTTACTCTGCTTTTATAATGTCTTACTTCTCATTCTCTCTCAGCTTCTTGCTCTCGTATTGTCTTCTATTTATAGTTTATCTCTTGCTATCTCTTATTTCTACTTTCATTTCCTTTCATCTCTGATCCATTTGTTCTCAGTATTAGTATCTCTTCTCTTCTCCTCTCTTTTATGTGTTCATTTCATTTTTCTCTTCTTCTTCTGATCTCCTGCATTCCATTTGTCTTCTTTTACTATGTATTCTCTTCTCTCTCTTTTTTCATGCGTTTTCACTCTTTCTATTTCTCTTTTTCATCTTCTTGTATTCCTATGCTCCTTCTTTATCAGTATCTCTTACTCTCTTTCTCTTGCATGTTTCACTCGTAGTTTTCTCTTCTCATCTTCTTGCGTCAATTGTCTTTTTATAGTTTATCTTTTAGCCTCTTCTTTTCTCATGTTAGTTTCACTTTCATTTTCTCTTCGATCCCTGGCATCCATTGTTCTTTTATTGTAATCTCGGCTTGATCTCTCTTTCTTTATGTTCACTTTTCATTTTCTCTTTCATGTTCCTCAGCATTCCATTGTGGTCCTCTCGTTATTAGTTTTCTTACTCTTCTTTTCTCTATTTCACTTCATTTTCTCTTCTTCATTCTTACTGCGTTCATTGTCTTTTCTATTTAGTTATTACTCTCTTATCTCTCTTTTTCCTGTTTTCACTTTTTCATTTTCTCTTTTCTTTATCTCTGCGTTTCCATTGTTCTATTTATTGATCTTCTTTACTCTCTTTCTTATTGTGTCTTTTGTTTACTTTCTATGTTTTCTCTCTGTATCCTCTGCATCCATTGTCTGTTCTAAAATTAAGTATTCTTACTTTCTTCTATGTTCATTTTCGATTTTCTTTCTCATCTTTCTTGCATTCCATTGTGTCTCTATATTAGTAATCTTCTTACTCTTCTTTTCTTTGATTCACTTCATTTCTCGCTTCCATCTTCTCTGCAGTTTCCATTGTCTTCTACCATATAGAGTATCCCTTATCCTCTTTTATGTCACTTTCATTTTTCGTCTTCTCATGCTCCATCCATTGTCTCTATTAAGTAATCTCTCTTGACTCTCTCTTCTTATGTTTACTTTTTCATTTTTTCTCTCTCCTCTGCATTGCCGTGTGGTCTCTAAAATTATATCTCTTACTGCTCTTCTTATGTTCACTTTCACTTTTCTCTCTATATTCTCTGCATCCAGTCTCTAAATAAGTTATCTCTTATCTCTCTTTCTTATGATTCACTTTTCATTTTTCTCTTCTCATCTTCTTGTCATCCTTTGTTCTTCGTTATATAGTATTATTTTTACTCTCTTTTTCTTGTTCTCTCATTTTCATTTTTTCTCTGCTTTATCTCTGCGATCCGTTGTACTCTTATACCTGAGTTGAGTTTTCTCAGAAATAACTTTTGACACCTAGATATATGTTCATTATAAGAAAACCAATTAATAATCCCAAATCTATTTATTATCATATCTTGAAAGTGTTATCTTCCTTTCCGATCTTTGTTTGTTGTATCCTAATTGTGTGTGTTATTATTCTTACGCTTCGATGAACATGTGCATTGGTTTTTTGGAAACAGGTGTCAATTTTGTGAATTTGTGCAGAAATGTGTGAGTATAATTCAATAAACCAAAGAGTAGCAAAATATCAAACCATTCTGTGATTATATTAGATAGCAACTTTAACGAATAAGTTAGGCTATAACTTGGCATGGTTGGGTTTGTTTAAAATTAGTATACATTAATCATTTTGATACTATTGTATGTGAAATATGATAATAATATCCTGTAGGAGTCAGCCCTCATCTGTGTTTTGATTCCTGTCCTCGACTGTTTTTTCTCTTCTTCCCTCTGTCTTGAGTGAGCTTACACGTCAAAGATCAAATTTACTCACTTTTCTAAATAGTTATTAATGTAGGCCTTTTTTAGTGGTTCTGTCTTTTATTGGCTAGCTTTACTCTTTAATTATTATCTCATTTCTTGGATTATTTTGTACGATCATCATACTTTTCATGCATAATGTTAGTCATTTGGTATACCATCAACCCTGCAATTATAATGCTCTAACATATCGTAAAATAGTTTTGCTCTTTTTTATCAGGACTTAAGTTTTTTTTTTTCAATTTTTTTTTCTGGTTTGTTTGATTTTTATTCCCATTCTTGCACACATTTCGAATTATTGCGGTGTTTCGCAAACATATGCGTCGTGTTTCATCCAAGTCTAATTAAAACCATCCATAAATATGTTTACAGAAGATGCGGAGGAGTTGCTCTTCAGTATATGTGTAAAATTAATTGTTGGTGTTGATATAAATTGTTTTTTTATTTTGATATTTTTTCTGAGGTTGTAGAGTTTTTTTTAGAGTCATCTCTCGTATAGTATCTCTTTGCTTCCTACTTTTTATGTTCCTTTTCATTATTCTCTCCTACCCTGTCTATTATTTCTATATTTAGTATCTTACTCTCTTTTCTTTGTTCATTTTCATTTTTCCTCTCATCTCTTGTATCCATTGTTCTATATATAAGTATCTGGCTTTTACTCTCTTTCTTCTTATGTTTCACTTTCATTTCTCTCTCAATCCTCTGCACTCAATTGTCTCATATGATATATCTTCTTACTCTCTTTTTTTGTCACCTTCGTCATTTCTCTCTATCTACGCATCTCAATGTCTCTAATTATACTATGTAATCTCTTTACTCTTTTCTTATGTTAACTATTCATTTTCTCTTTCATCTCTGCTCCATTGTCTCTATATTGTATTCTTATCTTCTTTCATTATGTTTCATTTCTGTTCTCTTTCATTCTACTGCATGGTCTCATTTATAGTTGTTCTCTCTCATAAGCTCTCTATCTCTTAGTTCGATTTCTGTTTCATCTTTCATCTCTTATATCCTCGTAGTCTTCGCTTATATGTATCTCTTCTCTCTTTCTAGTTTACTCTTTCTTTGTTTCTTCTTCTCTCTCATCTATGCCTCATTGTCTCCTTATAATAGTTCTCGTACTTCTCTCCTTTATGTTTCATTTCATTTTCTTCTATCTCTGTTCCATTGTCTCTATAGTTATCTCTTACTTGCTCTTTTCTTATGTTAACTTCATTTTTCTATCTTTCATCTCTCTGCCCATTCCATTTGTCTCTGAACAATGTATTCTTAGCTCTCTTTCTTATGTTCACTTCATTTTTTTTCTCATCTTCTACGCATCTCGATAATCTGTTATATGAATAGTATCTCTTACTCCTTTCTATGTTCACTTTTCATTTTCTCTTCTCATCTTCTTGCGATTCATGTTTCATATTGTGCCTAATAGTATTCTCTTACTCTTCTTTCTTATGTTCATGTTCATTTTCTCTCTTTATCTCTTCATCCATGTTCTCTATATAAGTATCTCTTATCTCTATGTTTACTTCATTTTTTCTCTCTTTCTTTTCTTGATCCTTGTCTCTTATATAGTATTCTTGACTTCTCTCTTCTTATTCCTTTCATTTTCTCTCTCATCTCTGTTCCGTTCTTCTCTTTCAGACAGTGAGTTCGAGAAAAACTTGTCACCTAGAAAAATGTTTCATAAAAGAACTCAATTAATAACCAAATTTATTGTATACATGATCTGAAAGAGTATCTCCTTTTCGCATCTTTTTGTTGGACCCATTTTGTGAGTTATAGTAATCTTTACGCTTTCGGCTATGAAACATGGTGCAATTGTTTCTGGAACAACATTGTCAATTTCACTTGTGCAGAAACATTGTGTGTAAATTCAGAATATAAGAGCCTAGAAATTAAATTCAACTAATTCATCGTGATTTAAAAACGCAAACTTTTAACGAAAAGCTTAGGTGTCTTTATTTTAACTTGGCATGTTGGGTTGTTTACACATATTCAACTACATTTTTGTTATTGAAAATGAAATTATATCTTGTTATGGAGTCTCAGGGCTATTGAAGTGAGTACATGTCTAAAGAACATTTATCACTTTTTCTAATAAGTTTTATTTAAGAGGCTTTTTTTAGTGGATTTCTTCTGTTTTAGTTTGTCTAGTGGCAGCTTTCACTGATTTAATTATGTTACTATTCTTTGGATTACTTTGTATCGATATTTCAATTCCACTTCATAAGCAAATGTTAGTCATATTGTTTTGTAACAAACAACTCCTGCAAATTTTATTAAGCTCTAAGCTAGGTTATGATTTTGCGTTTAAAAGTTATTGCTCTTTTTAATGAGTATTAAGTTGCTTTTTTTTCTAAATATTTTCTTTTTTTTTGATTTTTTATCCCATTTTCTTGCGACTTTGGTAAATTTTTCGAAATTTTTCGCTGTTGTTCGTTAAAACAATGCGTTCTTGTTTCATTCAAGCTTAAGACATAACTACACAGATAGATTTTTTGTGGGTTACCAGAAGATATGCGGGGTGAGTTGCTGTGCTTCAGAATTTTATGTGAAAATATATTTTGGGTTTATAAATTGGTTTTCTTTTTATTGATATTTTTCTAGGTGTAAAGTTTTTTTTGACTCACTCGGTATAGTATCTCTTACTCTCTTTCTTATGTTCACTTTCATTTTCTCTCTCCTCCCTGCATCTATTGTCTCTATATAGTATCTCTTACTCTCTTTCTTATGTTCACTTTCATTTTCTCTCTCATCTCTGCATCCATTGTCTCTAAATAAGTATCTCTTACTCTTTTTCTTATGTTCACTTTCATTTTCTCTCTCATCTCTGCATCCATTGTCTCTAAATAGTATCTCTTACTCTCTTTCTTATGTTCACTTTCATTTTCTCTCTTATCTCTGCATCCAATGTCTCTAAATAAGTATCTCTTACTCTCTTTCTTATGTTCACTTTCATTTTCTCTCTCATCTCTGCATCCATTGTCTCTATATAGTATATCTTACTCTCTTTATTATGTTCACTTTCATTTTATCTCTCATCTCTGCATCCATTGTCTCTATATAGTATCTCTCTCTCTCTCTCTCTTTCTTATGTTCACTTTCATTTTCTCTCTATTCGCATCCATTGTCTTCTTTATATAGTATCTCTCTCTCTCTCTCTCTTTCTTATGTTCACTTTCATTTTCTCTCTCTCATCTCTGCATCCATTGTCTCTATATAGTATCTCTTACTCTCTTTCTCATGTTTACTTTCATTTTCTCTCTCATCTCTGCATCCATTGTCTCTAAATAAGTATCTCTTACTCTCTTTCTTATGTTCACTTTCATTTTCTCTCTCATCTCTGCATCCATTGTCTCTAAATAAGTATCTCTTGCTCTCTTCCTTATGTTCACTTTATTTTATCTCTCCTCCCTGCTTCAATTGTGTCTAAATAAGTATCTCTTACTCTCTTTCTTATGTTCACTTTCATTTTCTCTCTCATCTCTGCATCCATTGTCTCTTTATAGTGTCTCTTTTATCTTTCTTATGTTCACTTTCATTTTCTCTTTCATCTCTGCATCCATTGTTTCTATATAGTATCTCTTACTCTCTTTCTCATGTTTACTTTCATTTTCTCTTTCATCTCTGCATCCATTGTCTCTATATAGAATCTCTTACTCTCTTTCTTATGTTCACTTTCATTTTCTCTCCCGTCTCTGCATCCATTGTCTCTATATAGTATCTCTTACTCTCTTTCTCATGTTTACTTTCATTTTCTCTCTCATCTCTGCATCCATTGTTTCTATATAGTATCTCTCTCTCTCTTTCTCATGTTCACTTTCATTTTCTCTCTCATCTCTGCATCCATTGTCTCTATATAGTATCTCTTACTCTCTTTCTTATGTTCACTTTCATTTTCTCTCTCATCTCTGCATCCATTGTCTCTATATAGTATCTGTCACGATGTGACATGAACTTTCTTTAATTCCAGTCTCTAGCAACCAATCCAGGTGGTAGATAATAAAAGGAATTTGGGTCGCTGACTCCAAGTTTAGCTCCAGAGCCAGAGTCAACCAACTTTTGTCTTTAATCAGTCAATCAAACCTACTGAAGTGTAATTTAATGAATAGAGTTTAACTTTGACTTTGACTGCTATTTTAGGTCATGAGCATTAGGTCATTTAACTTTATATCTTTAGTTAAGTTAGGTGGGGCTCTCAAATTCTACAGGTGTTTGTTTATGTTTATGAGAGGAAAAGATTGTTGAGAATGTTGAAGTTGGGAGTTTTGAATAGTGGAATTAAAGCTTGGATGGATAAGTGATTTTAATTGGATATTTTTAGCATGGAACAGTGAGCAAAGGAATATTGAGAATGTTAATGAGTTTATCTTTGTGAGAGTTTCAGATGAGTGGCTGTTTGAGTAAATCAACATCACCTTTTTGTAGCAGCTTGAAGTCTTAAAGAGCTTTAATCGGTTTTCAAACTTTTGGTCAATCGTCATACCGTCGTGTAAACACGACATCTTTTGATTGTTCTTAATCGACGTCTTCCAAACGGTTATTAGAATCTGTATATTTAAATATCTTTACATGTTCCTAGCTCGTGATTTTTGTTATGTCTTCTTGGTAATTAACCTTCAAAGACGTTTTATTTTCTATTTTTGGAGGCAAAAAATTATGACACGTAATTGATACGTCTTTATGATGTCTTTACGACGTCTATAAGACCCCTTTCTTCTTGTCATTTTTTGACCAAAATACGACATTCTTAAGACGTCTTTAAAACGTCTATAAGACAATTTTTGATTCTTTACGACGTCTATAAGACCACTTTTCTTGTCATTTTTTGACCAAAATACGACATCTTTAACACGTCTTTAAAACGTCTATAGAGCAATTTTTTTTGTCTATTTTTTTTACCCAAAATATGATATCTTTAAGACGTCTTTACGACGTTTATTTAAGATCACTTCTCTTGTCATTTTCTTGACCAAAATACGACATCTTTAAGACGTCTTTTTTAAAACGTTACTTATAGACAACTTTTTTGATGTCTTTTTACGACGTCTATAACTTTTCTTTGTCAGTTTTTGACACAAAATACGACATACGTTTCAGACCTTCGTATCAGGTACAATTTACCCCACATGGCAAGTACAATTTACCCCCGGACAATTTACCCCCGAGGACTCAATTACCCCGGACTCAATTACCCCCAGGAACAATTACCCCCGAGGACAATTACCCCCCGGGATCAATTACCCCGGCAATACCCCGACCAATTACCCCCCGGACATTACCCCCGGACAATTACCCCCTAGTCACGGACAATTACCCCCTGAGGACAATTATCCTCCCCCGACTTACCCCCCGGACAATTACCCCCGACAATTACCACGGACAATATATCCCGACAACTACACCCGAGGAACAATTCCCCCCCCCCTCCGATGGCAATTGATGTTGGATCATAAGCGCCGTCCATTTCTGAGTCTCTGTGTTCGCAAGTTTTTCGAATTATTTTTCTACTTGATCTTATTCTTATATTGCTTTCTCTTCTTCTTTCCTTTCTCCTTCTAATTTTCATTATTTTTCCCCTTTCCCCCTTTCCATTAATAATAACGCCGACTTTCTAGTAAACTTTTCAGGTGGCGCAGCTAATATTATTACCCTGGCAATACCATAGCTGCCCTAATTAGGGCGCTTTAGGCATTCATAGGAATTTCTTCCTACCGTACCCATTACCTTTATTGCTTGATGTCAATTCTTTGCAAATTTGAGTTAGATAATATCTTACCAAAAGGACATTTGGAATGGAGGGATCTCGAACGCGTACCTTTGTATCGTCAGTCCGCCGACTTATCCATTTCGACACACAACATCCAACCCCCTCCTTTCCCTTTTTTTTGTTTGTTCAGAGTTCTAGTCGCCTTTTGCGCCATGAAAAACGATGGGGGGGGGGGTTGCGCCCAAGCTCCCCCCTTTTATACCCTGATAGCAGAGTGCGTCTTAAAAGACGTCTTAAAGACGTCAGCGTCAGGTCTTATAAAAACGTCAGGAAAAGACATCTTTTTATGACGTAATTTGCACCCAGTTTGACGTCTTAAAGACATCTGTATTTTACGTCATTATATTTCGTCTAAAACTGACATCTTTATGACTGTAAAATACGACGTCTTTAAGACGGATCAATACGCGGGTGCAAATTTACGTCATAAATTTTTTTACTGACGTCTTTAACTGACGTAGTGTTGCTATCAGATTGTTGACACTAATACTGAGTCCTATTCCTATCCATTCCTAACCTATCCTTATATTTTAACCTAGCTGTCCTACACAAGGCCCTTATTATATGGCAGTGTGGTCCGGTCCTGGCTATTTAAAGTGCTATAGACACATGTTTGAAGAAAGACAGTATATTTTATTAAAACTTACACTTTTGTTAATGAAATATATGAAGAATGTCATTATGAAGCCCATTGAATTGTGTTATATCATTATGTATGATAATAATTTTAAAACAATTTTTGATTTATGTCAATAGTGCCAAATGTCCGTTTACATGGCTTAAAATTGCATTATCTATTCATTTTTCCCCTTTTTTCAAATCTTTCGTAATTTACTGCTTATGATATCATGACCAATCAGAAACATTGTATTTTTGGTCAAAATGAAAGCACAAAGTTTGTCTTATAGACGTTTTATAAAGAGTCTTAAAGAAGTGTCGTTATTTTGGTTTAAAAAATGACAAGAAAGTTGTCTTATGAGACGTCGTAAAGACATCAAAAAGTTGTTCTTTTATAGACGTTTTAAAAGACGTGTCTTAAAGATGTTCGTATTTTGGTCAAAAAATGACAAGAAAAGGGTTCTTATAAACGTCCTAACGACGTCTTGAGCTATCATATTGTGGGTAAAAAAAGTAGACTAAAAAAGTTGTCTTATTAGCGTTTTAAAGTACTGTCTTAAAGATGTTCGTCATTTTGATTTTCAAAATAATATGACAAGAAGAACCGTTGTCTTATCAGACGTCGTAAGCACATTCAAACAGTGTCTATTTAGACGTTTTAAAAGGTCGTCTTAAAGATGTCGTATTAGTGTGTCAAAAAATGACAAGAAAGAATGTATTGGTCTTTAGAGCGTCGTGAAAACTCTTAAGCGATTACTCATATTTTATTGGGTTGTAATAATGCTGGACTTAAAAGCTTGTCATCATATACTTTTTAAGACGTCTTAAAGCATGTCGTATTTTGGCATGTCTAAAATAATGTACAAGGGAAAATGTTCTTATTAAACGTCCTCGTAAAGACTGTTCTTGAATGATTATATATTTGGGGTAAAAAATCAGACAAAAAATTTTGTCTTATAGAGTTTAAGACGTTCTTATAAATGTTCGTATTTGGTCAAAAATGACAAGGAAAAATGGTGTATAGACGCTCTCGAAAGACATATCAAAAAGGTGTTCTTATAGACGTTTTGAAAGGCGTCATCTTTAAGATGTGTATTTTGCGATCAATAAAATGACAAAGAAATAGTGGTCTTATAGACGTTTCGTAAAAGATATCTAAAGTAATCATATTTGGCCGTAATGAAAATAGACAAATTAAGTGTTGTCTTATAGACGTTTTAAGAGTCACTGGCTTGAAGACTGATGCTATTTTGAGTTCAAAATAATGACAACGAAGAAGTAGGTTTTATATCGTCTGTAAAGATCATCAAAAGATGTTTTATAGACGTTTAATATGCGTCTATTAAGGACTTGTCGTATTTATTGGTCTAAAAATGACAGAAAATGTGGTCTTTACTAGATCGTTCGCTCGTAAAGACCATCATTAAGACTCTTCATTCTTAATTTACTGTCATATTTTTTGCTTCCAATGAAAATAGAAATTAATCGTCTTATGAAGTCATTACCATATGAAGACATCCTAATTGATCATCGCATAGGAAACATTGTAAAGATATTTAATATCAATTTCTATTAAAATCGTTGGAGCGTCGTAAGACATCAATAAAGAGTCTTTGGTTTACGGACAGGTGTTTTCTTATGACGCGTTGGACCAGTTTTGTGACCAGTTTAGATCGTCTATAAGACGTCATTCCAGTCGTATCAAGCGGATTATACGTCATATATTCATCAGAAATTATGCTAAACTGGCCCATCATATTACCCGACCGTGTTGAATCTGCAAAAATCCAGCTAATGGGCGGTTCAGTCAGGAGCCTATAATAATCAATTATTAATTGACTCCGATATTTTATAAATTCGAAGTGAAAATATACTATGTTATGTATAATTCATATTTACGATTATCTTATTTTTGATAAGAAAATATTTATTTATTGGGCTTTTAGTTATATTCACTTTATTTGTTAATTAAAGGAGTTATTAATTATGGCCTTTATTGCCGCCCCTAGAAACCATGGGTTCAGACCATGGTTTTATCTATTTACCTGATTTTTCCTGAAATTAAACAAACAATGTGGTTCGCGAACCACGAGTCTTGCCTGATTTCGCTATCAATAAAACACGCAATATGATCTCTTGGCCTTTAAGTTGACCTTTTGACCCCTATATGACCTTGGACCTCATCATGCTTATCAACGCACAAGTGGTATTAACCAAGGATAATTTATACCAGGGGTGAACAAAACTGATGCTATAAAAAAATGAGTGAAATTTAGTTAAACAAAAAGTTTAAGAAAAGACGACATTTAAGTTGACCTTTTGACCCCTATATGACCTTTGATCTCATCATCCACATCAACACACATGTGGTATTACCCAAGAATCATTTGTACGAAGTGTGAACACAATTGATAAAGAAATAAAGAAATGAGAGCAAGTTAAACAAAAACTATAACATTTTTGTAGCATGCATGGCCTCTTATCATTTTGACCTTTTGACCCCTAGATGACCCTTGACCCCATCATCCTTATCAACACATATTTGGTATTATCTAAGTATCAGTTGTACTAAGTGTTAACACAAATGATGCAGAAATAAAGAAATGAGAGCAAGTTAAACAAAAACTAAAACTTTGACATTTTCTTAACAGACCAGCAGACAAACAGACTAACAGGAAAAGTGATTACTAGGTCTCTGCCGAACTTCGGTCAGGCGAAACAAAAATAAATGAAAATAAGATCAGTCGGAATCAGAGATGAACAGAGATATTCAACAATTGTGATTATTTTGTGTATAAATCGTCTCCTTTTATGAATGTTCATTTTTTTTCCTATGAAAAAAAAAGGAAATACGAGGGCTAGTTAACATATTTTCTGATGCATCGGCGCAGTAGGCGAAAAGGGAAAAAAGGGAAAAAACAAGAAAAAAAAAGAAAATGAGAGAGAGAAAGAGAAAAGGAAAAAGAGACATATAATAGAGGAAGAGAAATAGAAAGTCATTAAGATAAGATCAAGTAGAAAATAATTCGATAACCTGCGACATCGGGCGAGACTCACAATGGGCGGCGCTTGATTCCAACATAATGCCTGTGAGGGGGTATTGTCCGAGGTTATTGTCCGGGGGGTAATTAATCCGGGGGTATTGGTCCGGGGGGTAATTGTCCGGGGGTAATTATCCGGGGGTAACTTTGTCCGGGGGTAATCTGTCTCGGGCGGAGTAATTGTCCTCCGGGGTATTGTCCTCCGGGTAATTGTCCGGCGGGGTAATTGCCGGGGGGTATTGGTCACTCGGGGTAAATTGTTCCGGGGGGTAATTGAGACATCTTAAAACGTCTATAAGAACAACTTTTTTGTCTTTTTTTACCCAAATATGATATCTTCTAAAGACGTCTTTTACGAGACGTTCTACTAAGACATTTTCTTGTATTTTTTACCAAATACGCACACCCCCCCCCTCTTTAGAGGACGCTGTCTTTACTTTGGAGACGAGCTGATTTTGCTACAACCCATTCCCAAATGACCTTGAGCCGCGAATATATTCGGGCTCAGTCCTCAATGGGTTAAAACGTCTATAGAGCAACTTTTTGATGTGCTTTACGACGTCTATAAGACCACTTTTTTGTCATTTTTTGTACCAAATACGAACATCTTTAAGACGTCTTTAAAACGTCTATAAGAAACTTGGCTTTCAATCTTGACCAAATACATGTTTCTGTTTGTCATGATATTCATAAGCACGTATTCCTGAGATTTAGAAAAAAGGGGAAAATGAATAGAAATATCGCAATTTTAAGCCATGTAACCGGCAATTTGGCTTATTGACCATAATCAAAATTGTTTACAATTAATTATCGATATTATGCTATAACATCACACAATTTCAGGCTGCTTCATTAACTGAGCAATTCTATCATACTTTCATTAACAAAAGTGTAATTTAATAATAAGTAGCTGTCTTTCTTCAATACATTTGTCATGTACGGCACTTATCAGCAGGACACGGAACACACTGCAGCTATATAATAGGGCTTTGTGTAGACAGCATAGGTTATAATCATAGATAGGCTTAGGAATAGGATAGGACTCATGTATTAATTGTCAACATCCCGATAGCACAGTGGACGTCTTAAAGACGTCAGAAAAAAAATTTTATGCGCTAAATTTGAACCCGCGTTTGACGTCTTAAAAGACGTCGTAAATTTTACGGTATAAAGTATGTAGTTTTAGACGTAATCAATGAGTCTTAAAAAATACGATGTCTTTAAGACGTCAAACGTGGGTGCAAATTTACGTCATAAAGATGTCTTTTCCCGACGTCTTTAAGACGTCTGACGTGACGTCTTTAAGACGTCTTTAAGACGTCACTCTGCTATCAGGGCAGATATCGTTTGATTCTCGGGAGAGGAAGACCCTTCCTTACTAGGTCTTCGCTCAGAGTGTGAGGGTGTGGTTCTCGTAGGCCATTGCTTTGGGTGAATGTTGCAGGCTGTGTAGTGCAGGCACGGCTAAGTCTAAATCCCCATCGTCGGCAGGCTGGTTCCAGGCAGCACAGGTCCGGTAAAGCCACCACATCTGCCCTCACCTCATCAGGCACGATTGTTTGAAAGAACTGTAAGTTTGCTATTTTTATTGGTATAATTAATTATTGTAATTTGGAGCAAAGCATATGATTGTTAAGGAATACAAAATGATTTTGCTTGTTGATTAAATTGATATTGGACTAAATTGGAAAGGGTATTAAATGCTTTGCAGTATTTTATAGAAGGAATATTTCATAAATGCAAACTTTGTGAAATTAAACACAGGAGAAATAGACTAAACATGAAATAATACTATAAAGATGGAGTAATTCAATGTTGTTAAATGAGACAAGTTATTATGAAAGAATTGTCAGTTTATACATTGAATGATGATGATGATTTCCATATATTTTAAACTGATAGTTATATGATATATTGCTTGTGAACTAAACAAGAGTAATAGCCAGGATCAGTATATCAATATTGCTATGATATAATTGATGTAAGCATTGTATTAGATTGAGATGTGGTCATTTCATTAGAAAAGAGAGGTTTTCCTTTGCTATTTACAGATGAAAGATAATGTATTTTCTTTTGGCATTTACGGATAAAAGATACCGTAAAATCTTCTAGTATGAGGGATCGTAATGAATACTGTAAATTGTGATATTACTGGACCTTGTCTATTAGGAGATGGTTGTTTCATTTAATCTCTTTAGGGACGAGCTGGGCGCTCTTACTTCAACGCCAAGGCTTATGCTTTGTCTTGGAAGCTCTTACTTCAACGCCAAGGCTTGTGCTTTGTATTGGAAGCTCTCGTACTTCATCCACGAACTTGGAGTTCGTACTTCATCGATCATCATAGGCGTAGCTTGTGATTCATCGTAGCAGTCTGGGACTGTGTGTTCTCAACCCTCATCATTTCGTCCGCGAATCCGGACTGGTTTTTCGTCAAGAGTTCGCTCACTTACTTCGCGTCGTCGAAGCCACTGCAGCTCGCTCGTCGACGATTATATTCTTCGGACCAACGATAGTCGATGTTGATGTCGCTGGGGTCCTTATTTTGAACTCTTAAATTGTAAACAGATTATATACTACGGTCCAGTGTAGGTATTCTTCCGAGTATAAACCCTCTTTTGGAGAAACTTTATTGTTGGAATTTATAAGCAAAATATCCTTTTGGATACCAAATTATTAGGCCTTTATGGACATAATTCTGATCAGGAACAATTAGCAAGATATTTATTAATTATTCAGTATTACTTTATGCTGATGCTAGCTGTTGTATACAATTTGAAGCTATATTGATATGCATGCATTCATTGTTTAAATTTTGATTATTCAATTTCTTTGTGTACATAATTGAGCTGTTCGCTCCGAATTAAATTTATGTTACATATATATATATATATATATATATATATATATATATATATATATATATATATATATATATATATATATATATATATATATATATATATATATATATATATATATATATATATATATATATATATATATATATATATATTGAATGATTGTGTGATTATTTGCCAGTGTTAACTACTTTCGTTTCAAACAGAACCAAATCTATTACCAGACTGGGAATTTCAGTCCCAAGATCTGACAGTATCTCTTACTCTCTTTCTCATGTTTACTTTCATTTTCTCTCTCATCTCTGCATCCATTGTTTCTATATAATATCTCTCTCTCTCTTTCTCATGTTCACTTTCATTTTCTCTCTCATCTCTGCATCCATTGTCTCTATATAGTATCTCTTACTCTCTTTCTTATGTTCACTTTCATTTTCTCTCTCATCTCTGCATCCATTGTCTCTATATAGTATCTCTTACTCTCTTTCTTATGTTCACTTTCATTTTCTCTCTCCTCCCTGCATCCATTGTCTCTATATAGTATCTCTTACTCTCTTTCTTATGTTCACTTTCATTTTCTCTCTCATCTCTGCATCCATTGTCTCTATATAGTATCTCTTGCTATCTTTCTTATGTTCACTTTCATTTTCTCTCTCATCTCTGCATCCATTGTCTCTATATAGTATCTCTCTCTCTCTTTCTTATGTTCACTTTCATTTTCTCTCTCATCTCTGCATCCATTGTCTCTATATAGTATCTCTTGCCATCTTTCTTATGTTCACTTTCATTTTCTCTCTCATCTCTGCATCCATTGTCTCTATATAGTATCTCTTGCTATCTTTCTTATGTTCACTTTCATTTTCTCTCTCATCTCTGCATCCATTGTCTCTACAGGGCGTCCCGAAAAGAACTATACACTTTTGAAATGGCTGCCAAATGAAAAATATTTGATTTTAGGTAACAAAATTTACATGTATGGAAAGCTCATTATCCCAACTTTCATATGACACCAAAAAGTCCGAAAATAAGTCATGCATGAATGAGCAGCGTTCACTTTTGTAAAGGGTATGGAAATCAGGGTGCGCAGGAATTGCCCTACCAATTTGTATGAGGAAAGTCATTTGGAGCTTACGGAATTGAGGATGATATGCAGAATTACTGATCAATTATGATGAGTTGGGGTTTGCTAAGAGAAATTTGTAGAATTGGGGATTATGATTTCATGCATGAGTGAACAGGAATATGTATTTCCTATTATAGCATTGTAGCCTTCCAAGTTGTCTTCAGTGGTGTGTTAGTGGTAGTCAGGATGGGGTGCAGAACAAGTGATATGCAGGGTAAGATTTTTTATCCCCTTTGATAATCGTTTTCATGATCTTTTGGATTATCTGAATGTCCAACATCAGTGGCATTTTCTTTCTTCAACAAACAGGTTGTGCATCGAAGGAGGAGGACACGTTGAGCATTGAACGTACAGACTTTTATTTTAATTTTGCATTATCAGATTTTTTTTCCTCCTTTTTGTTGTGTTACAGTATGGATGAAAAAAGTGTAAAATCGAAAAGAACAAAATTCAACTGAAAATAAAGACTGACATGTTAATTTCACAAATTTGTGTTACACTGTACCATATTCCTTTACAAAAGTCCAAATTGCTGAAATGACTGGATAGTTGGTTGGTTGATCAATTGAAGTGATTGACTTATTGGACATGGTGATTGAAATAACTATGAAGATGATGTAATGCTTGATTGATTAGTTGAAACATTTGGAGACTGGTACACTGTTGATTAAATGATTGCTAGCTGGGTGTTGATCGTCTAATTTATGTGACTGATTAATTGATAGATTGTCATCAACCATCCCAATTTGGGTAAATGTGAGTAGACCGGGATGCAGGAAGGTTGTCAGAATATTTGGAGTAGAAACCAATGAATATGAATGTTCAAAAACCCACCCATGCAAAAAGAGAGGAGAGAAAGATAGAGAGAGAGAGAGGGAGGGAGACAGGGAGAGAAAGAAAGAAGAGAGAGGGAAAGAGGGATGAAGACAAAGAGTGAGAGAGAGAGAGAGGGAGAGAGAGAGAGAGAGAGAGATTAAACACACCACTGAAGGACCTCACTAAATATACCTTGGAAAGTTACAATGCAACAATAGGAAATACATATTCCTATTCACTCATGCATGAAATTGTTATCCCCAATTCCACAATTTTCTCTTAGCAAACCCCAACTCATCATAATTGATCAGTAATTCTGCATATCATCCTCAATTCCATAAGCTTCAAATGACTTTCCTCATACAACTTGGTAGGGCAATTCCTGCGCACCCTAATTTCCATACCCTTTACAAAAGTGAACGCTGCTCATTCATGCATGACTTATTTTCGGACTTTTCGGTGTCATATGAAAGTTGGGATAATGAGCTTTCCATACATATAAATGTCATTACCTAAAATGAAATATTCTTAATTTGGCAGCCATTTCAAAAGTGTATAGTTCTTTTCGGGACGCCCTGTATATAGTATCTCTTACTCTCTTTCTCATGTTCACTTTCATTTTCTCTTTCATCTCTGCATCCATTGCCTCTATATAGTATCTCTTACTCTCTTTCTTATGTTCACTTTCATTTTCTCTCTCATCTCTGCATCCATTGCCTCTATACAGTATCTCTTACTCTCTTTCTTATGTTCACTTTCATTTTCTCTCTCATCTCTGCATCCATTGTCTCTATATAGTATCTCTCTCTCTCTTTCTTATGTTCACTTTCATTTTCTCTCTCATCTCTGCATCCATTGTCTCTATATAGTATCTCTTTCTCTCTTTCTTATGTTCACTTTCATTTTCTCTCTCATCTCCGCATCCATTGTCTCTATATAGTATCTCTTACTCTTTTTCTCATGTTCACTTTCATTTTCTCTCTCATCTCTGCATCCATTGTCTCTATATAGTATCTCTTACTCTCTTTCTAATGTTCACTTTCATTTTCTCTCTCATCTCTGCATCCATTGCCTCTATATAGTATCTCTTACTCTCTTTCTTATGTTCACTTTCATTTTCTCTCTCATCTCTGCATCCATTGTCTCTATATAGTATCTCTTACTCTCTTTCTTATGTTCACTTTCATTTTCTCTCTCATCTCTGCATCCATTGTCTCTATATAGAATCTCTTACTCTCTTTCTTATGTTCACTTTCATTTTCTCTCTCATCTCTGCATCCATTGTCTCTATATAGTATCTCTTTCTCTCTTTCTTATGTTCACTTTCATTTTCTCTCTCATCTCCGCATCCATTGTCTCTTTATAGTATCTCTTACTCTCTTTCTCATGTTCACTTTCATTTTCTCTTTCATCTCTGCATCCATTGTCTCTATATAGTATCTCTTACTCTCTTTCTTATGTTCACTTTCATTTTCTCTCTCATCTCTGCAATCGTTGTCTCTATACCGAGTGAGTCAGAAAAAACTTTACACCTAGAAAAATGTTCATAAAAAGAAAACCAATTAATAAACCCAAATTATTATACATATTCTGAAAGAGTATCTCCTTCCGCATCTTTTGGTACCAATTTTGTGAGTTATATCTTTACGCTTCGATGAACATGGTGCATTGTTTGGAAACATGTCAATTTCGAATTGTGCAAGAATGTGAGTAAAATCAAAACAACAAAGAGCTTGAAAAAATCAACTTCATCCTGATTAAAATAGCATAACTTTTTAACGAAAAGGTCTTAGGCTTAATAACTTGGCAGGTGGGTTGTTACACATATTAACTACATTTTGTATGAAAAATGAAATATATCTGTAGAGTCAGGCATGAGTGAGCACACGTTAAAGACAAATTAATCACTTTTCAAAAGTATTAAGAGGCCTTTTTAGGGTCTGTCAGTGGCAGATTACTCTTTAATATGTACTCATTCTTGGATTACTTGACGAATCAATCTAACTTTCATAGCAAATGTAGTCAATATGTGTAACAACAACCCTGCCAATTTATTAAGCTCAAGACCTATTCGTTTAAAAGTTATGCTCTTTTAATCAGGATAAAGTTGCTTTTTTCTAAATTTTCGTTGTTTTGATTTTAATCCCATTCTTGCACAATTCGAAATTTGCATGTTCGCAAACAATGCGTCGTGTTCATCCAAGCCTAAAGACATACCACACAAAAATGGTACCAGAAGATGCGGTAGGAGTTGCTCTTTCAGAATATGTAAAATAATTTTGGGTTTATAAATTGGTTTTCTTTTTATTGACATTTTTCTAGGTGTAAGTTTTTTTTTACTCACTCGGTATAGTATCTCTTACTCTCTATCTTATGTTCACTTTCATTTTCTCTCTCCTCCCTGCATCCATTGTCTCTATATAGTATCTCTTACTCTCTTTCTTATGTTCACTTTCATTTTCTCTCTCATCTCTGCATCCATTGTCTCTAAATAAGTATCTCTTACTCTTTTTCTTATGTTCACTTTCATTTTCTCTCTCATCTCTGCATCCATTGTCTCTAAATAGTATCTCTTACTCTCTTTCTTATGTTCACTTTCATTTTCTCTCTTATCTCTGCATCTATTGACTCTAAATAAGTATCTCTTACTCTCTTTCTTATGTTCACTTTCATTTTCTCTCTCATCTCTGCATCCATTGTCTCTATATAGTATCTCTTACTCTCTTTCTTATGTTCACTTTCATTTTATCTCTCATCTCTGCATCCATTGTTTCTATATAGTATCTCTTACTCTCTTTCTTATGTTCACTTTCATTTTCTCTCTCATCTCTGCATCCATTGTCTCTATATAGTATCTCTTACTCTCTTTCTTATGTTCACTTTCATTTTCTCTTTCATCTCTGCATCCATTGTCTCTATAGTATCTCTTACTCTCTTTCTTATGTTCACTTTCATTTTCTCTTTCATCTCTGCATCCATTGTCTCTATATAGTATCTCTTACTCTCCATCTGCCTCTCCTCTCTCTCGCTCCGTCTCTCTCTCTCTCTCTCCCTGTCTCTCCTCTCTGTCCCCCCCCCTTCTCTCTCTCTCTCTCCTTTCCTCTCTCTCCTCTCTCTCTCTCTTTCTGTTCTTTGCTTGATTTCTCTATTCCCAGCTTCTGCATCTCTCTTTACCAATCCCAGAATAAATCGAGCCTTATAAATCATACAGAACCAAGAAAAGTTCATACAAATGTATTCAGTGCAGTGTTATATTTATAACAATAAGCATCATAAATATCATCTATGCATCACATTTCCAGGCACGATATAACTTTGGTATGGTCCCTATATAATAGTAGGCAATGTGTTGTCAGGGCCTAACAGTAACTGATCAATATGCTGATGAAAACTGTCTAATTATAAACGGTAGGCCTAAATCGTTCTAGTATTCCAAAGCAAATGTTCCCAGACACAATATTAGCAGCCATAATGCACATTTGGTCTGCTCCGCAAAAATTAATAAGAATAGTCGGTTATGTTTCTCTTTTGTGCCATTACCAAGGACGAGTAGTCGTTATCATGGTTTTTGCAAATATATTTTCATGTCGCTTTATTCCAATCATAACAAATTATATAAAGATATTGCGGTCTGGAAATTACTACAGTTAGTTAGTTTTTCATATATATATTTTGCTGGATAATGGCGACCTCTGATGTTGTGCCATACTCTTTAGCAATGAGTGGTGTCGTTTACATTTGCCCTGGTATTATCACATCATGGCCTTTGTTTCTTTACGAAAAAGTATAAACGAAACCTAGTTTTGGGAGGAAAATGACACACTTTCATGATTAGTGGCCAATAGTCGCCAACTAACCAAATTCCTTTTGCTCTGCCTTGTTATGGCCAGTGAGTCGGCCTGTAAATAACCCATCTACATTGTACCTTATTTCAATGGTCGTATTGTATTGACAGAGAGCGAGCAGGGTGTGTGAGTTAAGACAAAGCTCATTTTGGGAGATGGGGCAGGCAGCATTTTCTATCTATCCTAAATTTTTTGTAAAATACAATTGTAGGAAAAGTATGCATCAACCGCAATTCATATTGATATAGAAGGTCATCATACTAATTCTAATTATACACATCATCTTCCATTGTTGGTGTTTAAAGTGAATAATACGTAAATAAAACGATTAAAACAATAACAAAAGTCTAAGATAATGATAAAAAATAATTATAGGCCCTACAGATTATAATTACTGGAATAACTTCCTGCAAAACTTAAGGTTAAAAACAAAACTTTTTAAGGGATAAATTATTTGAGTCAAGTACAAGTAGTCCCACAATATTAACATACACGTTCGAAATATTAATTAAGTCTATGCTTCTTATATACAGGCCTTTCGA
>CALNVZ010003426.1:9460217-9475377 GCA_940671915.1 Paracentrotus lividus
TCCACATTCTGAATGTTCTTCTCCAGTTCTGATTTCTTGGTTGTACATCGTTGGATGAGATCATTCACCTTGAAAGCATAAACAAAATTGGCACAAATAATGGGTCCCCTCTTATTATCATTATAAAATGTTAGATGATGTTACACTAATGAGGGTTTTTTATATATATTATATATTATTTATGTTAGTACTGTTTTTGTTATCCATCAAAAAGAAAAAAGGGGCCTATTGATCACACTTTGCCCCTCCTGCTGACGCTTTCTGAGTAGGTCTATAGTCCTGCCGGAGAAATACAGTGTCCCACAGTGTTAACACAATGTGAACACACTATGACACAGTACGTTCACATCACAGTGTGGACACAATGTTAACACGCTGCGACACAGTTTTTTTTTTCACATCACAGTGTGTTCACAGTGTGCCGGACTGTTTCCAGTCCAATGAGCTAGCATGCGGATAATATTCAAACATAACATAGCAAGTCAAATTGATAGCTGATTGTGTAACGTCAGTTACCATGACCTAGTGTAACGTCAGTTACCATAATGCATTATCGTTTCTTTAAAAAAAATTACAATTTGGACACCTGTATGTATCTGAAAGTAATAACCTATTGATAAACTAATCATCTTCTAGCGATAAAAACTGTATGTGTCAATGTACTTCTTCTTTTAATTGATTTAAGAGTTGGGAAAAGCCATGTCATGTACATGTTCATGAGTAGGCCTAACCCCTCCAAATCTAGATTTTCAGTAATTTATACTGATGTGATCAGGATCATTGCCTATATTTTGTATTTGGAATATGAGCCAACAGAGTTTAAAAGTTATGATAAATGTAAATACAATTTTTGGTTGTATTAAAAACTTCTCTCTATATTTTTTTAACACACAAATGAAGAAGAAAAAAAGAAGAAAAAAAAGTATGATTCAAAGCTCCTACATGTATGTCTGTGCAGCTGCTGAGATGTACGCAAGTTTTTATTAGAACAAGGCACAGAACAACACTTTACTTTGACAGGCTTTCATTTTGATGCGAAAGACTAACAGCAATTTTCAATCAACAAATTTCAATACCCAGCTCTGAAATTCAGCATTTTATTACTAACTGATCATATATTGTACAAAATGAGTTAAATGGAAATTACTGTCATACATTAAGTTTGAATCAAGGAAGATACTTTTAAAAAAGTGATTTTCAAAAGGTGATAACAATTCACACTAGAGATTTTGTGTGCTGTGAGGATTAGAATCAACAAATGATAAGTGAACCCAATTTTGCAAGATTCACACTGCACTTACACAAAAATACAGTGTGGGGACATCCTCCTACGTGTATTAATCATTCAAAAACTATTTTAGAGTTCGATATCTTAATCACTAAACATTATTCAATTATTAAGTGATGGATAGTAGTAAGATACCAATTTTCAATATTCTGTACAAATCTATAGGAATGTAATGTTGTTACAACTGTCATGTTCCAGTAAAGTTTTAAGCTAAAATAATAGGAAAAGTTTTAATTACTTCTTATTTGGCAATCTGTTGCCTAGACATAGGTATGATTCATATCAAAAACATAATTCTCAAAAGCCAGGAAACAATATTTGGATCCGATTCAAATTAGGATTTTACATGTGTAAAGTCTATGGAAGATATGTAAGGGTAACGTCAGTTACGTAACGTCAGTTCCGACATGTCTTACAAAGTTTCCCACAGCATAACAAAAGTTATGAAAACTCTTCTTATTTTGCAAATCTGTTCATTAAAGACCTAGGAATTATGTCAATATAAGATTTATCGTTATAAACACCTGTGGACATGAGATATTGAGATATGATCAACACCCTGATTTTTGCATGCCGTTTTCTGTACGTCAGTTACCGACACGTTTTGCTTGGTGTTTCAATGGAAATGTGTTTGGGTGGAATTTTTTTTATACAACGCCCTGCTTTACACATAACTTATTTAGGTATATTAATTTGAAGATTCAGCAGGTATTCTTATTTATGTAACTACCACAAAAGATGTCGAAAATTTCCGGTTGTTGTAAGTCAGTTACCGTGAATTGCCCATATGTTAAAAAAGCATAACAATATACGTTGGATATATTATGTTTGGAGTGTGTGAGCGCGGTGATGAAACTTGTAATATATAGGAGCTAGTCATCAATCATTAATGTCAGGCTTGTAGTAAATACGGTATATTATCTCCATACACCAGTTAAAAAGTAATCAGGCAAAACCATGCTAATAAGTGATTGTATTTTGGTATTTAAATTATCACTTTGGATGGGTACAACTGTTTCACAAGCAAAGCGAGCATCGCTGGAGAGAGTAGGAAACCAAGGTAACACCATAAACATTCCAGTGTCAGGTTAAGTGCATTGAATCACTCATCTCCTTGGGGGTTTAGACCATTCGATGTCATAGAGCCTGATTCACCCCCTTACCAGAATTACAACAACCTCGCTACATACACACTGTCCTGCTCATCCACATCAGCATAAAGGTAGACACCGCCCTTGGAGCTTGTATGTAGAGGCTTCCCAGCATTCCATCCCTGTCATAGACAGTCACAATGTTTGGATTGCTGGTACAAAGACTTGTAACCGACAAGCGACGCTGCGTTGCAGATGCCTGGCCTGTTGATGTTGTGCTTGTTGGGAATGGTGTGTTTGAGTGTGGATCCTGTTCGGGTCGTAGATGTTGACGTGTTTGCATGGTTGGTTATGAGGATTTCACTGATGGACTTCTTGTTTAATTTAAGATAATATCCATTGTTATTCATCGAAGGTGATGCGTTGACTTCCTGGCCACTTGAAGAATAAAATGTGCTTCCGTGTATCCCGTTGAGATGCATAATGTCCTGTCTCGTTGAAACACGAGATCCATAACACCTGGCATTGCTGGAACATTAGCATACTGGTGCTTCTTAACCATTTGAATCAAGATGTCAGTTCCATTTGCATTATAATATTCCGATACTACACTGCTGTCGGTTGAATTTAGTCATGCCGGCTTCCTCCTCGTAGATCCACACATTGAATCACTTCTAAGAAGGATCTGGTTTACCTGAGATGTTACCGAGGTCAAGAAAGGTATCCTTTGCAGGCTGGAACCTCTTCTTCTGTGCTTTCCTCGGTAATGATTGCAGGCAGAAGTGTAATGAGTAGCCTCCTTCAGCATGCTTCAAGCTCTCACAAGCAATGTATGAGCAAGACAGACTGTCCATCTCAGACGTCTATTCTATGATTAGGCACCGCGTGTCTTCAGCTCATCGAACTGTGATGCTTTTGAGTTCTTTGTCGGTCGTTTGATTCAAGAGAGTTGAGGTCCTCATCGAAACGTGCGCTCTATGAGCAGTCTATTTGCTCGATCGAGTATGCGGGTTGGTTTTCTTCCAGCTGTTTGGCCTTGGTACGGTACAGCTTTGCTGACATCTGCTCCCGTATTTCCTGAACGGCTGTGTGTACTTCACGACGTTGTGTCTAACTTTCTGAATGTTCTCTCCAGTTTGATTTCTGGTTGTACATCGTTGTATGACATCATTCACTCTTGAAGCAAAAACAAATTGCAAAACTTATGGATACCCTGTTATTATCATTATCATAAAATTGCTAGATATGATTTACATAATGAGGTTTTTTATATACAGTGCGTCCCAAAAAGAAAATACATCTTTGAAAAGGGCTGCCAAATAAAATTATGATTTTAGGCAATGAATTTACATGTATGGAAGCTCATTATCCAAATTCATATGACATCAAAAAAACTCCGATAAGTTATCATGACGAGCGAGCGTTCACTTTTGTAAGGTATGGAAATTAGCGTGCCAGAGAATTGCCTCCATTTGTATTGAGGGAGTCATTTGGAGCTTATGGAATTGGGGATGATATGCAGAATTACTGATCAATTATGATGAGTTGGGGTTTGCTAAGTGAATTTTGTGGAATTGGGGATTACATTTTCATAGCATCGAAGTGAACAGGAATATGTATTATCCTATTGTTGCATGTACTCTCCAAGGTATATTTTAATGAGGTCTCAGTGGTGTTGTTTAATCTTTCTCTCTTTCTTTCCTTTTTCTCTCCCCTCCCTCTCTCTCTCTCTCTCTTCATCTTGTGTCTTTCCTCCCTCTCTCCCTCCACCTTCTTTTTTGCTTTCATTCAACTCCTGTCTCCTCCCTCTTTCTCCATTCGTCCTCTCTTTTTTCATGGTTGTGTTTTGTTTTTGACCTTCATTCATTGGTTTCTACTCCAACTATTTCTGACTACCTCCTCCTTCGCATCTTTTTTTTTTTTTTTTTTTTGGGGGGGGGGGGGTTTAAACTGAGTGACATCAATAATATGCTGCTCCCACATTTCAATTACTTGTAATTGTTTCAACTTTCATTGAATTACTTAATATCCAGGTGGGATTGTGTAATTGAATACTCTAAAAAAAATGTTTATTGGGGGAAAAAAAAATCATTGACGTGAGACATTGACACATCCAACAGATCATGAAAACGATTATCAAAACTGATGCAAAATTCTTACCCTGCATCTCACACTGTTCTGCACACCCATCCTGACTACCACTAACACACCACTGATGGAAACTTACGGAAAGTTTACAATGCAACAATAGGAAATACATATTCCGTTACTCATGCATAGAAAATGTAATCCCAATTCCACAAACTTCAACTTAGCAAACCCAACTCATCAATAATTGATCAGTAATCTGCATATCAATCCTGCAATTCCAATAGCCTCCTATTGACTTCCTCATAAAATTGGTATGGACATTCCTGCGCACTCCTAATTTCCATACCCTTTACAAAAGTGAACGCTGCTCATTCATGCATGACTTATTTTCGGAATTCTTTGATGTCATTGTTTGGGATAATGAGCTTTCCAATACATGTTAAATTTCATTATATCAAATATAACTTTTTATTGGCAGCATTTCAAAGGTTATAGTTCTTTTTTGGGACGTTCACTGATATATTGCTATTTATATATTTTTTAGTTAGTACTTCTAGTTTTTTATTTCTATCAAATTCCCTCTCTCTCTCTCTCTGTTTCTGTTCTTTGCTTGATCTCTATTCCCAGCTTCTGTATCTCTCTTTACTAATTGCAGAATAAATCGAGCCTTATAAATCATACAGAACCAAGAAAAGTTGATACAAATGTATTCAGTACAGTTTTATATTTATATCAATAAGCATTATAAATATCATCTATGCATCATTTCCAGGCACGATATAACACTGCTATGGTCCCTAAATAATAGTAGGCAATGTGTTTTCAGGGCCTAACAGTAACTGATCAATATGCTGATGAAACTGTCTAATTATAAGTGGTAGGCCTAAATCGTTCTAGTATTCCAAAGCAAATGTTCTCGGACACGATATTAGCTGCCATAGAGCACCTTTGGTCTGCTCCATATAAAATAATAAAAATAGTCGGTTATGTTTCTATGAATGTATCCAATGACTGTACCCTCATGCATTTGTGCCATTATCAACGACGCATAGTCGATATTGCAAATATATTTTCATGCCGCTTTATTCCAATCATAACAAATTATAGTAAGATCTTGCGGTGAATATAATTGGAAATTACTGCAGTTAGTTAATTTTCCATACATATATTTTGCTAGATAATGGCGACCTCTGATTTGGTGCCATCCTCCGTTCAGCAATGGTGTCGGTTACCTTTGGCCTAGTATTGGCACATCATGGCCTTTGTTTCTTTACGAAAAAGTATAAACGAAACATGTGAATAGTTTTGGGATGGAAATGACACTTTCATGATTAGTGGACCAATAGTCCCCAACAAGCCAAATTATTCCTTTTGCTCTGCCTTGTTATGGCCAGTGAATCGGCCTCTAAATAACCCATCTACATTGTCATGATTGTACCTATTCCAATGGTCGTATTGACAGAGAACGAGCAGGGTGTGTGATTTAAGACAAAGCTCATTTTGGGAGATGGGGGTGGCAGCATTTTCTATCTATCCTAACGTATTGTAAAATTCAATTGTAGGAAAAGTATGCATCAATCGCAATTCATATTGATATAGAAGGTCACCATGCTAATTCTAATTATACACATCATCTTCCATTGTTGGTGTTTAATATATACAGGCCTTTCGACAGGATTTGGACTCAGTTGATAAAAATCGATTTATCAATGACTGCATTTTGATTGGTTTAACGAAACACAACTTAGAAAAGGAAAATAGACCCTAAAAATGAGATGTAAGATAAAGAAACATATAATTAATGAAAAGTATTAAAGTCGAGGAGGAAGGAATTGTTTCTGTCGGCTAATATATTTCATTTGAATCTTAAATTTTGCACGAATAATAATTGTTGATTTTTTTTTTTAAATATTTTGCTCAGACGGTATGCAGCCTGTATTGTTACGAACAGAACTTCACTGAACAATGAATTACCGAAGTGTACTGAACTTTTGCAAGTTTCAAAAATAAATTATTAAATCGGCATAACACACATAATATATATATGGTATAGATAAACAGAACCACCACCTGACTGATATCATCAAACAGCTTGTTAGCAATAAGAAAGTCATATAGATTTCATTACCGTTTATCATTATTATTAAGAAGTATTGATTTCAATGAAAATGCATTTCAAAAGAGTTAAATTGTGTATGTCCATGTACCATGTTACACCCAAGTTAGTTTGTTTGAAACAATAATTACAAACGACCATCGTAAGAAATCAATGAAATAAAGACCCACCACTCGTTTCAGTGTCAGGTTTGAACTGACCATCTCTATTAAATCCAGACTACTTAAATAACACGCATACACAGCAAGCTAAATCGATATAAAGTGATTGGTGTGCGATTTCAATCAAGACAATATTCATTAATGTATCTTCGTATTGGCTATACACCACGGTTTAACTGTCGAGGTATGTAGGCATATTTTACAAGTAAGGGCGCCTTGTTGTGTGATACATCAAAGCACATTATATCTACATAAAATACAAAAAAGAGACAGAATACATCACATAGCAATTAAAAGTCATGTGGGCAATTCCACAGAAATCTGGACAAGGGTGCAAGAAATTCAAAATGATATTTGGTTAAAATAATTGTGATTGTCAAAAAATATATGAGTTGAAGTTTTAAGAATCAATAAACTTTTTACTGATGGCGGCCATTTTCACCTTCTAAACAAATGCCGAAGTATTACAATAGATTTTTGGTATAGAAAAGGTATATTAAAAAAAAACTAATTTTCATTTTCCCTACTAAAACTTTTCTGTATCAGATAATCTTTCACATGGATAAAGTTGTTTGAAAGACACTTTATCAAACTGTATTTCAAAAAATTTGGTTCAATTGTGACTTTGGTAAAAAAAACTTGAGATTTAAATTACCCTCATTTGGGATGTAACGTCAGTTACCAAAAACATGAACTTGTTTATTTTTTTCCACAACGAAGAAAGTATCAACTATGCCAATTAAGATTTCTAATGTATGACTGCATCTCATTATTATCAATAGCTAAGCATCGGATATTCAACATACAAGCAAGTCAAAATTGATAGCTGATTTGTGTAACGTCAGTTACCATGACCTAGTGTAACGTCAGTTACCATAATGCAATTATCGTTTCTTTAAAAAAAAATTACAATTTGGACACCTGTATGTATCTGAAGTAATTACCATTGATTAAACTAATCATCTAGCGATAAAAAGACTGTATGTGTCAATGGTAACTTCTTCTTTTAATGATTTAAGAGTTGGGAAAAGCCATGTCATGTACATGTTCATGTAGGCCTAAACCCCTCCAAATCTAGATTTTCAGTAATTATATACTGATGTGATCAGGATCCATTGCTATATATTCTGTATTTGGAATATGAGCCAACAAGTTTAAATGTTATGATAAATGTAAATACAATTTTTGGTTGTATTAAAAAACTTCTCTCTATATTTTTATAACACACAAATGAAGAAGAAAAAAGAAGAAAAAAAGTATGATCAAAGCTCCTACATGTATGTCTGTGCAGCTGCTGAGATGTACGCAAGTTTTTATAGAACAAGGCACAGAACAAACACTTTACTTTGACAGGCTTTCATTTTGATGCGAAAGACTAACAGCAATTTTCAACAAATTTCAATACCCAGCTCTGAAATTCAGCATTTTATTACTACTGATCATAACTTTGTACAAAATGAGTTAAATGGAAATTACTGTCCATACATTAAGTTTGAATCAAGGAAGAAACTGTTTAAAAGTGATTTTCAAAAGGTTGATAACAATTCACCTAAGAATTGTTGTGTGCTGTGAGGATTTAGAATCAACAAATGATAAGTGAACCCAATTTTGCCAAGATTCACATGCACTACACAAAAATACATGTGTGGGACATCCTACGTGTATTAATCATTCAAAAAACTATTTTAGAGTTTCTGATATCTTAATACTAACATATTCCAATATTTAAGTGATGGAATAGTAGTAAGAAATACAATTTTCAAAATATTCTGTACAAATCCTATAGGAAATGTATGTGTACAACTGTCATGTTCACAGTAAAGTTTTAGCTAAATAATAGGAAAATTATTACATTACTTCTTATTTGGCCAATCTGTTGCCTAGAACATAGGTATGATATCATATCAAAAACATAATTCTCAAAAGCCAGGAAAACAAAATATTTGGATCCGATTCAAAATTAGGATTTTACATGTGTAAAGTCTATGGAAGATGTAAGGGTAACGTCAGTTACGTAACGTCAGTTACCGACATGTCTTCACAAAAGTTTCCCCAGCATAAACAAAAGTTATGAAAATCTCTTCTTATTTTGCAAATCTGTTCATAAAGACCTAGGAATTATGTCATATAAGACTTATCGTTATAACACCTCGTGGACATGAGATATTGAGATATGATCAAACACCCTGATTTTGCATGTCCGTTTTCTGTAACGTCAGTTACCGACACGTTTTTGCTTGGTGTTTCAATGGAAATGATGTTTGGGTGGAATTTTTTTTATACAACGCCCTGCTTTACACTAACTTATTTAGGTATATTAATTTGAAGATCCAGGTATTCTTATTTATGTAACTACAACACAAAGAATGTCGAAAATTCCGGTTGTGTGTAACGTCAGTTACCGTGGAATTGCCCATATGTATAAAAATGCATAACAATATACGTTGGATATATATGTAGTTGAGAATGTGTGAGCGGTGATGAAACTTGTAATATAACTATGAGCTAGTCATCAATCATTAATGTCAGGCTTGTAGTAAATAACAGGTATATTACTCCATACCAAGTTATAAAGTAATCAGGCAAAACCATGCGTAATAAGTGATTGTATTTGGTATTTAAATTATCACTTTGATGAAGTACAACTTGTTATCACAAGCAAAAGCGAGCATGCCTGGAGAGAGTGAAACCAGGTAACACCAATAAACATTCAGTGTCAGGTTAAGTGCATTGAACTCAACTCTCTCCTTGAGGTTTAGACCATCGATGTCATAGAGCCTGATCACCACCTTACCAGAATTACAATCAACACTCGCTACATACACCCTGTCCTGCTCATCCACATCAGCATACAGGTAGACACCGCTTGGAGCTTGTAGAGGCTTCCCAGCATTCCCATCCCTGTCATAGACAGTCACAATGTTTGGATTGCTGGTACAAGAACTTGTAACGATCAAACGCGACGTGGTTGCAGATGCCTGGCCTGTGATGTTGTGCTTTGTTGGGATGGTGTGTTTGAGTGTGGATCCTGTTGGGTCGTAGATGTAGACGTGTTTTGCATGGTTGGTTATGAGGATTTCATCTGATGGACTTCTGTTTAATTTAAGATAATATCCATTGTTATTCACGTGAATGGTTGACTTCCTGGCCCCACTTGAAGAATAAACATGTGCTTCCGTGTATCCCGTTGAGATGCATAATGTCCTGTCTCGTTGAAACACGAGATCATAACACCTGGCATTGCTGGATACATTAGCATACTGGTGCTTCTTACCATTTGAATCAATGATGTCTATTCCATTTGCATTATAATATCCGATACCTACACTGCTGTCGGTGTATTTAGTCATGCCGTGCATTCCTCCTCGTAGATCCACACATTGAATCACTTCTAAGACAGGATCTGGTTTACCTGAGATGTTACCGAGGTCAAGACAGGTATCCTTTGCAGGCTGGAACCTCTTCTTCTGTGCTTTCTCGGTAATGATTGCAGCAGAAGTGTAATGAGTAGCCTCCTTCAGCATGCTCTCAAGCTCCTCACAAAGCAATGTATGAGCAGACAGACTGTCCATCTCAAGACGTCCTAGTCTATGATTAGCCACCAGCGTCATCGAACTGTAGATGCTTTTGATTCTTTGTCGGTCGTTTGATTTCAGAGAGTTGAGGTCCTCATCGAAACTGCGCTCTAGAGCATCTATTTGCTCGACGAGTATGCGTTGGTTTTCTTCCAGCTGTTTGGCCTTGGTACGGTAGGCTTTGCTGACATCTGCTCGTAGTTTCTGAACGGCTGTGTGTACTTCACGACGTTGTGTCTCCACATTCTGAATGTTCTTCTCCAGTTCTGATTTCTTGGTTGTACATCGTTGTATGACATCATTCACCTTGAAAGCAAAAACAAAATTGCAACAACTTATGGATACCCTGTTATTATCATTATAAAATGCTAGATGATGTTACACTAATGAGGTTTTTTTATATACAGTGCGTCCCAAAAAGAACTATACACTTTTGAAAGGGCTGCCAAATAAAAAATATATGATTTTAGGCAATGAAATTTACATGTATGGAAAGCTCATTATCCCAAATTTCATATGACATCAAAAACTCCGAAAATAAGTTATGCATGAATGAGCAGCGTTCACTTTTGTAAAGGGTATGGAAATTAGGGTGCGCAGGAATTGCCCTACCATTTTGTATGAGGAAAGTCATTTGGAGCTTATGGAATTGGGGATGATATGCAGAATTACTGATCAATTATGATGAGTTGGGGTTTGCTAAGTGAAATTTGTGGAATTGGGGATTACATTTTCATGCATGAGTGAACAGGAATATGTATTTCCTATTGTTGCATTGTAACTCTCCAAGGTATATTTAATGAGGTCCTTCAGTGGTGTGTTTAATCTTTCTCTCTCTTCCTTTTCTCTCCCTCCCTCTCTCTCTCTCTCTCTCTCTTTGTCTTCCTCCCTCTCTCCCTCTCTCTTCTTTCTTTCTCTCCCTGTCTCCCTCCCTCTTTCTCCATTCTTGGTCCCTCTATTTTTGCCGATGAGTGTGTTATTGACCATTCTATTTCATTGGTTTCTACTCCAACTATTTCTGACTACCTCCTCGCATCTTTTTTTTTTTTTTTTTTTTTGGGGGGGGGGGGGTTTAAACATCCGAGTGGACATCATAATATGCTGCCCCACAATTTCAATTATGTAAATCTGTTCTAACTTCTCATTGAATTACTTAATATCCAGGTGGGATTGTGTAAATTGAATACTCTAAAAAAATGTTTATTGGGGGAAAAAAAAACATCACTGACGTGAGACATTCAGACAATCCAAAAGATCATGAAAACGATTATCAAAACTGATCAAAAATCTTACCCTGCATCTCACCTGTTCTGCACCCCATCCTGACTACCACTAACACACCACTGAAGAAACCTTGGAAAGTTACAATGCAACAATAGGAAATACATATTCCTGTTCACTCATGCATGAAAATGTAATCCCCAATTCCACAAACTTCACTTAGCAAACCCCAACTCATCATAATTGATCAGTAATTCTGCATATCATCCTCAATTCCATAAGCTCCTATTGACTTTCCTCATACAAATTGGTATGGCAATTCCTGCGCACCCTAATTTCCATACCCTTTACAAAAGTGAACGCTGCTCATTCATGCATGACTTATTTTCGGAATTTTTGATGTCATATGAAATTTGGGATAATGAGCTTTCCATACATGTAAATTTCATTACCTAAAAAAATATACTTTTTATTTGGCAGCCATTTCAAAAGTGTATAGTTCTTTTTGGGACGCACTGTATATATATATGTATATATTATTTATGTTAGTACTGTTTTTTATCTATCAAAATTAAAGAAAAAGGGGCCTAAGTTGATCACACTTTGCCCCTCCTGCTGACGCTTACTGAGTAGGTCTATACCCCTGCCGGAGAAATACCGTGTCCCACAGTGTGAACACAATGTGCGTTCACATCACATTGTAAACACAAAGTTAACACACTGTGACACAGTTTGTTCACATCACAGTGTGTTCACAATGTGCCGGACTGTTTCCAGTCCTGAGTCCTGACACTCTAAAAATTGGCCAAATCAACACAGAGTCCTTTATAATGTGATGAATGTGTGAATTTGGCCTCTTTTCACTGGGTGTCCAAAGTTTGGACACACGCTGTGATCGTCTCTGTTGTTATTTGTTTCCAGCAGTGATAGTTTACAATAATGATTCTCATTTTCGCTCCCTCCGGTCTGATTGATGTACGAAATTAATTTTATTTATTATTACATTACACATACTAAAAGTTTTATTAATTATTATTATTAAATGTCAGCCAAATGTAATCACATTGAATATCAAACCCTAACCACATTTTGAAAACCAATCTTGTTACTTTTTGTATTACACCTATCAATTTTATGGAATTTTGTTGATTGTTTATTATTTACTTTCATTTTATATTATGAATAACTTACAAAATAACAAATAAAAAACAAACAAAACAAAGCAAAAAACAGCGATGAAAATAAGTAATGATGCTGTTGTCTTATAACTTCTTTTTTTTTACCAGTGAACCTTCACATATTTTATTATAATTGGTTTGAAGATGCATTAAAGAAACATTACACAACCAAATGCCTACCTTTATGAAATAAAAAGGCTGGAGAAAATTTTTAATATTCGAGGTTCATTAGGAATATGTTTGTGGCTATAGATTGAATTCTGCATTTATTCTTATTTGGTGCGTTTTACATGACAGAAGTTGTCTTACAATAATGAGTAGTTTCTTCATTGTAGGACAAAGTTATTATAATACGTTTTTATGATATTATTCTACTATGTTAGATCGATTTATCCTTGTGGCGGAATAGAAGTAAAGGTTATATAAAACTCTATTGTAAGAGGACTCACCTTAATCTGTAACTCTTTCTCAAAGTCCTCACGTGATTTGTTCTTATGATCACGATGACCGATGATCACACACTTCAAACAGACATTGACCTTGCAATCCTCGCAGAACATATCTTTGTTCTCCTGTTTATGGGTTGAACACTTCACAGAGTAGCGACCAATGTTAACATTCCCCTCCATGATATCCTGAATGGATATGATCTCATGACCCTCAAACATTGATGACATCCTCTGATGACATGCCAGGCATTCTTCGCACATGTAGTTGTTACATGTTTTACAGAAAGCCACCGCATCACCTTGCTTTTTGCAAGCAGTACATTTCTGTCGCATCTCAAGAATAGCATTAGCTCCTCCGCATTTGCCATGGTAGTCGTCTACGAGTTCGTTGACTGCCACATCGGTGTCGAGATCATCGACGCGGTTCGCAGTCAACTTCGTGATCTTCCTACAAAGAGGACAAGCCATATGATCAAGGTCCTGATGGGATAAATCGTATTTCTTGAGACATTTCCGACAGAAGGTATGTCTGCAAGATGTCAAGAGGGTTGGATCGTCAAAGACATCAAGACATAATGGACACGTCACGTTCGTGTCAGAAACTATCTCAGTTTCCTGCTTCTCGGCCATGATATAAGATCTGATATGCTCTGTACAAAATTTACACAAAGAAACAACTCATCTGTTAGTCATTGTCAATCGATTTGAGCGAATCTGACATACATGTTATTGTACAAGCTTCCCAGTTAATTCAGATAAAATAACGTTTCATCAAGAATTATGTTTCTGCCACGAAGAATCGATAGAATATGAAATAGACACTTTAAGTAAGTAAGTAAATTTTATTTCTCCAGATCTCGCAAGTTGATATTATGGAGGCTATAATTCAGTCCAGACATCTCTATCTATCCAAAAGTCGGAGGCACATATCGACAGAGATACCAAATAATAGGCCTGACTGTGAAGACCGAATCTTGTAATGTTATTTACAGCACAAAATGTATGTGCGCCAACTTATTGTATACAAACTTACAATGCATCATTCTAAAAATAGTAGCGGGTTTTCCCGCAGTACCTTTGACCCTTTCATGTCGAGGATGAGTTGAGTTGAGTTGGCGCTATCACGCTTTCATATTTCGTAACATTGCACACAAATACAATATCTTTAGTATAGTCGCAGTGCACCATCCATTCGTGCCGCATCGAGATTTCATGTTTACGTAGAGAGTGGGGGGGGGGGGTGGGGGTTCGATCATGATTTTGATTGTTTGTGTGACCAAGGGGGGTGGACATATATAAATTTTATTCTAAGTATAATGTACATGCACTCACATAAATATTAGCTCTATCGAATGTAAAGCGTTTTTAAATATAGACGTAGACTAACTTTGCTAGGCGCCAATTAACAAAACAGAAACCTGCAACACAAAAGAAATGAAACAGTTCTTTAGAAATAGTTTTTCGGTCATTTCCTCTGCATGTTTCGTAATTATCAATGTTCTCTGTCTACCCCTTTCTTCAATCAATTCCCACTTGTAGGCCAGTGTTCACTTACTATATTTAATTCTCTTACCAGTCAGGTCTTTGTAGGCCCTATATGAACCTAAATTACGATTTCACTACATACGACCGTATCGTCATAAAGCGTGGAATATCTTTTTTCTGCGCCAAAGCGACATATGTTGCTTACCTCCCGTTAAATTCTTGAATGTGTTTGTCACCGCTTTCACTTTCTGATCCGTATATCTTGGACGTCCCTTGCAACCCTCCCTGGGATTTTTCCTCAAAAGTGTCACCCCAGAAGATGCCATTTGTCATTTTTCCTTATTTTGTGCACCTAACTTTTTTTGCAAGCGACCAACTTCCAAGACCCCCAGTAACTACCCCAAGGTAAAACACGGAATCAAGTGGAGAGTTGTTATTGTTTCATTATAAAATAAAACTGCTATTCTAAATTATACAGACACGAGAGCAGATTATAATCGTTTTC
>CALNVZ010003426.1:9475854-9487373 GCA_940671915.1 Paracentrotus lividus
AAAAATGACAAAAATGGGCATCATGGGGGTTGACAAAACTTTTCTGGAAAAAGGTCTACGTGAAGGTTGGGAGAATGCCCAAGATATGGCAAGGGTCCCAAAAAGTAAAAGCAGGGACAAACATATTCAAGAAATTCAAGTCAGAGCAAAATCATGTTGCTATAGCGGCAAAAAAAAATATTCCACATTTACGACGGACAGTGTATTTTTGTTTCACTTTCACTAACCTTCCGTCTCTATATTTGTCTCTATCTTCCATTCTCTTCTATTTACCCTTTCTGTGAAAAAAAAGGGGGGAACATGAACAAAACAAAAACAAAAAACAAAAATACACACACACAAAGCAAAAAGAAACAAAATAATACGCCCTGTATCGATTTCGTTTGTAATGAATTTGATGGTCTCTCTCTCTCTCTCTCTCTCTCTCTCTGCATCATTATTGTTTAAGAAAAAATAATAATAATTTAAATTTCAGTGGCGGATCCAGGATTTCAGGATAGGGGGGCGCGAAACCCGGTAGGGGAGGGGGGGACGCCGCCTAAAATTTCTGATTTTAACATGAACAGTCAATGAAAGGCTTTCATATTATAGGGGGCGTGCGTCCCCTGCGCCCCCCGCCTGGATCTGTCACTGTTAATTGGGTCTCTTTCTTTCCAAGTTCTCTGCCCCAACCTTTATTTCTTTGTATTAACCCCTTCACACTCTTTCTCATGTTTACTCTATCACTCATGCACGTTTTTTTTTCTTAATCTCACTCTCTCCTTCTCTCTCGCTCCCCCCCCCCCCTCCTCTCTCTCTCTCTCTCTCCCTCTCTCTTTCTCTCGCTCTTTCTCTCTCTTTCTTTTTGTTTCTATCTCTCTCTTTCTATCTTTCTTTACAAAACTAAAATGAATGCTAGCTCAAATGAAAAAAGAAAAGAAAAAAAGAACCAACATGAGATTGTATCCATTTTCTTTATTTTGTACAGTGTTACAGTTGAATAACATCATAATAATCATCATGCAAAATATAACTACAAGCATTATAAGTGTTATATATATATACACTGTTGCTCATAAAGGTTGGATATTTTTTGTGTGATCCGGCCACATCTTTTTGCTCCGGCTTTTCTTGGAATTGTTTGTCCCTACTATCACTTTTCTGGGCCCTGGCTATAGCTTGGACGCTCTCCAACCTATTCCCGGGGAATGAAAATAAAAAAGAGTTTGTCAAACCCCAGAACGCCCATGTTTGCCATTTTTGTTTCATTTTGGGGCCCCTTTTTGTTTACCCGGCTGACCAAGGCCCCTTCCGTCATACCCCCTCGAAAAGTGTCTGAAATATAGAGCTGTTATCGTTCTTTATGATAAACCAAGGTTTAATATTACAGGCGTTAGTCTCTTGTCTAGGGGAGGGGGTGAAGGAAAAAGTGAAATCTGTAAAAAATGGAAATATTTTATCCAACCTTTATGGTCAAAACAAAGGAAATGAAATACAACTATGAACCCTCAATTATTGTCATTTCCCCCCAAATCTTGTTTCAGCCTTAATGATAAGGTTGTAAACGGTAACTTTGTCTATTTTTCATCATGATTTATGTTTAGCTCAGATTCTACAATACATTTTTGAGAAGATAGAAATTTCTATGTTGTAAAAATGAATTAATTCAATTTTCAATCCGAATTGAAGTAAACTTTGACCCTTCCCCTACACAATAAATCTAAGTCTGTGATTATAAACTTAGATTTAACTCAAAGAACAGGAACAACCCTGTACATCAGACGCGTTTGGTGAGGGTGGGATTATGGGGGGCTTGGTCAGCCGGGTATACAAAAAAGGGGCCCCTAAATGAGAAAAAATGACAAAAACGGGCGTTCTAGGGGTTGCCAAACGTTTCTTTCATTTTCATTCCCGGGGAATAGTTTGGGGGTGTCCAAGATATAGCCAGGGTCCAGAAAAGTGAAAGTAACGACAAACAAATTCAAGAAATGTAAGCCGGAGCAAATAGATGTCGCTGGATCACAGAAAACAATATCCAACCTTTATGAGCAACAGTGTACATCATATTCCCTAGCAAAATTACACTTTGGTCTGCTCCTTATAATAAAAGAATTGTGGGCAATTGGTTTTTGACTATCAAACGAAATGAGTTTTCAATTCCTTCCTGAAGTAAGAGATGTATCATTTTGTTGATAAACACTAAATGATTCTAAGAGATAAATCGTTTTAAAATGATGATCACTCGCTATATCTTTCTTTCCTATATCCAGACATCTTTCTTATCAAATCATTATGTCATTTACAAAAAAAAAAGACTTTATGGTAATCACGAATCATTTAAAAAACAAACCCATTTTTCAAGCATTATTAATCAAATTTCATTTTGTTAAAATAAAGAGCACTATCACTGACATGACGAGTTATATATTATTTATTACCAGGAATGGTACTAGCAGCAAAACATTGGTTTTCAAGAGAGTTTATATCATGATATAAAAAAATTAAAAAAAAAAAAAAACACGCACATACACACACACACACACACACACACACACACACACACACACACACACACACACACACACACACACACACGCACAACTTCAAAACAGAAATTTTACTGACAGATTTAGATTATATCGATTGTGGTTATTGATATTGAAAAATAATTATTAACATCGTTAAAATGGGAAGAAATTTGTACTGTGTTGTTTATGTGTGACCAGTTAATATTAGATTCAGAGGATCATACCATACATTTTGATCGAGAAATCTGCGGCAATAATTACACGTGGCCCCACACTTTGGCCGATGAATGGACCCCACCCTGGCGGATTGATAACCTTTTCTTATCAGATATCATGGGCATATATACACCTTCTTTGATCTGCCTCTGAATGAACATTATGGTGCTCACACCGGTCACCGGTCGACGGTCACGACATGATTTGCTTCAGGTGGCCCATATTACCTGCTGGCCCACATTACCTGCATGTACCCTATACACATTCTTTGATCTGCCTCTGAATGAGACATGTACCAATGTTCGAGTTTACATGAATGATCGTATTGTTAGACAGCGAACAGAGTGAGTAACGAAAGATTATTTGGAAGATGGGGCAACAACATTTTTTATCACCTCTGCTTCTTGATAATGTTTTCAGAATAGAGTTGTAGGAAAATTGTGCATAAATCTCAATTCAAAATAATATAGAAGCTCATCGCAACAACTCTAACTTACATTCCATGGTTTTCATTATAATCATTTTTAACAACAATATTAATCACTAAAATCCCATTCTGAATTGTATATATTTTCTTAAAACAATGAAATGGAGGGTTATATGACAACATATATGTAAAACAAACATGATAATCATGTCATTCCATCTTAAAATTGAACAGGCGATAGACTGTTCCGACAGACCCCCCCCCCCCTCATATAGAATAATAATAGGGGATGGGAATGATAACATAATAAAATAATAGAAAGTTTTTAGTTTAAGTATGACCAAAGGAAGAGAACAGCATTGAATTAAGTAATAAAACATCGGCTCTTGTACAATAGTAGTCAATGTTTTACTTTCAACATGTCTACTGAGGTTAACATGTACACCATTAATGTCGATGGACATTTTACAAAATTGCGAATTGGATTGTCAAGTTAATTTATTCATCTTTTCAATGATACAAGCTTTGTAATAGTGATGTCATGTTTGCATACACAGAAACCCTGAATATCAGGACATTGAATCATAACACTTATAAAAATGGATGTCATTTCAAAGATGGATAAATGAACATTGCAATGGTATAAACATCAGTGATAACTAAAATGTACTCGAAAAGTTATCATAACTGAAATTCAAACTTTTTGTGATAGTTCTATATACATGTACATTTCAATTCAGCAGGTCGGTATTTAATTTATCCAGTGGAACCATCACCTTATTTAATAAAAACGAACTTGTTTGAAAATATAACGGAAAAATCAACCGATACTGTTTAGCACTAAAATGTTATTTCTAAGTGGTTTTTACCTTTATTATAATTGCCTGATTCTGTGTATATTGAAATGAGGAAGAGGTAAACCGTTCGTACAATATTTTGCAACCAAATTCTTAAAAAGATGTAAATTAAACGCCCATTATTAACTTTCAGTCTCAGATTTTTAAATATTGACCTTCTTTGAATTTGGACTCTGTCATATTCATTATCCTGGCTAGTAAAAAATACGCACATAACCAGGTAATCTCAACCTATATAAAATGATTGATTTGCGATTTCAATCATAACTATTAATTAATGTAGCGTCTATCTACATGATTTTATTTGTATTGGATAAGAACCATGCTATAGGCAGTAGTACTTCACAATTAATAATGCGTTGTTGTATGTTTCATTAAAGTAAAACATTAACATAAAACATTGAATGAATATATATTTATTGGTAGAATTGATCATAAATTAATAAGGTATGGTTAAAACGATTCATGTGTAGCGATATAACATGTTAAAATATGTAGTTAAAAATAAGCGGGTGGTTGTAAAACTAGTAACAGCTAGGCATTGATGGTTAAAACATTATAATTATATTCAATAGCGCTTGTGATCAGTGATTGGTATTTACAATGTAACCTTGATGAAATACAACTTTCTGTCACAGGCAAAAGCTAGCATGTCTGGAGAGAGTGAAACCAGGTAACACCAACCATCAGTCAGTGTCAGGTTAAGTGCATTGAACTCAACTCTCTCCTTGAGGTTCAGACCATCAATGTCATAGAGTCTGATTACCAACTTACCAGACTTGCAATCAACATTTGCTGAAAACACCCTATCCTGCTCATCCACAGCAGCATACAGGTAGATATCGCTTGGAGCTTGTAGAGGCTTCCCATCATTCCCATCCCTGTCATAGACCGTCACAATGATTGGATTGCAGTTACAAGAACTTGTGACGATCAAACCCGACGTGGTTGCAGATGCTTGGCCTGTGATGTTGTGCTTTGTTGGGATGGTGTGTTTGAGTGTGGATCCTGTCGAGTCGTAGATGTACACGTGTTTTGCATAGTTGGCTATGAGGATTTCATCTGATGGACTTCTGTTTAATTTGAGGACATTTCCACTGTTATTCACGTGAATGGTTGACTTCCTGGCCCCACTTGAAGAATAAACATGTGCTTCTGTGTATCCCGTTGAGATGCATAATGTCCTGTCTCGTTGAAACACGAGATCATAACACCTGGCATTGCTTGATACATTAGCATACTGCTGCTTCTTACCATTTGAATCAATGATATCTATTCCATTTGCATTGGAATATCCGATACCTACACTGCTATCAGAGTATTTTGTCATTCCCCGCATTCTTCCTCGTAGATCCACACATTGAATCACTTCTAAGACAGGATCTGGTTTATCTGAGATGTTACCGAGGTCAATACGGGTATCATCTGCAGGCTGGAATCTATTCTTCCGTGCTTTCTCTGTTAAGACTGCAGCAGAAGTGTGATCAGTAGTCTCCTTCAGCATGCCATCCAGCTCCTCACAAAGCAACGTATGAGCAGACAGACTGTCCACCTCAAGACATCCTAGTCTATCTTTAGCCACAAGCGTCATCGAACTGTAAATGCTTTTGATTCTTTGTCGGTCGTTTGATTTCAGAGAGTTGAGGTCCTCATCGAAACTACGCTCTAGAGCACCGATTTGCTCAACGAGTATACGTTGGTTTTCTTCCAGCTGCTTGGCCTTGGCACGGTAGGCTTGGCTGACATCTGCTCGTAGTTTCAGCACGGCTGTGTGTACTTCACGTCGTTGTGCCTCCACATTCTGAATGTTCTTCTCCAGTTCTGATTTCTTGGTTGTACAGCGTTGGATGAGATCATCCACCTTGAAAGCAAAAACAAAATTGCCATAACTTATCGGTACCCTAGCTGTTATTATCATAATAATAATTATGTTAGATGATGTTACACTAATGATTTTCTATTTTTTTTTTTATTTGTTATTTTTTTAAATGTTAGTTAGTACTGTTTTTGTTATCCATCAAAAAGAAAAAGGGGGCCTATTGATCACACTTTGCCCTTCCTGCTGACGCTTTCTGAGTAGGTCTATACCCCTGCCGGAGAAATACAGTGTCCCACAGTGTGAACACAATGTGAACACACTATGACACAGTGCGTTCACATCAAAGTGTGGAAACAATGTTAACACACTGTGACACAGTTTTTTTCACATCACAGTGTGTTCACAGTGTACCGGACTGTTTCCAGTCCCGAGTCCTGTCACTCTAAAAAAAAATTGGCCAAAACCACACAATCGATGTCAATGTCGATGGCAATGTCAGAGTCCTTTAAAATTTGACGACTGTGTGAATTTGGATTATTTTCACTGTCGTTCTACAGTTTAGAAACACATTTCAATCTACTCTGTTTTTGTTTTTTTGTTTGTTCCGGCACTCTCGCTTACTCCGGTCTGATTGATGTACGAAATTAATTTTATTTATTTTTACATTACAGAGACTAAAATTATATTAAATGTCAGCCAAATGTAATCACATTGAATATCAAACCCTAACAACATTGTTAAAACCCATCTTCTTACTTTTTGTGTTACATGAATCATTTTTATGGAATGTTCTTGATTGTTCATTTACTTTCATTTTATATTATAAATAACAAATAAAAAAACAAAGCAAAACAGCGATAAAGATAAGTATTGATGCCGTTGTCTTAATATAACATTCTTATACCAATGCACCTTCACACATTTCATTATTATTGGTTTGAAGATGCATTAAGGAGACATTACCACGCCAAATGCATAAATTGATGAAATAAAGAGGCCGAAGCAAAATATTTAATATGAGGTTCTTTAAGAATACGTTTGTGGCTATAGATTGAATTCTGCATTTATTCTTATTTGGTGTGTTTTACATGACTGCGGTTGTCTTACAATTAATAACGAGTAGTTTCTTCATTGTAGGACAAAGTTATTATCATACATTTTTATGATATTATTCCACTATGTTAGATCGACATATCCTTCTTGCAGAATAGAAGTAAAAGTTATATGAAACCCTATTGTAAGAGGACTCACCTTAACCTGTAACTCCTTTTCAAAGTCTTCATGTGATTTGATCTTGTGATCACGATGACCGATGATCACACACTTCAAACAGACATGCACCTTACAATCCTCGCAGAACATATCTTTGTTCTCCTGTTTATGTGTTGAACACGTCTCAGAGTAGCGACCAATATTGACAGTCCCCTCCATGATATCCTGTATGGATATGATTTCATGTCCCTCAAAAAATGAAGACAAATTCTGGTGACTTTTCAGGCATTGTTCGCACATGTAGATGTTACAGGTTTTACAGAAAGCCACTGCGTCACCTTGCCTTTTGCAAGCAGTACATTTCTGTCGTATTTCAAGAATGGCATTAGCTCCTCTGCATTGGCAATGGTAGTCGTCTACGAGTTCGTTGACCGTCACATCGGTCTCAAGATCATCGACGCGGTTCGCAGTCAACTTCGTGATCTTCCTACAGAGAGGACAGACCATATGATCAAGGTCCTGGTGGGATAAATCGTATTTCTTGAGACATTTCCGACAGAAGGTATGTAGGCAAGAAGTCAGGAAGGTTGGATCATCAAAGATATCAAGGCATAATGGACACGTCAGGTTTGTTTTAGAAACCTTCTCAGATTCCTGTTTCTCGGCCATGATGTAAAATCTGAATTGCGCTGTGAAAATTTACACAAAGGAACAACTCATCATCTGTTTTGTTAGTCAATGTCGATCGAATTTAACGACGTACAGGTTATTACACAAGTTTCCTAGTTCGTTCAGATATATATATATATATATATATATATATATATATATATATATATATATATATATATATAAATGTTTCTGTCATGAAGAATTATGTTTCTGCCACAAAAAAATACTAGTATCGGTAGAATATTAAATAGTCACTTTAAGAAAGTAAATATTATTTCTCCAGATCTCGCAAGTTGAAGGAAGCTATAATTGAGTCCATACATCTCTATCTATCCAAAGTTACGTCGAAGGGACATCGACAAAGATACCAAATAACATGCCTAACTGTGAAGACCGAACCTTGTAATGTTATTTACAGCACAAAATGTAGTGCGGGACACTTACTGTAGACAACTTACAATGCATCATTTAAAAATAGTAGCGGGTATTCCACAGTACCTTTGTACCCTTTTCATGTCGAGATGAGTTGAGTTGAGTTGGCGCTATCACGCTTCATATTTCGTAACATTGCACACAAAATACAATTATCTTTTTATTGGTGTATTTTGGATATTAGCGGCGTGCATCCATCCAGTTTTGCCGATCGAGCGATTTCATGTATTAGTAAGAGAGTGGGGGGGGGGGAGGGTGTTGAGTCTTGCTTTTCTTGTTGTTGTTGTTGTAGCGACCCCGAAAGTGGAAGGGGTGGCAATATTAAAATTTATTCTAAAAAGTAAATGCAATACAATAATTATTAGCTCTACCGATATGTAAAGCGTTTATAGAGACGTAGTCTATTATGCATTAGGCGCCATTAACAAAAACCAGAAAACAACAACAAAGAAAATGAAAAACAAGTTCTTTAGAAATAGTTACGTCATTTCCCTGCATGTGTCTCGTAATTATCATGTTCTCTGTCTTACACCTTTTCTTTCATCAATTCCTCACCTTGTATGTCCCATTTTCACTTTACTTATATTTTATATTCTCTGTACCCATTCAGGTTCTTTGTACGGCCTATATGCACTCTCTAATTACCTGTTTCTTTACTACACTGTTCGTCATAAAGGTAGGAATTATCTTTTTCTTGCGCTAAAGCGACATGATGTGCTCCGATTATTAATACTTGAAGTGGTTATTCTCACCGCTTTCACCTTTCTAGGGATCTCTGGAGTATATCTTTGGCGTTCCCTCAAACCTCTTCCTGGAGGCGATTTTTCCTCAAAAAAGTTTATTTTCACACCCCGAAAGATAGGCACATTTTCGTCATTTTTTCTTATGTCATTTGGGGCCCTATTTTTGTTTCAAGCGACCCCACCAAGGGACCCCTCAGTCCTTCACGCCAAGAAACATGCGTCTGAGGTGGAGATTGCTCTATTGTCTCTTTAAATTAAATATCTAGATTTATGGTTACAGGCTTCGATCTTTTGTTTAGAGGAGGGGTCAACAGTTATTTGGATTTGGGGATTACACATCTCAGTTATTAAATTCTTTACACCATGGGAAATTTCTATATCTTCCCTAACATGTATTGTAAAATCTTCAAACAACAAAGTCAAAATAAAATATCTTCCAATACGACGTATTTACATCCTTGACCATCAAGTGCGCTAACATACAAATTTAATGGTGTAAAAATGTTGTATATAAGGGTTAAAGGTGAGTTTTTTCATCTTCTTTTGTTTTCAGCATTAAAGATGGAATAATAATACGATTTTTCACCAATCTTCGTTTTTTTATTTTCAACCCCTCCCCTCATGGCAAGAGACTAAGCCTGTCCCAAAATACATGTATAGATTTTAACATATGAGAACCAATATAATAACAGCTCTACCTCTCCAGTCTCGCGATTTCCTCGTGGTGGTTAGGACTAGGGGGCTTGATTGGGGGAAACAAAAAATTGGCCCTATAAAATGAGAATAATAATGACAAAATAGGCATCATGGGGTGTGACCACAACTTTTCTTGCAAAAAGGTCTACGTTGATATTAAGGTTGGGAAATGCCCAACGATATGCCGCCTCGGTCCAACAAACATGTAAAAGTCGAGTGGACAAACTTATTCCAAGAAATAAAGTCAGAGCAAAATCATGTCGCCTATAGCGGTTCAAAAAAATTTTCCAATTTTAGTGACGGACAGTTCGTATTTTTATTTCACTTTCTACAACCTTCTCTCTCTTATTTCGTCTCTATCTTCCATTCTCTTCTATTTACCCTTTCTGTGAAAAAAAAGGGGGGAACATGAACAAAAAAAAACAAAAAACAAAAATACACACACACAAAGCAAAAGAAAACAAAATAATACGCCCTGTTATGTACGATTTCGATTGTAATGAATTTGTGGTTCTCTCTCTCTCTCTCTCTCTCTCTGCATCATTATTGTTTAAGAAAAAATATAATAATTTATATTTTTCCTTATTCAGTGCAGGAGCGCAGGGATAGGGTAGGGCGCCAGGACCCTGTAGGGGGGACGCGCAAATTCTTGATTAACATGAACAGTCAATGAGAGGTTTTCTATTATAGGGGGTGCGACCCTGCGTCCCCCGCCTGTGAATCCGTCACTGTTAATTGGGTCTCTTTCTTTCCAAGTTCTCTGCCCAACCTTTATTTCTTTGTATTACCCCTTCACACTTCTTTCTCATGTTTACTCTATCACTCATGCATGTTTTTTCTTAATCTCACTCTCCCTTCTCTCTCGCCCCCTCCCCCGCCCCCTCCCTACTCTCTCTCTCTTCTTCTCTCTCTCCCTCTCTCCTCTTTTCTCTCGCTCTTTTCTCTCTTTCTTTTTGTTCATCTCTCTCTTCTACCTTTCTTTACAAAAATAAAATGAATGCTAGCTCAATTAAAAAAGAGAACCGACATAGATTGTGACCATTTTCTTATTTTGTACAGATTACAGTTGAATACATCATATATCATCATGCACAATTATACTAGAAGCATTATAAGTGTTATATATAACATCATATTCCCGAGCAATTGTCACTTTGGTCTGCTCCTTATAATAAAAGAATTTGTGGCAATTGGTTTTTGACTATCAAACGAAAATGAGTTTTCAATTCCTTCCTGAAGTAAGAATGTATCATTTGCTGATAAACTAAATGATTCTAAGAGAAAAATCTTTTAAAATGATGATCACTCGCTATATCTTTCTTTCCTATATCCAGATATCTTCTTATCAAATCATTATTCATTTAGAAAACTCTATGTGATCACGAATCATTTTAAAACAAACCCATTTTCAAGCTATTATCAAATTTTCTTTTGTTAAAATAAAGAGCACTTTTTGCATGAAGACTTTATATTTTGTCTACTAGGATGTTTCTAGGCAGCAATATGCGCGTTTTTCGAAGGTTTATATCTGCTATAGCAATTAAACGAAAAAAAAACGCACCACCAGGGCGCGCGCATGACAATGCAAACAAGAATTTAGTTAATATTCGATTTGGTTATATGATATTTTGAAAGATAATATATAAGTGTGTGGAATATGAATTGTATTGTGTTGTGTTTAGTTGTGACCAGGGTTACTTGAAATCAAGGAAGCGATTACCATATAACAGATGCTCGAAGTTAAGCCTTGCCGTAAAATTAAATTACACTTGGGGGCAACACTAAAACCCCTAACCCAAAATGATAATGGACCCCACCTGGTGAATTGATTAATCTTTTCTTGTCATGTATCATGGACATTATATATGTATATCTTCCTCAATGATAACCTTTCTTTTGATTTGCTCTGAAATGGAGTGTACCAATGTATCTCCTTCT
>CALNVZ010003426.1:9508569-9524347 GCA_940671915.1 Paracentrotus lividus
TCAGATGTTCGGACCAGAGAAACCGCTCCGGGACCATGCTACTGGAAACAATAGAACTTATTTTGTAGTACACGTCCGCACTGTGCACCAGCACTGGATCCCAATGTTCATCTAAGTCAGAGATTGTGAGTCGAGGTCGAAAGTGGAAATGGTGTCCCGGTTCAGTGATAATGCGAACCTATATACCGACCAGTTCGCACTTGGAGGAGCGCTGGATCATTTACGACATACAGTCGATAATCCTCTCCATCTCACAGCTCATCCTGACCCCAAAAATTGGGCCGAAGTTGGATTGGAGTTTTGTTCTCCGGTGATAAAATCAGTCCACCGAAAGGAGCTGATGTGTGTTAGAGGTGAAGCCCTGGATTCTTTTTAAATTATCCCGCATGAACTCCGGGGATCTGAGAAGACCCTGGTATCTGCGGCTGACCATCTGTCCGCCGTTTTTATGTTGGCCTTGTCCCAATCCCATTGCAAATTGAGGCTTTTCGAGGGTTAGAAATGATTTGGGGGGCCCTAAACTCGTGCACTCTAAAACTGCACCTTCCAACACATCTATCTGAAATACCGGCCAAAACCTTATATCTAATTTAAGATCATACTCGGGAGATTCGATCGGTAACATGATACCCGCTCACCTACCAACATTTCCACAGTATGGGTTGAAAACGAAGACACTTAGAATCGGTTTTTTCAGACAAAGTTGACTATATGAAAGAACCCGCTGATTTGCCAAATCAGGGTTGAGAGTACCTGATGTTCTCCGGATTTCACAATCAGATCGTCGGCCAAAGACCGTCGGCACGCTGAAAAATAGAATTGTAGTACCACTCGGACGGGACCTGACACGATATCCCAATTGGTCGACTACTTCGAGGGTCGAAAAGCTGAAATGTGCTGGTCGCCCGGGGCAAGTCGGAGTCAGCGACAGCGTCAAGGCCTGCTATAAGTTCCCTCACCGGGACCTATTCTCTCCCTTCGGCAGATGCTGGCGCGTCCAACACAGGTCCCGGACAAACTACCTGACTGGAACTTCAACACAACTGACATTAGACTTGTAGACCATGAGACCACTCCGGTGCGGTCAACACCAGAAGGCAATTAAAAAATGCCATCCGAAACTAGTAGAACGATGCTCCAGATCTCATCGAACTAGGGTATAGGCCCTTGAGTCTACGTTCCCCCCTCAACCGACTATTTTGTCCCCTTTGTCGCGATCGGGTCTACACGCCAAGTCGGACAATACTCTGCGATAGAACTTGCAGTAGACGACAAGCCTGCACCAGGACTTTGAGAATAGACCACTCGGTGGCAAGCGGAGAATAGGGATTAAAAAGGCGTTCGGATTAGTGATACGGTATGGCTCCAAATTCTCAGGTGGCAAATCGGGGTATAGCAACCTCGTGACAAAATGTCATGAATGGCACAATGCTTCTGCTGAAGATCTATTAATTAACCCCCAGTTCCACTGAGATATCTTCTCTGTCTTTTGTGTTGTGTTTACAAGGTCGTTATGGCATGTTCAATATAGTCACCTTTTTAATTTTAACTCAACAAGAAAGAAGCTTTGACTTTAATAATGCCTTGACAAAAAGAGTTTTCGTTTTAAATGACTTCGGTGATCTTCACCATAGAAGCTTTGTTTATGTTTCTAAATAATTATACACGGCGATCTGCATTTGATACAAGATAGTCACGTGGATAAAAGGAAAGAAAATATAGGGAGTGATCAATATTTTATAAACGATTTATCTCTTGAGTCATCGCACTTAGGTGTCTATATCACACATGTAATGAACCTGAACCAAGCTGTCGTTAACTCTTCAGAAAAGGAATATATACTGTAAAACTCACTGTCGTTTGATAAGTCGCCCCCAAAAGTTCCACATGCCCCACCATTTCTGCTTTTTTATAAGAGGGAAGCAGACCAAACGTCTGGTGCTGAAACACAATTTCAGCCTAGGGGAAAGTATGCAGCTGTACATATGATAAACTTTGTAATGACTGTAGTGATTAACGTAGGTGTGGCATCGACTGAATTGATTAAAATTGGGTGATCAGGTACTCAACTCATTGCAATTTTATTGTTTTTTTATCAACTTTTCGAAAAGAAGTGTCGTTTTCAACCCATCTGTGGAAAGTTGGTAGTACTATCGGGTCAAACGTACGATCGATCTCCGAATAGTGACTGATTAATTTGATTAGAATTTTTGCCGGTATCAGATAGATGTTGGAAGTGCCCGTTTAGAGTCATATAGCCCCCAAATTACCCTCCGAAAGCAAATTCATGGATTGGACAAGTCGATAAAAACGGCGGACAGATGTCGGGCAGATACCAGTCTTTCATCCGTTTTCATGCGGAAAATAAAAAAATCAGGGTCACCAAAACAGGCTCCTCGGGTGAGATTTCATCGGAACTCATCCAAATTGCCATTTTGGGGATCAGGTGAGCTCGAGATGAGAGTCCGATTGTCAGTGGAATGGGGGTATAATGTTCACTTTCATTTTCTCTCTCATCTCTGCATCCATTGTCTCTATATCGTATCTCTTACTCTCTTTCTTATGTTCACTTTCATTTTATCTCTCCTCCCTGCATCCATTATCTCTATATAGTATCTCCATCTGTCTCTCCTCTCTCGCTCCGTCTCTCTATTTCTCTCTCTCTCTCTCTCTCTCTGTCTGTCTGTCTCTCCTCTTTCGCTCCGTCTTTCTCTCTCTCTCTGTCTCTCTTTCTCTCTCCCCCTCTCATCTCGTGCTGTCCTCTCGTGTCCCCCACCCCGCCCCGCGCGCCCGTCTCTCTCCCTCTCTCTTTTTTCTGTTCTTTGCTTGGTTTCCGAATTCCCGAGCTTTCCGTATCTACTGTCGTTTCCAAGAATCTCAAAAATAAATTCGAGCTCTTGCAGTTAACATTATACCACACACTCGACTGAAAGGCTTGATATAAGAATTTTATTCTAGCTGCACAGGTGTTAATTTATAAAAGACAATAAGCTTGATAGATACTTATGGTGCGATCACGCTTTTCGCAGGCAAGATTATACACATTTGGATATGGGCACCAGCTCGAAGTAATAGGAAATAGGCAATGCGTGTGTCTCTCAATCGGGTTCTTTATAACTACCAGTTATTTCTTGATAAAATATGCGTGCGGATGCAAAACTTATTCTATATTATTACATGGTTAAACCTTTAAAGTCGGCCCAGTAATGTCGTCAAACTAAAAAATAACCAGAAGTAAAAAAAAATCGTGCCTCAGGCACCCACGATAATAGGCAGCGCAATAATGCGACCATTGGTACTGCTCCGCTCCTTAAACTACCTTAAGAAACAGTTATCGAAATTTAGTTCTCTGAGTTGTCAGTGCCAGAGGTGATTGGAGCCCTCATTGTATTAGTCATTCGCCAATGTTATAAGAGCGACATTAGTTCGATATTGGCAAATCATTCATTTTTTTCATGTGCTTATTCCAATTACTACACAACATGTTATTAGTAAGTCTCACTGTGGTGAATTGTATTTGACCGAATACCAGTGGCAGATAGTTTGCTAATATTATATAATACATATACTGTTTGCTAGTGAGAATGACGAACCTGAGTGTTGTGCCATTACTCTGGTAGCAATGAGTCTGGTGGTCGTTCTAGTCATTGCCCTTGGTATTGATCAGCATTCATGCCTTTGTTCTTACGTGAAACAAGTATAACGCAAAAGCCAGCGAGTTTTGGGGAATGAGCAGGTGGAACAACCGGAACTTTCATGATTAGTGCGAGATGGGATCGCGCGAGAACTACGCACAATGTCCGACTTCCTTTGTGCCTGCGTAGGCGCGCGGTTTTGCGGATGGGCCGTGGAATCGGGGCCCTCTCAAAAACCCATCGTGACCTTGTCACCCCCCCCTCCCCGCCACAGCGCCCCCCTATGATTGTACCTTCATTCACATAGTCGATACTTTTGACAAGAGAGCGGCAGGGGCTTGCGAGCTTAAGACAAACGCTGTCATCTCTTCGCGCTAGGCATGGCGAGCGTGGACAAGACGATTTTGCTATCTATACCGTAAATTTTTTGTAAAATAACTCTAATTGTTGGAGGAAAAAGTAATGCAATCTCAATAACGCGCATTATATGATACTACGAAGTCAATCATGCACGATTCTTAATGTATACACTCATCTCTCCATTCTGTGGTGTTTAAAGTGACAATAACGTTAACATAAAAACGATTAAAAGACAGATCAACAAAGCAGTCTGTAAGACAAACTCGAACACAGTAAAGACAGCGACTAACTTAAGTAAGCGACCCCCTTGTTTATATTATCCAGATTCATAATTACTAGATATAACAACTTCTGGTCAACAACCTTGTAAGGTGAAAAACAGCTTTACACAAATCTTACAGCAGAGATAAATAATTTGGATGTCAAGTCACAGTAGTGCCCACAATAGTTACAGTACCACCCGTTCCGAATATTGAATATAAGTCCCTATGTTTTATAATACAGGCCCTTTCCCGACAGAATTTGGACTTTCAGATATATGAAATCCCAGTTTAATCCTAATGACTGCATGTTTGCTGATGTGCGTTTAACCGGGAACGCACAGAAAACTCAGAAAAAGACGAAGAATAGACCCTAAGAAATGAAGATTGTGCTACAAGATAACAAGGAACACATATAATTAAATTGAAAAAAAGAATTCTGTTCAAAGTGCGAGAAGCGGGAGTGGAAAGTAGGAGCTTGGTAGCGTGTTCATCGAGGTCATTACAACAGACTTTTCACTTGTTCAATGTCTTCTCTAAGAGGCAGAATGTTGCGTTCTCCGTCGACCGTTGAACATGTAGCACATGGAAACTTGGTTTGGCAAGTTGTAATTCGCAAGTAATGTCTTGAGTGTCCAAGGTCAGTCGAGTAGTACTAGCCTAGGACATGCCCTCCTGTGCCACTTGTTTGACCGAGAACCAGACAACTTCAAATCTGAACACATGAAAATCCGGAAAGTTACCGGGGAACTTTTTGCAAACTATTCAAATTAAAATTATTAAGTACTGGCACAACACATCGAATAAATACAATATGACCGCATCTTCGTATGTAGTTATTACCTCGGGTGCTAGAAGATAATCACGAGTCAAGAAGCAAGTCTCCCATTCGGTGATAATAATAGTCGAATAACCAATAAGAGAAGCACTCTTGTTCTGAAAGCAAGTTAAGTGAGCAATATTCATTGCTGAGATTTCATAATTATCCAGCGCTTTAATAGCATATTAGTAACATTCTAAATACAAGCAATAGTGCTATTTCAAAAGCGCTTTAAAAGCCATATACAGATATTTTTTTGCACCACCGAATTTAGAGTATTCGCTTATTAGGAGACAGAAGAACAATTAGTTAACAATATGAACGCCATATGTGTTAAACCGCAGAATCGGCGAAGAATTAGACTCAGAGTCCTTATAAGGAACCGCTCCATCTACTCGTTTTCACGGATAAGGGTGTATGAATCACTGAACCCCACATTCTCTCTCTATTGAACTACCAGCGGAATACTCATAGTATTTAAGTGCTTGTCATACACACAGCGGATAAACACAACAATTCACGCCACGCGCGAAGACTTTCAGTCAATCCTCGCATTATCAAAGTGATTGGTGTGTGCGATTGTGCAACTAGATTGGACCGTATATTTCGATTGATTGATTGTGTATCTGATTTGTATCTGGCTATGTGACAGCGATGGTTTAGCTGTTTACAGGTAAAATGCTAGCAATTTCTACACAGTATACCTAGGCGAGCCCCTATAGTCTGTGTGAGTGTAACCACTCCTAAAGGACACTATTACGTTTAATTAAAAATACAAAATAAAGGAGGATCAGAATTACATTATTCATCACATAGCAAATTAAAACGTCGTCACGATAGATTGATACAATATGCGCTAATAAATAATCTAATAAAATACATACTGTTGATATCTAGATGAGCTGAGAATGTTGTCGAATTCAGGCTGATTCGTGAGTGTTAAAAACATCTGCTCAACTCAGATCAACTCCACGAGGCTAGTCATTCACCTAATTCATTGGAAAATTTTCAGGGCTTACAGATTTTACATAACCAGGGTATAATTGACTCAATAAACCAAGCTATAAAAGTAAACTCAAAGTAACAAGATACCTATGGCGACTAAATTTGAAAGTGATTCTAGTACTTTTGGTATTTTAAGTTACATTCACTGTGAGTGAGAAATTCAATTGTTGCTTCCACAAAGCGGCGAAGGCGAGCCAATGTCTGGCAGAAGAGTGGAGATCCCACGAGAAATCGAACACCAGGTAATGAGCACGAACCCCATCGAGCAACTGAGTTCCGACTGGTTCTTGAAGTGCGTCATGTCGAATAAATAAACTATTAAGAATCCCAACTCTTGTCTTTGAGGTTCAGGACCATCCCATAGAATTGTCATCAGGCGAGTCTTGAGTACATCCCACTCTATTCAGAAAGACTTACCGGTATCCAATAACTATCTCGTTTAACCAATACCCCTGATTCCTGCTTACCCGCATCAGCATTACAGGTAGATACCGCTTGGAGGCTATCGTAGAGGCTTCCCAGCATTTGCCATTCTCCTGTACATAGACCGTCCATCAACTGCCTTGAGATTTTAATATCTCACTCAAGACGCGCTTCGTTGACGCATAAACCCGACGTGTGTTGGCCAGGAACCACTGAGTGTGTTGGATTGTTGTGCTTTGTTTTGTGGATGTGTGTGTTTTCGAGCTGTTGTGAATTCCCTGTCGGGTCGTAGATAGACACGTGTATCTGCATAAGTTGGGCTTATGAGGACTTTCATTGATTGGATTTGCGTTGTTAATATCTTGAAAGAAATTTCCCATTGTTTACTATCTACGTTGTCAATGGTTGGACTTCCTGGCCCCATCTTTCTACAGAGATAAAACATGTGCTATCGTTGGATCCACCGGTAGAGATGCATATAGATTGTCTTTCTTGGTGTTAGAGGAGAAGCACGAGTAATCTTCAATAAACAGCCAAATCTCCGCATTGCTTGAACATTAGCAATACTGTGCTTCTTACCTATGAGATCAGATGAATATCTATTCATTTGCATTCAACATTATATCCCGATACCGTTTACACTGCTACCAGTGTGAATTTTAGTCATCGGACTGATTTACATTCTTCTTTCTTTATAGACTTCACACTCACAACATTGAAAATTCTGCTTGCTAAGAGACTAAAGTGGACCTTCCGTGAGGATTCTGAACATTTTGGTTACCTATAGAGGACAAGGACGGGGTATAAATCTGGGCAGGCGACTGAGCTGAACCTATTCTTTCTTGTGTGCTTTTCCTCCAGTAGGTTAATTGGGGGCTGCAAGCAGTCAAGCATACACAGTATATGGAATCACGTCAGCCTCGCTTTTCTAGCGCTATATGCACATCTCGAAGGCTCTCCACAAAGAAGGCAACGTCGTGAGGGCTTCACGGAACAGGAACTTGCGTCCCAATCTCAAAATGACGTCACTAAATCTTTATCTGTCTATAATATAAGGCCCAGACCCAAAGGACGTTCAATCGCAACTGTAAAAAATTGCTTTTTGATTCTTTGTCGGTTCGTTTGATTTCAGAAGTTTGAAGGTCCTCTTTATACAGCACTCTTGCGCTCTGAGGCATCGATTTGCTCGACTCGAGTATATACGTTTTTTTTTTCTATCCTCCCAGACGCTTTTGACTTAGGTCAACGGTAGCTTGCCGCTTGGAACACTATCATTCGTACTCGCCCAGTAACAAAATTAGCTGAGAGGTGTGTTTGTATTATCGCTTCTTCATTATCATTGACCACACGGTCTGTTGTGTTAACTTTGATCACACGTGACGATATGTGTCTTCCAACAGATTTCTTACATGTTGCTATCTTCCAAGTTGTGCTATGATTTCCTTGGTGTGTACCTCTGTTGGCGCCGACTGAGAGCATTCCAACCACGTTGAAAGCAGTTTAAAAAACATCAGAAAATTTGGCACAAATCTAATGGTTTCTCTGGTTCATCTTGCCAATTATGAGTAAATGTCTAGTATATGACTGTCTGCAACCGACAGTTCAAATGAGGGTTCTAACATAGTCAATAGTTATATTCTGTATATAATACTTGTCCATCGTTAGTTAAGGTTTTGGTGTGTATATTCTCCATGCTCTAAAAGCACACAGAATCACAGGACCATAATATTTGACACTCCACTATGGTGCCTTCTCTTGTTGAAACGCTTCGTCTCTGAGAGTAAGGGATCATTAATATACCCTCCCCTTGCGCGTGGAGTAAATAATAACTCAAGTGCTTCCCACAAATCAATGTATGCAACAGCAAATCTGTATAACAAACCCAAGACACATTGACGCTACCAGTCTCAATCACAGGATCACTCAATTCCAAACACGCTGTGTGAGAAACAAACTGGTTACAACCACGCGATCTGCATGAACACACACATTTCGTGTTCCACAGTCCCGGTGGCCGGGACACAGTCATTGTTCCTATGTTCCTCGAGGCTCTTGAACCACTCTCTCTAGCAACACTCAAACAAGATAAAATACCAACGAACAAAAAACATGGCTCTCCAATAAGCAGCCACCACAAATCGGAGATCGCGCGCCGCACTCTGCAAACTGCGGCTTTTCGGACAGAGGTCTCCATTTAAAGAATTTGAGACGGGGACTGTAGTGGCGAAATTTTGACCATTTATTTTTCGAACATGTCGTCTCTCAGCTTTATGGATAACTAAGATAACACACCCCAGATATTCTAGCCCAGTAACTTTAAGACGCTTCTGGATTCGTTTTGTTTGAGTATTGGTCTTTTTTCCGGGCCAGAAGCTTTTTTTCCTGCACGTATCCACTGACCGGTCTCGAATTGATCTGCCTAACGCAGGCACTTCAAATTCGCTCATTCACACTTCACTCATGTCCTTATTATTATCTGACACTACAGCAGACAACTGCACATACTAAATGTAATAGTCATCTAACAATTGTTCATGTCCATAAGTCTAGACTTTATTTCGAAATAGATCATTTGGGAATATCTCAGATAACCTACCTTCAACCACATGCTGTTTTAAAACACAATCTTTCTTTAAACTTTAGTCTTGATACAACTGAATCCATTCTTTTCATAGAGTGTTCTCTGGATGGTTACAAATTTACTTTCATTTTCCTGATATTTATTAAAAAAAAAGACAAAAAAAAAACCAAACATAAGAAAAAAAAAAAAAAAATAAAAATAACACAAATAAAAACTCGCGATCTCTCTCAGTCATAAGTTTATAAAGGGTATGTGTTGATTGCTGCTTTGAGCTTTTTATGTTATCATATCCCATTCTCAGTAACAAGGGTAGTACCGAATGCGAACCTCTTCCGAAACATTTCATAAATATAAATTCGGTCTTTGAAGCTGCATTAAAGGGAGCAGACATTTCCGACACCAAACATTGGCTCTATAAGAAGTTGATATATGACAATTACAGCAAAGGGGGCCGAAAGACAAAATATTATGATTTAATTATAAGGTCATTTCCGATATTAATGAATCTACGTTATTGGCTCCATAGAATCTGTTTAAAATTCTGCAGCTCATAATTCTGAATTGGTTCGTTCATTACATCGTGACTGAAGTTGTCTTAAACAATTAATTAAGATGTAGCTTTCTTCATGTAGGACAAAGTTATTATCACTTCCGTCTTGAATATATGTATCTGCTCATGTTATCACATTCGTACTAAATCCTTCTTGCAAAATAAAGATAAAGAGTAGTAAATGAAAAGGGCCTAGTTGTAAGATTTACTCTAACCTGATAATCTCTCTGTAACCTCGTTCTTCTAACCAATAAGTCTTCTCTATGACGATTTAGTCTTTTATGAATACCAGACTGGGGGCACCGAGGATCACTCACGTTCAAATACCCAAGAATAATGAGCCAGATTAACAATCTTCTCCATCTGGCTCAGGCACCAACTATATCTTTGTCTCTCTGCGTTTCATGGGATACTAGAACATTCTCAGACAGCTGAGCCGACCAGTGCCTTTCCCTCCACTAACATCCTTAGAATGGAATACTCAATTCTTCATGCGCCCTTTGAGAACAGTTTTTAGTTCTGATGGCGCAACCATGGCACACAATCATCGCTAATAAGGCAGTATATTGATCAGAAATTGTTACAGGAAAGGACTCCGATTCGCAAACGATGTCTTTTGGAGTTTCGCAGACAGTGCCACTTCCCTGCATATAATCGACTGCGTCTACGAGGACTCTAACAGAAAGCCCACCGCATTCACTCTTTGCCTTGTCCAGACCATGACATTTTTCGTCGCACTCTTATCTAAGTATGGGCATTTAAGGTTCCTCTCCGCACATATCTGCAATGGGATAGTTTCTACGGGGTTCAGAGCTTCATGGGCACCGTCACTACGCTCTGTGGTCAGATCGATGTACGGCGTTCGGCCACTTCACACTTTTCTGTGATCGTTCCCTTATCCCAGAAGACGTGGAGACTAGTACCCTATGGTGAATACAGACTTATATCCCTGGTTGGAGGATCAAATATATGCGCTATTTCATTCGAGGAAACACTCCTTTCCGAACAGAAAAAGGTGTCATGTCTCGCAAAGATGAGATTTCCGGGGAAAGTGCACGTTCGAAGTGAATGCTAGATTGCCATAATAACGTATCAAGTACTAACTAAAGTGGACACGCTAGAGTTTCTGTAAAGGAAGTCTCTTTTTTGTTGTCCTCGATTCAAGCCCATATATGAGTAAGGTCTTGGAATGAAATCGGTTAAAAGAGATCAAAATTTAGCTACACCGCACTGTGACTCTACAATGTACCCTTTTATAAAACTCAGACTTTAAGCAGCAGAATATCGCCCCTAACGTCGTTCATTCGCTTTGAATATTAAATCTTTGAAATGCGGACTAGAGAGAATTATCAAAATCTATGGGCTACAGCTGATAAACCACAACATACTATTGAAACGCAAGGTTATAGTCAACTTTCAAAATCTTTCGAAGTACGTTGCAATCGCTTAGTATCTAGCGTTTCTATCACTTGCTAGACGTCTGAGCTGCGACGCTTGGTCCAAGCGTAAACAAATAATAGCACAGCAGTACTCAAGGTGATAATTTGTCCAAAATTAGTTCCTTCTTTCTACTTCGTTGTCGGGCGTAATTCCGTGGTGAAAATATTTCCTCTTGTTATCTCTGTAGAGGCGAACATATATGAAACATGTTTGAACATTGAATATACAGGAATCTATCTTCTCTTTTTATATACTATCAACCAATTAAAACCCTAGCTCTTTCTTGTCTGTAACTCAACTTACATTAGCAGGCCTACATTTTAATATAAATCATACCAGTCGGACATTCATCTCAACTACTATTAGGTCGACAAGTTTCAATTTATAAATAAACATTAGATTCGGCTGATCGCACGAACGGAAGAAATCAATATCTTAATCTTTGAAGAATTAGTGTAACCAAAACAGCCATCGTCATGGCATTATTTCTTACATCTGGTAATGTTTCAACAAAGTTAATAATCATAAATACATATGAGGGTTTTCATTTCTGTTACAAAATATAATTATACCACGGCCCAAAATTAGCTGCGTGGTATTTCCCCTAGAGTGAATCCATTGCGACCACATAAATTATCCGCTTGTGCGGAAGATTATTTCCAGTAGAGTGTTGCGCGGCCCTTTGTACCATACTTATATCTTCAATCTAATACATTTTATCCGCATACAACCTATATTTAATCGCACCACCACATACAACAAATCCAATAGTTGTCATTTTCAACTGACGCATCATAAGTTCTGTTAAAAAATGAAAGTCTGCCGATACTCTTTCCTATCAAGACGGCTGCATTCAGGACTAGCTCTTTGTACCCGTTGTGTTTTCAATAAAATATGTATGAGTTCATGGCCAGGTGTTCGCGATATAACTACTATTGCGTTGGAAACGCGGTTCAAAAAAGAGCTCCGCCCGCGAATGGTCTCACTGATGTCACTTCAGATGGAATCGTGAGGATGAGGGCCGGGGTGCAGAAAGTCAAATCCAAAGTGATTTGTCTTTAACACCACTTTCTTATAGAGACTTCTTTCCATGTACACTTAGGCATTTCAAGTCTATCGCTTCGAGCGAACGATTGTGCGAATGATCGTCACTCAGTATTTACCTTGCTTTAACGGTGATAAAATCAACAATCTAGTCATCTATCTGCCTTACTCTTCCTCATACCGAGATGCTAGTGTACCATACTAACAACCTAGATCAAACTTTAATCCAATCCCCCATAGGAAAATAATTCAATAACAATAGAAAGAAACAGGCAATAATAGTACCCATAATAGAACCCTACAATAACCATTTTCTACCCATAGGATTAATTCTGCGATAAGCAAGTAACTCTCCCAATCAGTCTTTAGTTAACCTGGTAAGCCCCATTTATATTAGCTTAGTTAGGTATGTCTTCGCACTTGGGACTGTGATCCAACCGGACAGAGAAGCCAACATGCGTGATAATCTCGTTTGTGCGCAGTAGACAAGCAGTGCGCTACAATCTTCCGGAACTTCGTTGCCCAGGGTTGGGGATGTAAAACATGAAGACAACCCAAAGAGAAAAGCTCGTGTGACAACAAATAAGGGTCGCAACTCCATCCTGAATAAACAATAGCATAACCTTATTTAAATCTGCAAAATGTTCTTACCGAGTCTTAATCAATCCTTGGCCAGGCGGGTGATTGTATCAAAGTAAACTATGGCACGGATACATGATGTGTCGACACTCAAATGCAGTACCAATTGACACCTGACACAGAACCTAACAATAATAGAAGGCGCCCCTAATTATCCTTCTTGAAACAGAAGATATTTTGTCTCTTTGACGTGCATCCAATCTGCCTCCACAATCTTCATTTTATGGTCTGGCGACGTTTCTATCACCAGTAAGGGTTGAGCAGGTAGTTTCGATCCTTTGTATACAAAAAGCTGTGTAACCAATAGCTGTAAAACAACACCCTCCGCTCCAAGTTTATTAAGCAGGCAGCATACTCACACTTGGTTTCCGTAAGCCCTTCAACACTAGCCTAATGCATCATTTATTACTTCTATCTGCTGGGAGTTTGCTCAATCATTGTGTGCAAGCCCTTTGTTAGTATCACATACTTCATCCCACCCCACCTGCTAACTAATTTCGAATTTATGCCATTCGCCTCTGATTCAGTGCAAAACAATACGTGTCGTGTTGTTTTATTCGCAGCGTATCACACCAACATTACTCACCACCCAATACACAAAAAAATTGCTACCGCAGCAAGAATGCCGGGAGGAGTATAGTCACTCTCTTTCAGGATGTAAAATCTAATTTAGTCGAGTCTTTTTAGAAAAACTTACGTCTTTTTTTTTTCACTGAGCCATTATCTCTAGGAGTACTGCTAAGTCCTTTCTACTTACTCCACCCTCCGGCACTATTAACCCAGCTATTAAAACAAACAAATACACACAACAAACACAATAAAGCATCAGACCGTGCACAAAAAGCACCAACCTAAATATTAACTTTTCTGGCCAGCCCCCCCACCTCTAAGTCCCGAACTATACTTGCATCTTCCTTTTCAATCTACAATTCCTACTCGCACGTAGCGGCAAACACCAAACGTTATATCACCCACTTAATTAATGAAATTTGAACTAACAATCCCCCTTCTCCTACTCACTTCTCCTTCCAGTCATTCTTCCTTTACTACCCCTCGTTCTCCTCACTCCTAAATGCTCGACGCTTCAACCTCGTACTATCATCTCATTTACTCTGCATCTCCTAATCATGTCTCTTACATCTCCAGGATAAATACTTCATTACCCGTGTTCTGCTTCTGATTATGTGCCCACCTTTTGTTCCATTTCTGCTCTCATCCTGGCCTATTGCCATTCGGCCTCTTATCTCTAAATCCTTTCAAATAACTCCGACCTCCATTCTAGGGGTAGTCCCCTCTCCCTGCTTCTCGCTCCCCGTACTCTCTCCTTTCTCGTACTCTTGTCTTTTTCATTACCTTCCTGGTCTTCGAGTCTTTCCCGCCTCTCGGTTCTACTCTCCCCTGCCTCTTCTCTCTTCGTTCTGCTCCGTCTCCTTATCTCTTCCCTCCCTCTCTCTGTTCTCTCTCATCTCTGTACCCCCACCTACTAATACTGCTCTTTCTCTTATTGTCTCTTCTCTCTCTCTTTCTTTCTTTGCTTGCGTTCTCTTTCCACAACTCTTAGTCTCTCTTATCTATATCTCCATAATTTATATCTACCCTGATTATAATATCATCTCCTAATGTCCATATATGGAAAAATACGCGAAACTAACAGGCATAATTCAAACACATTCCATATCAAATAAGCGATTTCCTCTACATAATGATATAGTACTCATCATATTCTCGCATCAAATCATATTTCCAGGGCATATCGAAGAAACTAACCTTTATAATTACTATCGCTAGTCCCTCTAACATTCAAATAATCACTACAGTGCTAAACTTTTAAGGGTATTCAGGAGTGCTTCTTATATCTAGGCTGCTACTCAGTATATTTCAATATTAATTATTATCTGATTTATTTTTTGGCTGGAATTGAAGTAACAACGTGGCTTACACTTGTGCCTACAATATGGTATAGGGGGCCTGTGAGACTCGGTTTGGAGATCTTTTCCACAAACAACAACTATTGCTCCCAAACTGTATGTTAATTAGCCTTATTATAATTGAATCCAATACCTGTCTGCCGTCAAGTTAGGAATATCACAGATATCTCAAGCCGGATAGTTCTTCTTATGCAATTATGAATAGTAGTCCTATATGTAAATAATATCCTCTCTCATATCCTATTTACTAACTGTATCATTATCTCATCTCTATGTTTCTCTATGTTATAGCATAGTAAAGATTAGAAACCTCTATTTTATTTACATGTCTCACTTCCACATTGCCATCATGTACAATACAAGAATTCACTTTGTTTGAGATCCATAATGTCAAACACCGCACCCACCTCTTGGCAGTCTGGCCATACTTCTATTAATCGTTGGTGAAATGAAATTAAACTCCTACGTCAGTGTAAAATTAGTTATAGAGTGATGTTTACCCAGTGAATAAAACACACTACCCTATGAACGTTATGCTTTTTGTTGGACCATATTAGATTACATGAGGATCAAGTATCTTGTCTCTCTTACTCTCCCATTCTTACGCGCCATTAATTGATGTGTCCGTTTGTCTTCTTCATTTCTTCGCCCTGGGTCACTATCCGTTCATGGGCCTTCTGATTCTCTTTATGCTCCTGGAAAGGAAAAAACAAATTTTACAAAAAGCGAACATATCGTAGTAACATAGGTTTTAAGCGAGAAGCGACGACAAAAAGAATAAACACTACGTTCTAAACATGATTTCTCGCAAACATCATATATCTCCTCAAATACCTAGTCCACTCGCTTCTTGCTCTGCCGGTTAATGGCAGTTGAATCGGCCTCTTAGTTATCTCCAACAACATTAGTATCTTCCTCTAATAGGTTCGTCGTGGAACTAGATATCTGTGACGGTTGTTTGAGTTAGACAAAAGTAATTGAGTGGCGATGGGCCAGTGCTCAGCGATTCTTTTAAATCTATCCTAACTTATATGAAAATACAAATTGTAGGAAAGATATGCATCAATGCAATTCATATTGATGATAGAAAGGC
>CALNVZ010003426.1:9527525-9541650 GCA_940671915.1 Paracentrotus lividus
TTCTACCATTTGAATTCATGATATTATTTCCATTGTCTTGTAATATCCAACACCTAGAAGATGCATTAAGGAGACATTCGACACCAAATGCCTAAATTGATGAAATAAAAAGGCCGAAGCAATATATTTAATATAAGGTTCATTAATAATACGTTTGTGGCTATAGATTGAATTCTGCATTTATTCTGATTTGGTGCGTTTTACATGACTGAAGTTGTCTTACAATTAATAATGAGTAGTTTCTTCATTGTAGGACAAAGTTATTATCATACGTTTTTATGATATTATTCTACTATGTTACATCGATATATCCTTCTTGCAAAATAAAGATAAAAGTTAAATGAAAGCCTATTGTAAGATTACTCACCTGAATCTGTAACTCTCTCTCAAAGTCCTCATGCGATTTGATCTTATGATCACGATGACCGAGGATCACACACTTCAAACAGACATGCACCTTACAATCCTCGCAGAACATATCTTTGTTCTCCTGTTTATGGATTGAACACTTCTCAGAGTAGCGACCAATGTTGCCTTTCCCTTCCATAACATCTTGAATGGATATGATCTCATGGCCTTTGAAGAACAGTTTTAGTTGTTGGTGGCCAACATGGCACACATCACGCATAAACGTATTACAATTGTTACAGAAGGAGATCGCAACATTCTGGAGTTCGCAGACAGTGCACTTCTGCAACGTCTCGAGGATTACAGAAAGCCACCGCATCACCTTGCCTTTTGCAAGCAGTACATTTCTGTCGCATCTCAAGTATGGCATTAGCTCCTCCGCATTTGCAATGGTAGTCGTCTACGAGTTCGTTGACCGTCACATCGGTGTCAAGATCATGGACGCGGTTCGCAGTCAACTTCGTGATCTTCCTACAGAGAGGACAGACCATGTGATCAAGTTCCTGGTGGGATAAATCGTATTTCTTGAGACATTTCCGACAAAAGGTATGTCCGCAAGATGTCAGGAGCGTTGGATCGTCAAAGATATCAAGACATAATGGACACGTCAGGTTCTGTAAAGAGTCTTTTTCTGTTTCCTGCTTCTCGGCCATGATGTAAGGTCTGAATCGGTTAGAAAATTAGTCCGTCACTGCTCTCAATGTCCCTTTATAAATCTACTTTTAGCAGCATATGCCTACGTGTCATTCGTTGAATATAATCTTGAAATTGGACTAGAGAGAATATCAATATGGCACCTGACAAATAGAACGCAAGTTTATTCTTTAATTTCGAAGTTCGTTAATCTGTTGATTTACGTATACATTGTAGACGTCTAGGTGCGAGCTGCAAACTACATGTATAGATATTGTCAAATAGTTCCTTCTTCATTCGTTGGTGGGAATCCGTGGTGAAAAATCTCTGATTCTGTAGAATATTGAACATGTTGAACATTGAATAGATCTAGTCTCTTTATTTCACCATAACCTGCTTCTTGTGGACATTATGCAGGCAAACTGTTAATATATCCAGTGTATCTCAATCTAGGTAAGTCAATTTAAACAGATCTTCGACAACGGAACTATACTACTTATGAAGACCAAGCCGTGTCATGGCATATTCACAGTATGTTCACAAAATAATATAAATAATGGCGGGTTTCATTGTACAAAAATATAATAATACACGCCCAAAATAGCTGCGTGTTTTCCCAGAGTACCTTTGACCCTAAATATTGTGTGGAGATTCAGAGAGTTGGCGCTGTCATACTTATTCATTATATTTCGCACACCTTATTAATGCACACAAATACAATCAATAGTTGTATTTCATAGATATAGGTTCTGTTAAAATGAATTCCGATACTCCTCATATCAGAGGTGCATCGAAGTTTGAGGTTTAAAATGTGAATGGGGTGTGGTAAAATGTTGAGGTTAGCTGCCGCGATGTCTCCTGTGTCTCAGAGGAGATAGCGGGAAAATAAACAAAGGTCTTTAAAATTCTATAAGACTTTTTCCGGTCTTAGCATAGTCTCAGCGAAGATTGTGAAGACGTCACCTCGATTTACTTGCTACCGGAAAAAGTATCTCTTACTCTCTATACCGAGTGAGTCAAAAAAAACTTTACACCTAGAAAAATGTCAATAAAAAGAAAACCAATGTATAAACCCTAAATTATTTTACATATTCTGAAAGAGTAACTCCTCCCACATCTTCTGGTACCATTTTTGTGTGGTATGTCTTTACGCTTGGATGACCACGACGTATTGTTTGCGAACATGCAAATTTCGAATTGTGCCAGGGTGGGGATGAAACTGAAACAACAAAAGCTGACACAAAAGGCAACTCCATCATGAATAAAATAGCATAACTTTTTAATGAAAATGTCTTCCGCTTAATAACTTGGCAGGGGTGTTGTTCAAGTAATGCACAAATGAGTGCACATCAAAGAGTAAATTGCCACTGACAGACCTAAAAAGGCCTCCTAATACTTTTGAAAAGAGATTATTTTGTCTTTGACGTGTGCTCACTCATGCCTGACTCTACAGATTCATTTCATTTTCATACAAAATGTAGTCAATATGTGTAACAACACCCCTGCCAAGTTATTAAGCGGAATCATTTTCGTTAAAAAGTAATGCTATTTTATTTATGCTGGAGTTGCTTTTTTTGTCAGCTTTTGTTGTTTCAATTTCATCCCCACCCTGGCACAATTCGGAATTTGCATGTTCGCAAACAATACGTCGTGTTCATCCAAGCGTAAACACATACCACACAAAAATTGTACCAGAAGATGCGGGAGGAGTTAGTCTTTCAGAATATGTAAAATAATTTAGGGTTTATAAATTAGTTTTCTTTTTATTGACATTTTTCTAGGTGTAAAGTTTTTTTTACTCACTCGGTATATACACATAAAAAAAAAAACAACAACAACAACAATAACAACACACAAAAAAGAACAAAATTATTTTTGGCGCCCCCCCCCCCAATACTCTTTTTTTTATCTATTTATCACACCCTCATTTTCTTTTTACTCATCCCCTTTCTCTCTCTCTCTCTCTCTCTCTCTCTCTCTTATGTTCACTTTCATCGTATCTCTCATCTCTGCATCCATTGTCTCTATATAGTATCTCTTACTCTCTTTCTTATGTGCACTTTCATTTTCTCTCTCATCTCTGCATCCATTGTCTTTCTCTTACTCTCCATCTGCCTCTCCTCTCTCGCTCCGTTTCTCTCTCTCTCTGTCTCTCCTCTCTCGCTCCGCCTCTCTTTCTCTCTCTCTCTCTCCTTGTTTGCTCCGTCTTTCTCTCCCTCCCTCTCTCTGTCTCTCCTCTCTGTCCCCACCCCCTCTATCTCTCTTTCTCTTTCTCTCTCTCTCTCTCTTTCTGTTCTTTGCTTGGTTTCTCTATTCCCAACTTCTGTATCTCTCTTTACGAATCCCAGAATATATCTAGCCTTATAAATCATACAGAACCAAGAAAAGTTGATACAAAGGTATTCAGTGCAGTTTTACATTTATATCAATAAGCATTATAAATATCATCTATGCATCACATTTCCAGGCACGATATAACTTTGATATGGTCCCTAAATAATAGTAGGCAATGTGTTTTCAGGGGCTTTTATATGCAGTAACTGATCAATATGCTGATGAACTGTCTAATTCTAAATGGTAGGCCTAAATCGTTTGAGTCTTTCAAAACAAATGTTCTCAAACATGATATTAGCAGCCATAGAGCACCTTTGGTCTGCTCCGTATAAAATAATAAGAACAGTCGGTTATGTTTCTATGAATGTATCCAATGAATTTGCCCTCATTCATTTGTGTCATTACCACGGACGATTAGTCGAATTGAAAATATATTTTCATGTCGCTAAATTCCCATCATGACAAATTATAGTAAGATCTTGCAGTGAATGTAATTGGAAATTACTGCAGTAAGTTAATGTTTAATACATATGTTTTTGCTAGATAATGACAACCTCTGCTTTTGGGCCATCCTCTTTAGCAATGAGCGTTGTCGTTTTCATTTGCCCTGGTATTATCACGTCATGGCCTTTGTTTCTTTGCTGAAAAAAAAATTTAAACGAAATATGTGAATAGTTTTGGGAGGGAAATAACACTTTCATGATTAGTGGACCAATAGTCCCCAACTAGCCAAATTCCTTTTGCTCTGCCTGGTTATGGCCAGTGAATCGGCCTCTTAATAACCCATCTACATTGTCATGATTGTACCTTATTTTAATGGTCGTATTGACAGAGAGCGAGCAGGGTGTTTGAGTTAAGACAAAGCTCATTTTGGGAGATGGGGCAGGCAGCATTTTTTTATCTATCCTAACTTATTGTAAAATACAATTGTAGGAAAAGTATGCATCAATCGCAATTCATATTGATATAGAAGGTCATCATACTTATTCTAATTATACACATCATCTTCCATTGTTGTTGTTTAAAGTGAATAATACGTAAATAAAACGATTAAATCCATAACAACAGTCTAAAATAAAAAAAAAAAATAATAATTATAGGCCCTGCAGATTATAATTACTGGAATTACTTCCTGCAAAACTTAAGATTAAAAACAAACTTTCATGAATTAAAAGGGATAAATAATTTGAGTCAAGTACAAGTAGTCCCACAATATTAACATACACGTTCAAAACATTAATTAAGTCGATGCTTCTTATATTATACAGGCCTTTCGACAAATAATGGGATCCAAGGGATGAACATCGAATTATCAATGGCTGCATTATGATTGGTCCAAAGAAACGCAACTTAGAAAAGGAAAATAGACCCCAAAAATGGGGTGTAAGATAAAGAAACATATAATTAATGAAAAATATTAAAGTCAAGGAGAAGAGAAGTGGTTCTGTCGGCTGATAAATTTAATTTGAATCTTAAATTTTGCACGAATAATACTTGTTGAATTTATTTTTCAAAATGTTTTGCTCAGACGGTATGCAGCCTGTATTGTTACGAACAGAACTTCATTGACCAATGAAATACCGAAGTGTACCGAACTTTTGCAAATTTCAAAAATAAATTATTAAATCGGCATAACACACATAATACAAATACATTGTATATATATATATATGGTATAGATAAACAGAACCACCACCTGACTGATATCATCAAACAGCTTGTTAGCAATAAGAAAGTCATATAAATTTCAATACCGCTTATTACGAACAAGAGCTTTATCATACTCTCATTAATAACTCTCAGACTCACTTTCACACTAATCCCACATTAAAAACTCACCGAAATCACAATAAAGGACAAGGCAAATCGGAGTTAACTTAGGCTGAACACTCGCCATATTAGAACTCACTTTAATAGTCTTTGTTTCAGGCATACATATTCGTAACACCTCCCCCCATAAAAGAGAAAAGTTAAAACAAAACTTTTCGAACAATAAGGTTTACATGGCAAAAAAATTTATACAACACAGAATACGAATATGTTACATTTCAATACAAAACCACTTCAAATTCTGAAGTTGCATAACCAAATTATAGCACTTTTCTTAGAATCGTTACACAATGTCATATGGCCTTTATCTCATTATTACAACCTAGGTCACATTATACATTTTGAGTACACAATCTTAAACTATCATGTTATCATACCAAATAAACATTATTAACAATACCATTCAAAACAAAATGCAACGTCCTGTTTACATGTAGTGTATAACATTTTCTTTCTTAGCATGTTTACATACTCTATACATTTTAATTATCATGACATCTACCATTTTACATTTTTGTTGGACCAAACATGCTTTTGGCCTCACAAAGTATCTTGAATACATTAATCAAACACAACAAAATTCTAACACATATTAACTCTTCTTACTCAACTTATTAAGGATCTATACAATGTCAAAACAAACTAAAGAGATGTAATTTGCTGCAAAAGATTTAGTTTCCTTTCGCACAATTGTATACATACTTGTTATCTTTAAACATGTAAATTTCTTTACATTTTTCTCTTAAAAATAAATAGTTTGATATAATCAAACTGAACCTGTAGAGAAAATAATGGTTAAAACATTCATATATCATAAAATGTCCATATTCTTTGTGAACTATGTTTCTCACTTTGACTTTTTTTTTATTTTGTTGTTGTTGTCGTTGTAATGTGTTTGTGTTCACGTGATTACTTTGTGTTTATTTTTTTTTTCCGCAAGCGCAATGTAACGACCGCAACGACACTGCCTAGGGTGGTTGTTTTACAGACCAACTGTTACAAATTTCACTGTTAGCTAGACCACAACTTCACAAGTTCCACACAACAAACTTGGAGAATTACCTTGATAACCTGAACACAAGCTCGGAGAATTACCTGGTCAACCTCCAAAACAGTCTTCTCGGCCTCAGACATATGTCCAGACTCTAATTGCACTTCTGGAGGAGTTTCCAACTCTCTCTCAGAATGACCCTCCCCCACCTCAGACATTTCCTCAACCTCCTCTAAGGCTTCAATCAAAGCAGACTGATCCGAAACGCCCTCTTTAGAACAAACACTTTCATCGCCATCATTCAATGACGCCAAGAATGAGGTCTGTGTGGACCTATTATCTCTCAGAATCACCACATTCCCACCCAATGGGTCTCCAAAGCTCATTCCTTCATTTGACACGAATTCCCGATACCTCTCATCACTCTGTCCTGCTGGAACTTCACTTTCATTTTTAGTCATACTAGAGTTACCTCGCTGCGCGTCGGCACGGGTTGGAGCTACACATGCGCAACTAGATGAAGCGCTCTTTGATTTCTGGTTTGTTTTTTCTTTCCATTTCCAACATTTCGCTTTCAGATGGCCTTTCTTGCCACAGTGGAAGCATGTCCTTTCCGCAAGACTATGCAACTTTAAGTTAAGCCTACTTTCCTTTGCATCAGCGCTAGGTGTATAATCGGCTCTGTTTTTGGTTTTGTTTTGACCATATGTACCCCGAGATTCCACAGTAAAGTCCGTTGACTTTTCTTGACTTCTTGGTTTATGAGTAAGCTCATAGCTGTCAGAAGTGATTGCCGCACTTCTTACCTCTCTAATATTATGATCTTCTAAGTAAGTTCTCACTTCTGAGGGAGCAGATTTCTTAAAGTCTTCCATCAAGACTACCTCCCGTAAATTCTCATAAGATAGATCTAATTTCAAGGACCTAATCCACTTGTCAAACAATATCTCTTTCTCTCGCTGCAATTCAACATATGTCTGTCCCGACTGTCTCCTATAGTCCCGAAATCTCTGGCGGTATGCTTCTGGTACAAGCTCAAAAGCACGTAAAACCGCCTCTTTGACAAGATAATCATTGGCAGCCTCAGCTGACAATGCTGCAACTACAGCCTGGGCTTTTCCAGTCAACTTCTGCTGGATTACCATGGCCCAGCACTTCTCATCCCAATCAAGATTCCTAGCTATCCTCTCAAAAGAACTGAAAAAAGAATCAAGGTCTCCGTCCTGAAACTGTGGAATACAATTTGCCATCTCAGCAATATCTGGGGCCGTGTGCCACCCATCCTTGTCCTGGAAATTAGGACTAGGGTTATCCCCCTTTCCACCAGAAACCTGTTGTAATTCAATCTGTTGCAATGTTAACTCTAGCTCAAGCTGTAAATTCTTAGTTTGAATCTTTTCCCTTTCTATTACTAGTTTAGCCAACTCAATACGAGAGACTACTGCAGCATCTACGGCACCAGAGGCAGGGGTATTAGCACCTGGCAGCACTTCCTGCTCCTCCAGATCTAACTCCTCTAATATCCTTTCATAAATCTCCCATTTCTTGGCGGATGATGAAAATTCTAACTTCAAGTATTTAGCCACCACGTTCAAGTCCTTCGTTCGCAAACTCCTCAACTTGTCCACACTCACTCTCTCCAAAAATTCCTTTGCATCAAACGACCTAGCCATAATTAATCGCAAACCCAGAATATTTGAGAGAAAAGTCTACACGAAAGCGCTAAATAGTTACTTCTTAGACTACAAAAATCCCTGCTAGATTAATGCAGTATGCTTGTCAAAGACTAGCGTCTAGCTTGACAACACAATGATAGATGAACGATTTTACAACACAAATTTCTAGATCTAGAATTAAATTTCACCCGCACAAATACCGTGGGACTATACTATCATACATTCGTCAGGACAAACTCCGAGGGACGATATAAAGTTTCCTACACTCCGTCTGGACAAAACTCCGAAAGACGATACAAATTATGCTAGTTTGTCTGGACAACTCCGAAGCGAAAGACAACAAAAAATTAGTTTTACTCCCTACACTATGCCTGGTCAAAACTCCGAATGACATAGCAATAAGTAAAAGCACCCTTTCTACGTTTTATTTCGATCAACTTTGCAAAATAAGTCTGGTCCAACTCCGAAAGACTAATTAGCAAAGTACCCGACAATACCAACGTATCAGTCGCTTGGTCAGACTCCGAATGGCAATGGGAGCTTAACTTACAACGGGCCAGCATACCGGTTCAAAGTTCAACATACAGCAACGCCGCAATCAACACAAACCAGTACAGCACATAACATACTGCACTGTATAGGCCTAGATTTACAACAACGAACCGTGAGAAAGGTTGACGTTCAAAACATCAACAAATGGCTTGTTTGTGTCCATTCCCGGACTTTAGCCCCCATATTACGAACAAGAGCTTTATCATACTCTCATTAATAACTCTCAGACTCACTTTCACACTAATCCCACATTAAAAACTCACCGAAATCACAATAACGGACAAGGCAAATCGGAGTTAACTTAGGCTGAACACTCGCCATATTAGAACTCACTTTAATAGTCTTTGTTTCAGGCATACATATTCGTAACACCGCTCATCATTATTATTAATGCGGCGGTCACAACTCGCCGTACCTTCGACGTGCAACTCCCTACGACGGATTTCGTAGAAAATCGTGCAGCGCAGGTACCTCGGAGGCACGTTGCATGTACGACGTGCAGGAAGTTTTTCCAATACCCTTACTACAGAAACGCAGGAATCGCAGAAATTGACCAACGACCTGTGCATGCATTGCACATGCAACGCAGGCTACGTTGATGGCACGTGCCCCGTAGCCTACGACGAGTTGTGACCGCCGCATAAGAAGTAGGCCTATTGATTTCAATGAAAATGCATTTCAAAAGAGTTAAATTGTGTATGTACATGTAACATTTTACACCCAAATTAGTTTGTTTGAAACAATAATTACAAACGACCATTGTCAGAAATCAATGAAATAAAGACCCACTACTCGTTTCAGTGTCAGGTTTGAACTGAACATCTCTATTAAATCCAGACTACTCAGTATTTAATGTGATAACCAGCGATAACACGCATACACAGCAAGCTAAATCGATATAAAGTGATTGGGTTGCGATTTCAATCATGACACTATTCATTGATGTATCTATTTGTATTGGCTATACATAATGGTTTAACTGTCGAGGTATGTAGGCATATTTTACAAGTAAGGGCGCCTTGTTGTGTGATACATCAAAGCACATTATATTTACATAAAATACAAAAAAGAGACAGAATACATCACATAGTAATTAAAGTCATATGTATAAAAATGCATAATAATATACGTTGGATATATATGTAGTTGAGAATGTGTGAGCGGTGATGAAACTTGTAATATAACTATGAGCTAGTCATCAATCATTGAAATGTCAGGCTTGTATATTACTCCATACCAAGCTATAAAGTAATCAGACAAAACCATGCATAATAAGTGATTGTATTTGGTATTTAAATTATCACTTTGATGAAATACAACTTGTTATCACAAGCGAAAGCGAGCATGCCTGGAGAGAGTGAAACCAGGTAACACCAATCAACATTCAGTGTCAGGTTAAGTGGATTGAACTGAACTCTCTCCTTAAGGTTCAGACCATCAGTGTCATAGAGTCTGATCACCACCTTACCAGACTTACGATCAACACTCGCTACATACACCCTGTCCTGCTCATCCACAGCAGCATACAGGTAGATACCGCTTGGAGCTTGTAGAGGCTTCCCAGCATTCCCATCCCTGTCATAGACCGTCACAACGATTGGATTGAGGTAACAAGAACTTGTGACGATCAAATCCAACGTGGTTGCAGATGCCTGGCGTGTTCTGTTGTGCTTTGTTGGGATGGTGTGTTTGAGTGTGGATCCTGTTGGGTCGTAGATGTAGACGTGTTCTGCATAGTTGGCTATGAGGATTTCATCTGATGGACTTCTGTTTAATCTGAGGGAATATCCACTGTTATTCACGTGAATGGTTGACTTCCTGGCCCCACTTGAAGAATAAACATGTGCCTCCGTGCATCCCGTTGAGATGCATAATGTCCTGTCTCGTTGAAACACTATATCAATACAGCACGCATTGTTTGATACATTAGCATACTGCTGCTTCTTACCATTTGAATCAATGATATCTATTCCATTTGCATAGTAATATCCGATACCTACACTGCTGTCAGAGTATTTAGTCATCCCTTCCATAACTCCTCGTAGATCCACACATTGAATCACTTCTAAGACAGAATCTGGTTCTGTGATGTTACCGAGGTTAAGACGGGTATCATCTGCAGGCTGGAACCTCTTCTTATGTGCTTTCTCGGTAATGGCTGCTGCAGAAGTGTGATCAGTAGCCTCCTTCAGCATGCTATCCAGCTCCTCACAAAGCAACGTGTGAGCAGAAAGACTGTCCATCTCAAGACGTCCTAGTCTATCATTAGCCACCAACGTCATCGAACTGTAAATGCTTTTGATTCTTTGTCGGTCATTTGATTTCAGAGAGTTGAGGTCCTCATCGAAACTGCGCTCTAGAGCATCGATTTGCTCGACGAGTATACGTTGGTTTTCTTCCAGCTGCTTGGCCTTGGTACTGTAGGCTTGGCTGACATCTGCTCGTAGTTTCTGCACGGCTGTGTGTACTTCACGACGTTGTACCTCCACATTTTGAATGTTCTTCTCCAGTTCTGATTTCTTGGTTGTACATCGTTGGATGAGATCATTCACCTTGAAAGCAAAAACAAAATTGCCATAAATTATCAGTACCCTAGCTGTTATTATCATTATAATATGTTAGATGATGTTACACTAATGATTTTCTAATTTTTTATTAATTCTTTTTCTTTAATGTTAGTTAGTACTGTTTTTGTTATCCATCAAAAAGAAAAAGGGGCCTATTGATCACACTTTGCCCCTCCTGCTGACGCTTTCTGAGTAGGTCTATACCCCTGCCGGAGAAATACAGTGTCCCACAGTGTTAACACAATGTGAACACACTATGACACAGTACGTTCACATCACAGTGTGAAAACAATGTTAACACACTTTGACACAGATTGTTCACATCAAGCGTGTTCACAATGTGCCGGACTGTTTCCAGGCCTGAGTCCTGACACCAAAGGCGGCGGAACTAGGGGGGCAAGGGGGCACTTTTTCATCCACCTTTAAAGTGCCCCTTTTCATGACTAAAAAATGCCTCTTTTCTTAGCTAATAACATGACATTTTTACATTAAAAAGGGGCACTTTTATTACAAAAAAGGGGCACTTTTAATACAAAAAGTGCCCCTTGTTACTCCATATGTCTTTTAAAACCTAAATTTTCAACTTGCGCTTCGCACTCGCGGATACTTAATAGGGTCTATAATGCACAATAAACTCCATTTTTAAGCTCATTATTAAATCGAGCTTCGCGATCGCGGATATTTAATAGGGCATTATGATGCACAATTAACTCCAATTTTGAGCTCAAATTTTTCGGCTCGAGCTTCGTGCTCGCAGATACTAGGTTATATAATACACAATTAACTCAGATTTTCAGCTTAGAAAATTTCAGCTCGCGCTACGCGCTCGCATTTCTTTTGTTTATCATTATTAAAATACAAAGCCATAATTTTTTTTTTAAAGCACAAATTTAAAGGCAAATTTTTCGCGCACCCCTACTTATCTGAATATTTTTTCTCTTAAAGCCTCTGGTCTCAAGTGCCTCATTTTCCATCGTGACCCCCCCCCCCCCCCCCCCCCCACTTTCAAATTCGTTCCGCCGCCTCTGCCTGACACTCTAAAAAAAATATCCAAATTCACATAGTCGACACTGCGATCGCAGTGTCAGAGTCCTTTAAAATTTGACGACTGTGTGAATTTGGATTATTTTCACTGTGGTTCCACAGTTTAGAAACACACTGTAATCGACTCTGTTTTTTTTATTTTTTTTTTTTTTTTTTTTCCCGGCATTTTTCGCTTTCTCCGTTCTGATTGATGTACGAAATTAATTTTATTTATTTTTACATTGCAGAGACTGAAATTATATCAAATATTAGCTAAATGTAATCACATTGAATATCAAACCCTAACCACATTGTTAAAACCAATCTTTTTACTTTTTGTGTTACATGAATCATTTTTATGGAATGTTCTTGATTGTTCATTTACTTTCATTTTATATTATAAATAACAAATAAAAAACACAACAAACCAAAGCAAAACACAGCCGAAATAAACATAAGTATTTGATGCCGTTGTCTTAAACATCTTTATACCAATGCACCTTCACACATTTCATTATTATTGTTTGCGCACCCCTACTTATCTGAATTTTTCTCTTAAAGCCTCTGGTCTCAAGTGCCTCCTTTTCCATCGTGACCCCCCCCCACTTTCAAATTCGTTCCGCCGCCTCTGCCTGACACTCTAAAAAATATCCAAATTCACACAGTCGACACGCGATCGCAGTGTCAGAGTCCTTAAAATTTGACGACTGTGTGAATTGGATTATTTTCACTGTGGTTCACAGTTTAGAAACACACTGTAACGACTCGTTTTTTTTTGTTTTTTTTTTTCCGGCATTTTCGCTTCCTCCGGTCTGATTGATGTACGAAATTAATTTTTTATTTATTTTCTAAGCAGAGACTGAAATATATTAAATATTAGCTAAATGTAATCACATTGAATATCAAACCCTAACCACATTGTTAAAACCAATCTTCTACTTTTTGTGTTACATGAATCTATTTTATGGAATGTTCTTGATTGTTCATTTACTTTCATTTTATATTATAAATAAAAAACTAAAACAAACAAACAAAGCAAAAACAGCGATAAACATAAGTATTGATGCCGTTGTCTTATAACATTCTTATACCAATTCACCTTCACACATTTCATTATTATTGGTTTTGAAGATGCATTAAGGAGACATTACTAATCCAAATGCCTAAATTGATGAAATAGAAAGGTCGAGGCAAAATATTTAATATAAGGTTTATTAAGAATACGTTTGTGGCTATAGATTGAATTCTGCATTTATTCTTATTTGGTGCGTTTTACATGACTGAAGTTGTCTTACAATTAATGATGAGTAGTTTCTTCATTGTAGGACAAAGTTATTATAATACGTTTTTATGATATTATTCCACTATGTTAGATCGATATATCCTTCTTGCAGAATAGAGATAAATTTTTATGAAACCCTATTGTAAGATTACTCACCTTAATCTGTAACTCTCTCTCAAAGTCCTCATGTGATTTTATCTTATGATCACGATGACCGATGATCACACACTTCAAACAGACATGCACATTACAATCCTCGCAGAACATGTCTTTGTTCTCCTGTTTATGGATGTAACACTTCTCAGAGTAGCGACCAATGTTGCCTTTACCCTCCATAACATCTTGAATCGATATGATCTCATGGCCTTTGAAGAATACCCTCATTTGTTGGTGGCCAACATGACATTGATCACACATAAACATATTACAAGTGTTACAGAAGGAGATTGCAACATTCTGGAGTTCGCAGACGGTGCACTTCTGCAACGTCTCGAGAATCGCATTGGCTCCTCCACATTCGCCATGGTAGTCGTCTACGAGTCCGTTGACTGCCACATCAGTGTCGAGATCATCGACGCGGTTCTCAGTCAACTTCGTGATCTTCCTACAGAGAGGACAAACCATGTGATCAAGGTCCTGGTGGGATAAATCGTATTTCTTGAGACATTTCCGACAGAAGGTATGTTCGCAAGATGTCAAGACGGTTGGATCGTCAAAGATATCAAGACATAACGGACACATCAGGTTTTGTAATGAGTCAGAAACTTTCTCTGTTTCCTGCTTCTCGGCCATGATGTTATGTCCGATTTGAAGTCTACAAATCAAAGAA
>CALNVZ010003426.1:9542593-9564132 GCA_940671915.1 Paracentrotus lividus
GAGCCGAAGAAGGTGAGAAGATCGGGTAGATTGGAAGCTAAGAAGAGAAGGGGTGATATTGATCCCCCTCCATCCACTCTCTTTATTACCCTCTCAACTGCTCTTGACAGACCTACTACTACCACCGATAATCAACGAAACACAATGACCAAGCAGGAGAGTATGGATGACGTCAAGGCTCTCTATGTAGCAGAGTCCCTCAACGTACAAAATGTAGAGTGAATATTGTATTCATCATTATTATGATGGATGAGCTTAACTGTGTAGCAGGGTGAATCCGCCCCCCCCCCCACACACACACAGGAGGTCAGCCATACACATATGCTTGTTCCGGATTTCTAGAGATAACCCCTATTGGTCGGGGAAGCCGTGTCAAAATTACCCCCTATTACAGGTTTTTGAAGAAGGATCCAGCAAAATTACCGCCTTTTCACAGGTTTTTGGATCATATTCAGGACCCTATTTCAGGATTTGTCCTTTAAAAAAATGGGGGAAAAAAACTGTCCCCGAATAAAAAAAAAAAAAAAAAAAAAATGGAGGAAAATGCTTAAAGGCCCCCCTTTTCAATAATTTATTGGGGATTTTCATCCTACCTGACCCCCCCCCCCTTCCCGGAGAAATTGGGAACGAGCATACGTGTATAGATGGCCGCCTGAATGGGGTGGGGGGAGGGGGAGTGACATGATTGCTCTGAATTTCTTTGATGTGAAAGCTCCCAGTAGCTGATTCCATTTTGTGGCTGATTCTCTTGACATTCGAAATGTATTGTGAAATGCATTCCATTTTAAAATCGGAAAGCATATTTTGGGTGACAAACAATATAATATTTTTTACCTTATAAAATGTAAACACGTGATAATTTGAAGGTTAAAAATGTGTTTATTGATTTCCTAATGACCATGGTTGAGTGGCGGATCCAGGCGGAGGTGCAGGGGACGCGCACCCCCTACAATAATATATGAAAACCACTCCATCGATTGTACATGTTAAAATCGGAAAATCTAAGAGGTGTCCTTGTATCTTGCATCGTGCACCCCTTACTTTCGAATATTGGATACACCACTGTGGTTATTATTACTTTGGATGTTTGGAAATGATGGAGTACTTTGTTTAAAAGGCACTATATAATAATTCTTTACATCCGTTGTGAAAGATCAAAATGGATTCTCGCTTTTTTTTCTTTTTTTTTCTTCATTAATTTTATACTTAAAGCAAATTAAGGGCCGAATTTTAACTTAACATCCTGGTAAATAAGAATTTCATTTATTTATTTATTTATTCCGTTTTATTTATACAGGGTAGCCCCATCAGTGGTATAACATTGTTTTTCAGGGGGCCCTGTGAACATATACAATATAAACAAAATAAACATGAATCAACATAAAACATAAACAAGTAACAAACAATTTAACATCATAGAGGTCAAGTTCAGTTCTGTAAAAGGATGGATTCTTCTCGCAGTCATCAACCTATTGACCTAGAATCCGCTTTAATCAGAGTTTTTGACCCTGAATTCGAGAAGAGTCATTTTTGTTGATCCGGAACCAGGTCAATCAGATACTTTGACCCGAAAGCTTATGATTAAAAAAAATGAATTTCCACTTGGAAAATTGAAAGAAAAAACTCTAAAACTGATACTTTAGTGCAAAATTGCCATTAAGCTAACATTTCTTTAAAAAATATCTGTTTGATTCCAAACGGTATTAGGCCTCGGGTACATCCTATTTTGGATGGGTGTAGTGCCTTTTAGAGCCGAGATCTTGCATAGTATTCACGAGCAAAAAAGATCAAGAGATGCAATGTATTTCTTTTCTTTATTTATTTTATTTATTTACAAATTACATTAATATTTTCAAAGGTTTACATCAAATATTAATCTTATTATGATGACTAATTGATTGATTGATTTATCAAATCCATTTAGTAAATCCATGCATTTACTTTTTTAAGCGCTTATTAACATTGTTTGAAGCGCTATTAAAATATTGTATATTATTATTTACCTCGTAACCTACTACTGTTATTAACCCATTTTTGTTCCACCCAATACACGGAAATGTTTAAGTGATGATACCATTTTTTCACGAGAAAGCAATGACCTAATTTTAAATAAAACGTTTTTTTTTTTTTTTTTTTTTTTTTTTTTATTTTACCCTTCCACAGGGTTCCTTAATTGAAAAACAAAACAAACAATTTTACAGAAAACAATATTATACAATTTAAGATCAATTATACATAATATTATCGACAACAGATTATTTACAAAAACAGTCATCCCTGACAATGTCGTGTACAAAATATAAACATAAGGGGAAAACTCCATAGACATCGCAAACAACCGTAATAACGTGCCAACCGTAAAATTAGAATATATACGGGTTTTAATGATCAGATTGACCAAATACAATGCACAAGAATTCATGAACATTGAATGATTAAATATTTAAAAAAATGAGACCGAAGTTGTACCATACCTTTTGACACTAATAGATCAGTTCGTGTATTATATTTCAAAACCACGATTATTTTTTAAAAGATCATACTCAGCAATGTCATTTTGAACTAATACTCTGAATGTTTATTGCGGCACCATTCAGAAAAAATTGTCTGTCTGCACAAATTAATGATTATTTTCAATCGATTAATGTGTTTTTTTCCTTCAATGTAAATAAAAAGTAAAACGAGAAGGTATGCCTTATACAGGGTACAATATCTGTAAGAAGAAAAACGAATTTCTCCAGTATGACCTTGTTGTGTACATAATCAGACATTCCGATATTATTGTGTAAATAATGCTCGAATAAGAGTAAAATAATATATATTATGAAATGCATATGAATGATAAGATCTTATTTATTTCTCAATGATTGATTTTGATTGACAATGTAAATAATTGTATTGTTCATAATATTGATCAATGTTTTACGGCAGAGCGGATAATGTGGAAAGTTGAATAAACGTTACTTCAGTTGGTTTTGCCACCGAATTTAGCATATGATTTGCAACAATTTGACAACATTAAAGAGATTGCAAGTGAACTTCTTTTTATTTCAGTATACTTTGTGCGAGTACTGAGTTCAATATTCAAGCTGTGACGTCCTTTAGCTTTTAATTGGAATTCCCCTGCCGAAAAACCACAGTGTCCGACAGTGTGAACACTGATGGAACACACTGTCACACAATGTGTTCACATTGTGCCGTAATGTTTCCAATATCGACACTGAAAATGGGCCAAATCTACACAGTCGACTCTGTGAACACAGTGTCCGAGTCCTTCACAATGTGATGACTGTGTGGATTTTTTTGTGCACATTTTCACAGTGTTTCCACAGTTTGGACACACTGTAATTGACTCTGTGTTTTTTCAGCAGTTCTTACAAATGGTATGTTTATACGATAGGTCAAGTCAATCAATAGCCCAGATGAACGGAAAAAAGGGAACAAAATTATTTCATCGATAAAGATATATTGACATGCTTTTAAATGAAATGTGAAAACGCAATAAAGAAAATATGGGTTTCGTCGGCAAGTCATGTTAATGTTTGGCAACCTCTATAAATATGTTCTACTTGATCACACGAATTAGAAAAGAGTATGTCACCAATTTTTTAATTGACCTTTTGTAACCCAAAATGAAGGTTAAAGGTCATGCATCATTTATATAAACATAATTTTGGTCCAATTGTGTCAAATTTGGTATCAAATTGTAGGTAACCGACCAGCCAGTTTTCAGCGGTATGCAAATTAGTCTATTTATGCATACGATTGGATATAACAAATCTGCAGACAATATTAATAACAACTAATCAAGAATAATACATGAATCATGCTAGCCTAATATTGTAGCCACAATCTGGTGACCCTTATGACCTTGAAATTAGGTCAAAGCTCAATTTCTATGATGACTACAGGCGCGGATCCAATAAAATGGAATTGAATGCATTTCGGGGGCCCAATTGTCCGGGGACAAAGAGCCGCTTTTGTTCCCAGACAATTGGGCCCCCAAAATGCATTCAATTCGATTTTCTTCGATCCGCGCCTGGAATAACTGGAAATGGCATCATTTAAGCAAAAAACCTATTTTTGCTGTGAACTTTGACCTTATTTCTAGGACAGTTGTGTGAATTAAAAATATGACAGTTTATATTTTTTGGTTGATGGCATCAAGGCCAACATATTCATGTTAGATGCCAACAAAGTTATGCTTATAGGATCCAACAGGTCAAAGATCAAATTTTAAGAAAAAACATTTTGGACAAAGTTTTGATCTTGACCTTAGTACTTATTGGGCCGTATCACTTGAAATATTTTATTGAATACTGTGTTCTACTTGATCCCATGAACCAGGAAATCTTCATTTGTATTGCCCTATGACCTTTAAATAAGGTGAAAAGTCCAAACAATACATAGCTTCTGCTATTTCCATGTTTTTTTTTAGCGTTATGTTATTTGAACTTTGACCTTAACTTGAGGTGATATTTGTCAATGACAAAGAATATCAACGTTGAAATTATGATTTATAGGATCAAGTAGAAAAAAAAAAAAAAAGCTGTAGCTATGAAAATTATTAAGCTATAATATGGCCAATAAAACAAAGGACGCACATAGAAAGTGTAAAGAATACGTAAAGGCCAAACCTTTCTGCATGGCCTTGACCATACAGTGCGTATCAATAAAAACGGGACAGTTTTGAAAAGTCTGTCAAAATTTTGTTTCAAATTATGATGTCTGTATTTTTATGTTAATAGATGCTCTGAAGTCTTATCTTTCAAATGCAATTTAAAAAAATAAGTTTTGTTCATGCTTGAGCACACACAGAACATTTTTATCGGGGGCTCAAAAAAAGGCTTGCGCACAATATGGAAAAATGAGAAATATGATCATCAGACTTCTTGCTAATCAGCATTCTTCCTCTAAACTTTTACTTTATCTTTGCCATTATTTTCGAATTATGATTTGAAATTTAGTTACAAAGCTATTTACTTTACTTTAATTGTTTTGTTTTTGTTTTCATTTTAATATGTTATCTTTTTGCAATAAATATTCCTTCAATCTTAATTTTTTTTTGTCAACCCAAGAAAGGGGATTAGGTTGTTGGTTTTTTTTTTGTCAACCCAAGAAAGGGGATTAGGTTGGTTGTTTAATTGAATTGATTGATGATTGCTGTGTTTCTTTTGTTCAATGCTTATCGCGAACACGGAAAGTTTTGTCGAAGGTTAAAAAAAACACTTTCGTTAAATTCAAGTTTATTCTGAATCAGGTACTCCCATCGCGATTGATTGTTACTTTACACTGATCAATGATTATGTCAGTCTTTTGAGTCGATTTCCTAAGATTCTTCCAACGATTTAATCAATTATCATTTGAACAATCATTCAAAAAGTAATCGATCAATCAATCAATCATTCAAAGAAAAATGAATTATCAATCATTCAAAATGGTCAATCAATCAATCCTTCATTCAGTCAATCATCAATATTAATAATCAATCCATCAATCAAACAAACAATCAATCAATAATCAACAAAACAACAAAACGAACAAACAAAGCAAGCAATCAATCAAATAATCAACACCAATCAATCCCCTTCTTGGGTTGACAACCATTTTTTTTTTTTTTTTTTTTTAGTTTAAAGGAATATTCTGTGCAAAAGATAACATGTTAACGAAACAAAAACAGAACAAAACAAAAAACAGTTTCAAGTAAATAAATAGCTTTGTAAATGAATTTTGAAAGCATAATTCGAAAAATAAGTGCCAAATAATGAAAAGGTTAAAAGGAAGTCTGCTGATTAGCAATAAGTCGATGATCGTATTTCCGTTTCTTCCATTTTGTGCGCAAGCCTTTTTTTGAGCCCCGACAAAAACGTTCTGTGTGCGCTCAAGCAGGAACGAAACTTATTATTTTAAATGGCATTTGAAAGATAAGACTTCAGAGCATCTGTTAACATCAAAATATAGACATCATAATTTTAAACGAAATTTTTGACAGACTTTTCAAAACTGTCCGTTTTTATTGATACACCCTGTAGTCCTGTTGGCCTTATTAGCTTAATAATTTTTGATAACAACAGTTCTACATGATCCCTTGATCCCATGAATCAGAATATCAACGTTGCTATTCTTTTTCATTGACACATTCAATTAAAACGAAGATTTCCTGGTTCATTGGATCAAGTAGAAACACATAGCAGCCTATTGAATAAAATATTCAAGTAACACGGCCCAATAAGACTTAGGTCAAGACCAAAAACTTTGGCCAAATGTCTTTCCGACTTCGACCTTTTACCTGTTGGTCGTATAAGACTTAAATTTGTTGGCAACTAACATGAATATGTTCACCTTGAGGCCATCAACCAATAATAGGAGCTCGTCATATTTTAAGTTGACACAATGGACCTAGAAATAAGGTCAAAGTTCACAGAAAATTAGGCTTTTGCCTTAAATTAATGCCATTACCAGGTTGTTAATCATCATTAGTAAACTGATCTTTTGGTCTAATATCAAGGGCAATAAGGGTCACCATAATGTGGTAACAATATAAGGCTAGATATGATTCACGATGTAATCTTTATTAGTTTTTATTAATATTGTTGTATGGGATATGTTGTTGTCTGATCGTCGTTAAGCTTGATTCTATTTATTATGCTTTCAAATATGCATAAACTAATTTGCATATTTTTCAACAATTGTCGGGTGAAAAAATGATAATAGACTTTTATTGCCAGTTATAAAATTACCTACAATTTGATACCAAATTTGACACAATTTGAACAAAATTATTTGTTTATGTTGATGAAGCCTGACCTTTGACCTTCATTTTTTTTTATCACAAATGGTCAATTGAAAATTTGGCGACATATATTATCTGAGTCGTGTGATCAAGTAGAACATAAATAATTTTGCCAAACACGAACATAAATTGTAAACAAAACTACCTAGGATTTTACATTATAATGAACAGTGTAGAAAAAAAAAAACCCACACCACATATAGCAATTTACAGTCTGTAATTTTTTACTGTAAAACGTTATTATTTTTTTTTTTAATTTTAGAGTGTATGGGGAGGGGGGTATATATTTGTGGTCAGCGGAAGCCTTAAAAACAATGCATTGGGATTGCTATAATATTGATGTAGACAGATATTTGACCCTTTTGAGTAGAGTTTATTGAGGAAAGCGAAGAGGAAGATATCAGAGAGGACCTTTTCTTGTGTGTGAGAAGATGATGAAAACGTTAGAGCACTCCCAGCCCTGATAAATACAAGGTTATATGATAAAGGTAACACGGGAGGTAACACCAACTAAAGAGATTAAACATCTCTTCGTGCCGTTGTGGAGAAAGATATGCTCGCTAAAATCAGGGGTCTAGCAAAAATATATGAATGTAAAGTAAACAAAATCGCTCAATGTAGTAAATTGAAAATCCCTCAACCTCCTCAAGCCAAAAAAAAAAGAATAAATAGATGAATAAAAAATAAAAGGGGGAAAAGTACCTAAAAACATGTTATATAGGCCCTCTTTATGTAGTCACTCCGAAATTTGGCTCCGATTTAGCATTTGACAGTCCTGCTTCAAATACCAGTAGAGGGCGGACTTCTCCATTGAATTGCAACCAAGATTGCACTTTTTAACTTCTGATGGGATAAACATTATACTTAGACACACTCATTATGAAATAACAAATGAAAACTGCCCAAATATATACTAGCACAGATTGCAATGACTATTAATAAACGTGCATGGAAACTTGGAACTTTAATTGGTGGACATTTATCCTCGCAGGGCAATGACTTCGTCCAACGAGGTGGGGGGGAGGGGGGGGGGAGCTAATTTGGCAAGAAAACACAAAATGCCTGATTTTTTTTTTCTTCTAAAAAAGTGCCAACACATATCATAGTGTCGATGAAAATATGACGGGTGCAATGTAAACAGGTCTTCTGAATGATCATCAAATGCATAGGCTTAGCAGTAATTATAAAACTCTAAATTATACTACAATAGCTGGCATCGAACCAATACTACTAAATTTATGTAAATATTACACCACGGGTATAATTACTATACATAGCTACCAAAGCTATAAAGAAAATGATAACTGATCGTTTGTGGTGAGGGATTGTATTTGGCATCTACATTATTGCTTTGATGAAATACAACTTATTCTCGCAAGCAAAAGCGAGCATGCCTGGAGATAGTGAAACGAGGTAATACCATTTACCATTCAGTGTCAGGTTGAGTACATTGAACTCAACTCTCTCCTTGAGGTTAAGACCATCAATGTCATATAGTCTGATCACCACCTTACTTGACTTACGATCAACACTCGCTACATACACCCTGTCCTGCTCATCCACAGCAGCATACAGGTAGATACCGCTTGGAGCTTGCAGAGGCTTCCCAGCATTCCCATCCCTGTCATAGACCGTCACAATGTTTGGATTGCTGTAATAACAAGAGCTGGTGACGATCAAACCTGACGTAGTCGCAGATGCCTGGTATGTAATGTTGTGCTTTGTTGGGATGGTGTGTTTGAGTGTGGATCCTGTCGGGTCGTAGATGTAGACGTGTTTTGCATAGTTGGTTTAATATAAGGATTTCATCTGATGGACTTCTGTTTAATTTGAGCCAATATCCACTGCTAGTCACTTTGATGGTTGACTTCCTGGTCCCATTTGGTGAATAAACATGTGCTTCCGTGTCTGATTCCGTTGAGATGCATAATGTCTTGTCTCGTTGAAACACGGGACCACAACTTTTGGCATAGCTTGATACATTAGCATACTGCTGCTTTTTACCATTTATATCAATGAGATCTATTCCACTTGCGTTCAAATATCCGATACCTACACTGCTGTCAGAGTATTTAGTCATGCCGCACATTTCTCTTCGTAGATCCACACAATGAATCACTTCTAAGACAGGATCTAGTTTATCTGAGATGTTACCGAGGTCAAGACTGGTATCATATGCAGGCTGGAACCTCTTCTTCTGTGCTTTCTCTGTAATGACTGCAGCAGAAGTGTGATCAGTAGCCTCCTTCAGCATGCTATCCAGCTCCTCACAAAGCAACGTGTGAGCAGACAGACTGTCCATCTCAAGACGCCCTAGTCTATCATTAGCCACAAGCGTCATCGAACTGTAAATGCTTTTGATTCTTTGACGGTCGTTTGATTTCAGAGAGTTGAGGTCCTCATCGAAACTGCGCTCTAGAGCATCTATTTGCTCGACGAGTATACGTTGGTTTTCTTCCAGCTGTTTGGCCTTGGTACGGTAGGCTTGCCTGACATCTGCTCGTAGTTTCTGAACGGCTGTGTGTACTTCACGACGTTGTGTCTCCACATTCTGAATGTTCTTCTCCAGTTCTGATTTCTTGGTTGTACATCGTTGGATGAGATCATTCACCTTGAAAGTAAAAACAAAATTGCCACAACTTATATGGGTACCCTGTTATTATCAATATAAAATGCTAGATGATGTTACACTAATGAGGTTTTTTATATATATATACATTATTTATGTTAGTACTGTTTTTGTTATCCATCAAAAAGAAAAACGGGTCTAAGTTGATCACACTTTGCCCCTCCTGCTGACGCTTTCATAGTAGGTTTATAACCCCTGCCGGAGAAATACAGTGTCCCACAGTTTGAACAAAATGTGAACACACTATGTCAACAAGAGGGGGATAGAGCAATGTCCTTCTGGCGCTGCTCAGCGGCTGCCGGGCCCACGAGAAAAGGGGCAAAATAAATATCCGTTTCGGACAATAAAATTTGGAGCATGGAGTGCGTTCACATCACAGTGTGGACACAATGTTAACACACTGTGATACAGTTTGTTGACATCACAGTTTGTTCACAGTGTGCCGGACTGTTTCCAGTCCCGAGTCCTGACACCAGAGGCGGCGGAACCAGGGGGCAAGGGAGGCACTTTGACCCCCCCCCCACTTTTTCATCCACCTTCAAAGTGCCCCTTTTCATGACTAAAAAAGTGCCCCTTTTCTTAGCTAATAAAATACCATTTTTATATTAAAAAGAGGCACTTTCATTATTAAAAAGGGGCACTTTTAATACAAAAAGCACCCCTTGTTACTTCATATGTCTTTTAAAACCTAAATTTTCGACCCGCGCTTCGCGCTCGCAGATACTAAATAGGGTCTATAATGCACAATAAACTCCATTTTTAAGCTCATAATTAAATCGAGCTTCGTGTTCGCAGATACTAGGTTATATAATACACAATTAACTCAGATTTTCAGCTAAAAAATTCAGCTCGCGCTTCGCGCTCGTGGATACTAAATAGGGTCTATAATGAACTTGTCTCAAAATTTTTGGCTCGTGCTTCGCGCTCGCATTCCGATTGTTTATCATTAATAAAATACAAAGCCATAACTTTTTTTAAAAGCACAAATTTAAAGGCAAATTTTTTGCGCACCCCTACTTATCTGCATATTTTTCTCTTAAAGCCTCTAGTCTCAAGTGCCTCCTTTTCCATCGAGACCCCCCACTTTCAAATTCGTTCCGCCGCCTCTGCCTGACCCTTTAAAAAAATGGCCAAATTCGCACAGTCGACTCTGCGATCGCAGTGTCAGAGTCCTTTAAAATTTGACGACTGGGTGAATTTGGATTATTTTCACTGTGGTTCCACAGTTTAGAAACACACTGTAATCGACTCTGTTTTTGTTTTTGTTTTTTTTTCCGGCATTATCGCTTCCTCCGGTCTGATTGATGTACGAAATTAATTTTATTTATTTTTACATTACAGAGACTAAAAAGAGACTAAAAATGTAATCACATTGAATATCAAACCCTAACCACATTGTTAAAACCAATCTTCTTACTTTTTGTGTTACATGAATCATTTTTCTGCAATGTTCTTGATTGTTCATTTACTTTCATTTTATATTATAAATAACAAAGAAAAAAAAAAAAGGTAGAGCAAAAACAGCGATAAAGATAAGTATTGATGCCGTTGTCTTATAACATTCTTATACCAATGCACCTTCACACATTTCATTATATTTGGTTTGAAGATGCATTAAGGAGACATTACTTCACCAAATGCCCAAATTGATGAAATAAAAAGGCCGAAACAAAATATTTTAAGGAGGAGTCCGGGCTGAAATGAAAAAGTTTTGTAAAATTAAGTAAAATTCATCAAGCACAACACAGAAAATTTCATCAAAATCGGATGAAAAATAACAAAGTTATGCATTTTTTTAGGTCTTGATTTTTTTTGTAAAACAGTTCTTGGCAATCGTCTCATTGTCTCATTTGAATATTTGAATATTCAAATGAGCAAACTGATGATGTCACAGTCCCCCTACTTCTTGTGTATTTTATTATATGAAATCCTATTTATCTCATTTTTTCATATTTTGCGTATACAGAAAATTTGTCCCTCATACTGAAATAAGTAAAAGCACTTGTGACCTTGAACATTCCACAAGGATTAATCCGTGTTTGTATGTCCTTGGGGCAGAAAATCTTGATAATTGGTATTTCATACAATAAAATACAAAGAAAGTAGGGGGACTGAGACATCATTAGTTTGCCAATTTGAAGAACTGTTTCCTAAAAAATTCAAAACCTAAGAAAATTCATAACTTTGCTATTTCTTATCCGAATTTGATGAAATTTTCAGTGTTGTGCTTTTTCGATTTTACTTTATTTTTTTTTGTAATGCAAACTCCAGCCCGGATGAGTCCTTTAATATAAGGTTCATTAAGAATACGTTTGTGGCTATAGATTGAATTCTGCATTTATTCTTATTTGGTGCGTTTTGCATGACTGAAGTTGTGTTACATTTAATAATGAGTAGATTCTTCATTGTAGGACAAAGTTATTATCATACATTTTTATGATATTATTCTAACGCGCGCCACCATGAGCCAGTTGGGAGGCAGTTTGCGCCACTGCACGCCACTAGGCACCTAATAAGGGAGTTTACAGTTAGCGATAGGAGATCTGTGACGTCATTGGGTCAGGGGTCACGTGTGCATGGTCTCCTCTATATCAGGAGTTCTTACGTGTAAAGTCTATGATACCCTTTGATTTACATATGGTTTTCATACTTTTTTCCGCTGATATTGTGAAAATATCGATGAAGAATCGCCCTTGTCTTTTGATGAGATGTATACAATGTTTACTAATTCCTATCTTTATTTTAATACCATGTTTATTCGAGTCTCTTTTCTCAACTGAAAGCAAAATTGGTAAGTTATCAACTCGCGTAGGGCAAACCGGCATTGAGTTCGCCGAAACCAACGACGCGCTTTGCCGCTCATCACTCGGGCGACTCGGCAATAAGTACAGAGTCCGTTTTTGCAACTTTCTGGGAGGACAACCTCAGTCAAAGTCATGAAAATGTCTCATCATATTATTCAACATGGCAAACGAGAAGGAAAAGACCGATAAAAAGAAATATACAGCTAGATTTTTGTCTGATAAAAATTTGTAGATGTGCCGTTCGTTGCTTAGCCTCTTGTCGAGGCCCTGTTGGCTGGTCGTCGTTTGCCGAATGATGTCGCGGGAAGCGAGGAGAAAACCCGAACTCGCGAAACGAGCAGTGAAACAAGGCCTCTTGACTTCTGTGTTGAATTATATATTCAGAAGATACGACTTCCTAATGAATATGTATGCAAGTCTGACCTCGTATTAGTAATTCGCCCAGGATTTTAGAATAGTCAACTATGTGGAGGGTGTGGTGAAAATGGATTGAAGTTGTCAGAATCCTAGTGATAATTTGTAATTTCTGCTTATTTGTCAGGTTTGATGCAAGACTAGCTTCTGGCCATTTAATTTACTTATTTGCAAGTCTGGAGTAAAAACTAGCTCTTGCCAGACATCCATTCCCAGGATCTACCAATAGAGGGATATTCTTACTTGCTTACTGTAGTCCCATACATTGAATTGTGTATCTGTTTAATGTTTATACAAAATTGTATGCACTGATAGGTTAATACATGTGTATGTGTACATGACTTACACTTTCTCTTCACTGTACCATTGACCTTCAAACTGAACAGTCAACATTTAGCAGCCTGAGCTGATGAGATTGATTTTGTTTTAACCTTTGCAATCCTTTGCAATATGGACATTACTTCTAAAGATTTAAAGACGGCATAGAGGTCAGTATAAGATTGTTTAATTGATTTCTATGATTTAGTTGAAATAATGATAAAAATAAGGATTTATCTTGAAATGATTGATACTTTGTTTTTGCATTGGAATTACACATGTGTACATGTTATAAGTTACAAACAATGATATAGTAATGCTCCCAATCATTAATAAGATATAAAAGCGATAATATGGATAATGTTGGAATGATTGTTGTATTAATTAACTATTGATTGCATGTATTTTATCTCATTTGGAGTGATATTTGACATACTCTGGTCATAGAGATTGTAGATCTACTTTGTTCTTACACAAGTTTGCTAATTGAAGGAAAGTTGTCATACATGTTTATTCAGCTTAGTATCTTTAATTCATTGCTTTACTAAACTAGGCAGTTATTAGTTAGTCAAAGGGCATATAACTTATACAGTGTTCCTCTCTTTTCCCTTTGCTTCCACAGTTTTTACGACTTAATTGAACTTAATTGGAATGACTTAAATTGATTTACGGATGGAACGAGATTTAACGTCATACTGTTAAGATTTCCAACTCAAGGATAAGCCTGTAGAACCTATGTTTCTTGCGACAGTAATAAAGACAGAAACAAAATTCACTACAAATTGTTTGGACAGTCTCATTGACTCATTGCTGTGACAGAGGGGATTCTATCAACATTGCAGAAATAAGCTCGATTAAAACGCATTCATAATTCACTCTTTGACATAACTGGTGTTAACTTCATAACAGATAGTATCTGAGATATACGTATGTGATATCTGTACAATTTCCAAAAAAATTGAGTCGTGATAATCTAACGAATAAAAGGTGTGCAAAATTAGTTTCAACGCTCAACCAGCGGGTATTAACACCCCCTGATCATGAATAGACGCAACCGCCTGCCACAGACACTGCAGTGTGTACAACACTGCATGCAGCTAAATGCAACCTGTACGACCGAACCCATCGTCACTGCCCGGCCCGGAGACTCAGCGGGAGAAAGGCCTTGTCGGCCTGGTAGAATATAGGTTCGCACGCCCGTCGAAGCAGCAACTTCTAAAATCCTTGCTCACTGGAAGCGAATAAAATATTACAATTGACCATAACCTGTTGATAGATTTGCAAACAAAACGTATCATTTCATTGCAGATTTTATTGCATTAACCTACAAATAACTGAATTGGTCAATATTCAAGATTCATGAAGCATTTTCAATGTTCTTAACACTTTTGTCGTCTCTCATCGCGGAGAATCCATGGGCCGCCACTGAAACATCAGTCTCGCCCGCCCGGCCTCATGAATATCCCACATTACGTCATTATAGCCCGCGCTCATTGGATGATTTTCACCGACCAATTTTAGGTCGGAATATTCGTCAAAACAATAAAAGACAAAAGAAAGTCGGTGAAATTCAGGTTAGGTGTCAAAAGGCCTTGTTTCGCTGCGCTCAACAAGCCCGACTCGCTTCGCGAGTTCGGGTTTTCGCCTCGCTTCGCTCGGCATCATTCGGCAAACAACGATAAAGCCAACAAGGCCTCGACAAAAGGCTATTTGTTGCTTGACTCATCGGTTGACTGTACGGTCGCCGCATCTTATGTACAGTTGGCCTGACCCCGAAAATTGATATCGGAGACTCGCGCATGCGCAGACTGTATCTGTAAACTCCCTTATTGGCGACACTAGGCGCCACAGCAAAAAAAGGAGAAAATTGCAGTGGCGAGAAGTGGCGCCGGCCCAGTGGACTCCTAGCATTAGATCGATATATCCTTCTTGCAGAATAAAGATAAATGTTATGTGAAACCCTATTGTAAGATTACTCACCTTAATCTGTAACTCTCTCTCAAAGTCCTCATGTGATTTGATCTTATGATCACGATGACCAATGATCACACACTTCAAACAGACATGCACATTACAATCCTCGCAGAACATATCTTTGTTCTCCTGTTTATGGATTGAACACTTCTCAGAGTAGCGACCAATGTTGCCTTTCCCTTCCATAACATCTTGAATGGATATGATTTCATGGCCTTTGAAGAACAGTTTTAGTTGTTGGTGGCCAACATGGCACACATCACACATAAACGTATTACAGTTGTTACAGAAGGAGATCGCAACATTCTGGAGTTCGCAGACAGTGCACTTCTGCAACGTCTCGAGGATCGCATTAGCTCCTCCGCATTTGACATGGTAGTCGTCTACGAGTTCGTTGACAGTCACATCGGTGTCAAGATCATCGACGCGGTTCGCAGTCAACTTTGTGATCTTCCTACAGAGAGGACAAACCATATGATCTAGGTCCTGGTGGGATAAATCGTATTTCTTGAGACATTTCCGACAGAAGGTATGTCCGCAAGAAGTCAAGCTGGTTGGATCGTCAAAGATATCAAGACATAATGGACATGTCAGGTTCTGTAAAGAGTCTTTTTCTGTTTGCTGCTTCTCGGCCATGATGTAAGGTCTTAATTGGTTAGAAAATTAGGTCCGTCACTGCTCAAAATTCCTTTATAAATCTACTTCTATCATCATAGGCGTACGTGTCATTCGTTGAACATAATCTTGAAATTAGACTAGAAAGAATATTAATATGGCACCTGACAAATAGAACGCAAGTTTATTCTTTAATTTCGTCAAGTTCGTTAATCTGTTGATTTACGTATACATTGTAGACGTATAGGTGCCAGCTGCAAACTATAGATAATGTCAAATAGTTCCTTCTTCATTCTTGGTGGTAATCCGTGGTGAAAAATTTCCGATTCTGTAGAATATTGAACATGTTGAACATTTAATAGATCTAGTCTCTTTATTTCACCATAACCTGCTTCTTGTGGACATTATGCAGGCAAACTGTTAATATATCCAGTGTATCTCAATCTAGGTAAGTCCATTCAAACAGATCATCAACAACGGAACTATACTAGTTATGAAGACCAAGCCGTGTCATGGCATATCCACAGTATGTGCACAAAATTATGAATAATGGCGGATTTCATTGTACAAAAAGTAACAATACACGCCCAAAATAGCTGCGGGTTTTCCCAGAGTACCTTTGACCCAATATATTGTGTGGAGATTCAGAGAGTTGGCGCTGTCACACTTATTCATTATATTTCGTGCACATTATTATTGCACACAAATACAATCAATAGTTGTATTTCATAGATAGGTTGTGTTAAAATGAATTTCGATACTCCTCAGATCAGAGGCACATAGAAGTTTGAGGTTTAAAATGTGAATGGGGGGTGGCAAAATTTTGAGGTTAGCTGCCGCGATGTCTCCTGTGTCTCACAGGAGTAGCGGGAAATTAAAAAAAAAAAAATTATTTCGTTGTGGCATAGTCTCAGCGAGGGTTGTGGAGATGTCACCTAAATTTACTTGCTACTAGAAAAAAGTATATCTTTCTCTCTCTGAAAAAAAAAACAACAACAACAGCCGCAACATCAATAACAACGCACAAATAACAACAACAACAGCTCTCTCCTCTCTGCTTTAATTAGCTTTATATTACCCAGAATCTCTAGCTTTCTTTCTCTCTCTCTCTCTATCATTCTTATGTTTACTTTCATTTTCTCTTTCCTCTCTGCTTTGATTCTCTCTATAAATAGCAAGTATATCTTACTTTATCTCTCTCTCTCTCTCTCTCTCGCTCCCCGCTCTCCCACTCTCTCTCTCTTTGTCTCTCCTCTCTCACTCCGTCTCTTTCTCTCTCTCTCTCTTCTTCTCTCCTCTCTCGCTCCCCTCTTTCTCTGTCTGTCTCTCTCTCTCCTCTCTCTCCCTCTCTCTCTCCCTCTCTCTCTCTCTCTCTCTCTCTCTCTCTGTACTTTGCTTGGTTTCTCTATTCCCAGCTTCTGTATCTCTTTTAACCAATCTCAAAATAAATTTATTCTCATAAATCATACAGAACCAAGGCAAGATGATACAAATTTATTCAGTGCAGTGGTATATTTATATCAATAAGCATTATAAATATCATCTATGCATCACATTTCCAGGCACGATATAACTTTGATATGGTCCCTAAATAATAGTAGGCAATGTGTTTTCAGGGTCTTTTATATACAGTAACTGATCAATATGCTGATGAAAACTGTCTAATTCTAAATGGTAGGCCTAAATCGTTTGAGTATTTCAAAACAAATGTTCTCAAACATGATATTAGCAGCCATAGAGCACCTTTGGTCTGCTCCGTATAAAATAATAAGAACAGTCGATTATGTTTCTATGAATGTATCCAATGAATTTGCCCTCATTCATTTGTGTCGAATTGAAAATATATTTTCATGTCGCTAAATTCCTATCATGACAAATTATAGTAAGATCTTGCAGTGAATGTAATTGGAAATTACTGCAGTAAGTTAATTTTTAATACATATGTTTTGCTAGATAATGACAACCTCTGCTTTTGGGCCATCCTCTTTAGCAATGAGCGATGTCGTTTTCATTTGCCCTGGTATTATCACATCAAGGCCTTTGTTTCTTTACGAAAAAGTATAAACGAAACCTAGTTTTGGGAGGAAAATGACACACTTTCATGATTAGTGGCCAATAGTCCCCAACTAGCCAAATTCCTTTTGCTCTGCCTTGTTATGGCCAGTGAATCGGCCTCTAAATAACCCATCTACATTGTACCTTATTTCAATGGTCGTATTTTTGACAGAGAGCGAGCAGGGTGTGTGAGTTAAGACAAAGCTCATTTTGGGAGATGGGGATGACAGCATTTTCTATCTATCCTAAATTTTTTGTAAAATACAATTGTAGGAAAAGTATGCATCAATCGCAATTCATATTGATATAGAAGGTCATCATACTAATTCTAATTATACACATCATCTTCCATTGTTGGTGTTTAAAGTGAATAATACGTAAATAAAACGATTAAAACCATAACAACAGTCTAAATTTAAAAAAAGAATAATTATAGGCCCTACAGATTATAATTACTGGAATAACTTCCTGCAAAACTTAAGGTTAAAAACAAACTTTCATAAATTAAGAGGGATAAATAATTTGAGTCAAGTACAAGTTGTAGATAGATAGATAGATAGATAGATCATGGTCTTTATTGGCAATATTCAAAATAGCAGCCAAAGGCTGAAACAAAATGAATTTACAAAGGTATAAAACATTCTTAAAAATACATAACAGCATTATAAAAATTCAGTCATCTTGAGAAATATACGATTTAACATTTACAAAGAATAATGAATTGATTAACAAATAAGATTAAGATTATGGACATACAAGTCAAGGTGAAATATAATAGAGAATTCATGTTACGCTGTGCGGGTAAGTCACAAAGAAATACAACTTTCAAATATTATATATCATATATTTGAGTGTATGGTTACATGCATTAGCATGTTGTCCCACAATATTAACATACACGTCCGAAATATTAATTAAGTCGATGCTTCTTATATACAGGCCTTTCGACAAATAATGGGATCCAAGGGATGAACACCGATTTATCAATGACTGCATTTTGATTGGTGTAACGAAACACAACTTAGAAAAGGAAAATAGACCCCAAAAATGAGATGTAAGATAAAGAAAAATATAATTAATGAAAAGTATGAAAGTCGGGGAGAAGGGAATTGTTTCTGTCGGCTAATAAATTTCATTTGAATCTTACATTTTGCACGAATAATAATTGTTGATTTTTTTTTTCAAAATATTTTGCTCAGACGGTATGCAGCCTGTATTGTTACGTACAGAACTTCATTGAACAATAATTATTGGATACCAAAGTGTACTTTTGCAAATTTCAAAAATAAATTATTAAATCTGCATAACACACATAATACATATACATTGTATATATACGGTATAGATAAACAGAACCACCACCTGACTGATATCATCAAACAGCTTGTTAGCAATAAGAAAGTCATATAGATTTCATTACCGTTTATCATTATTAGTAAGTAGTATTGATTTCAATAAAAAAAAAATTCAAAAGAGTTAAATTGTGTATATACATGTACCATTTTACACCCAAATTAGTTTGTTTGAAACAAACAAGAATTACAAACGACCATTGTAAGGAATCAATGAAATAAAGACCCACTATTCTTTTCAGTGTCAGATTTGAACTGAACATCTCTATTTAATCCAGACTACTTAGTATTTAATGTGATAACACGCATACTCAACAAGCTTAATCGATATAAAGTGATTGGTTTGCGATTTCAATCATGACTAAGTTCATTGATGTAATAATTTGTCTGGGCTATACACCATGGTTTAGCTGTCAAAGCTATAATGTAGGCATTATTTTACAAGTAAAGGCGCCTTATGTGTGAGATACATCAAAGTACATCATATTTACATAAAACACAAACAGAGTTAGATAAAGTTATATAGGTATTTAAAGTCATTGGTCATTGGTTGAAAAGTGAACGGTTATGGAACTCGTAATATAACTAAGATGAGCTAGGCATCATTCGTTGAAATATCAGGCTTGTAGTAAATAACAGGTATTTACTTAAAACCAAGCTATGAAGTAATCAGAACAAACCATATAAACCAATATGTGATTGTAGTTGGTATTTATATTATCACTTTGATGAAATACAACTTATTCTTGCAAGCAAAAGCGAGCATGTCTGGAGAGAGTGAAACCATGTAACACCAATTCCTTTCTAGTGTCAGGTTAAGTGCATTGAACTCAACTCTCTCCTTGAGGTTCAGACCATCAATGTCATAGAGTCTGATCACCACCTTACCAGACTTACGATCAAGACTCGCTACATACACCCTGTCCTGCTCATCCACAGCAGCATACAGGTTGATAACGCTTGGAGCTTGTAGAGGCTTCCCAGCATTCCCATCCCTGTCATAGACAGTCACAATGCTTGGATTGTTGGTACAAGAACTTGTGACGATCAAACCCGACGTGGTTGCAGATGCCTGGCCTGTGTAGTTGTGCTTTGTTGGGATGGTGTGTTTGAGTGTGGATCCTGTCGGGTCGTAGATGTAGACGTGTTTTGCACGGTTGGCTATGAGGATTTCTTCTAATGGACTTCTGTTTAATTTGAGATTCCATCCACTGCTATTAACTCGGATGGTTGACTTCCTGGTTCCACTTGGAGAATAAACATGTGCTTCCAGCCATCCCGGTGAGATGCATAATGTCCTGTCTCGTTGAAACACCAGATCATAACAGCACGCATTGCTTGATACATCAGCATACTGCTGCTTCTTACCATTTGAATCGATGATATCTATTCCATGTGCATTGTGATATCCGATACCTACGCTGCTATCAGTGTTTTTAGTCATCCCAACCATTGTTCCTCGTAGATCCACACATTGAATCACTTCTAAGACAGGATCTGGGACCGAGATTTTGCCGAGGTCAAGACGGGTATCATCTGCAGGCTGGAACCTCTTCTCCTGTGCTTTCTCGGTAATGATTGCAGCAGAAGGGTCATCAGTAACCTCCTTCAGCATGCCAGCCAGCTTTCTGACAAAGCAACGTTGAAGCAGACAGACTGTCCATCTTCAAGACTCCTAGTCTATCATTAGCCACCAGCGTCATCGAACTGTAAATGCTTTTTGGATTCTTTGTCATGGTCGTTTGATTGTCAGGAGTGCACGGTCCTCATCAAAACTTTACGCTCTAGAGCATCGATTTGGCTCGACGAGTATACGTTGCGTTTTCTTCAGCTGCTTGGCCTTGGTACGTAGGCTTGGCTAAACATCCTGCTCGTAGTTTCTGTACGGCTGTTGTGTACTTCACGACGTTGTGCTTCCACATTCTGAATGTTCTTCTCCAGTTCTGATTTTTGGTTGTCATCGCTTTGGATGAGATCATTCACTTGAAAGTAAAAACAAAATTGCCACAAACTTATCGGTACCCTGTATTATCATTATAAGATGCTAGATGATGTTACCACTAATGATAGGATGGGTGTGGGTTTTTTTTTTAATATATATATACATTATTTAATGTTAGTTACTGTTATTGTTATCCATCAAAAAGCAAAAAAGGGGGCCAAGTGATCACACTTTGCATCTCCTGTTGAACGCTTTCGGAGTAGGTCTATACACCCTGCTCGAGAAATACCAGTGTCCCACCAGTGTGAAACACACTATGACACAGTACGTTCACTACACAGTGTGAACACAGATGTGAAACACTATGATACCAGTGCGTTCACTTTACATTAGTGAACACAATGTTAACACACTGTACATAGTGTGTTCACAATGTGCCGGACTGTTTCCAGTCCTGAGTCCTGACCACTCTAAAAATTGGCCAAATCACACAGTCGAACTGCGAACGCCAGTTCTGACGTCCTTGACGACTGTGAATTTGATTATTTTCCCCTGTGCCGTTTCCACAGTTTAGAAAACACACTTAATCAAACTCTGTTTTGTTTGTTTTGTTTTATTCCGGCACGTTCGCTTCCTCCGGATC
>CALNVZ010003426.1:9591961-9620699 GCA_940671915.1 Paracentrotus lividus
AAAAAACACACAACACCCAACACACACGCACAACGACACACACGCACAACGGCAAACATGAATTTTTTAATATGACAGATAGTTTTTAGATTATATATCGATTGTCAGTGGTTATTGATATGAAAAATTTATTATTACAAGGTAGGAGAAATGGAAGAAATTGTATCTGGTGTGTGTTATGTGTGATCAAGTTATTAGATTTCAGAGAATCACCCCATTACATTTTGCTCGATTAAGGCTGACGTCAAACATTATTATGGGGATGACCGGGGATGAAAGTTACACGGGTCAGTTGTAGTACAGTTCTCAGTGTGCTAAGTTGGAACAGGAGAGTTCGTGCTAAATGTGTATTTATATACCAGCCTAACATAGCTATCTTATTGGAATGAACTGTCCCGGGTCGTGAGGGTTTCTCTGCCATTTATATTTATTTAAAAAGGTAAATTACAAACAAAATCCATGTTTTACAGTTCAATGATAGAATATTTTGACAAAAATTAAAATTTGTGAATAGTTCTTACATGAAGGCACATGATGATGGTGTGTAGGGCATTGTGTGAATTATAGGGTACATTGCTGTCACTATATACGCCGTCTGGAGCCATTTGCTCGTGCAATCTGACTAATGGCTGTGCTACAGTTGATTCTATGATGTAAAACACCCATTCGGGGGTAGGTTGTTACAACAAACCTTATACCCATGTCGACTGTCACAAACCCTACCCATTAACATTACACATGTAAAGTAATTTTGTTGTCGAATTGTTCAGCGTGTTTTAAATATTTTATATTTTGTCTATCATTACTTTGTCTATTCTCGAGCTCATAGCTTGATGCTTCTGTAACGATTACCAAGAAAACTGGAAAGTTGGATATAACCAAAAGATGGATATGAAGTAGCGGTAGTAGAGAGATCTTACACATTGTTCACACTTACCACGTATATGTTTAACATAGAAGTGGTAATGGAACAATTTACGCTTACCGTATGGTGTAACAACTTTACCCCGTATATACGGGGTAGGTTGTGTTACCAAAAAAATGTTTCTTCATTAATTAAGCTTGTAGTTATTAGGTAGGTTCCAGCAATGTTTTTCAAGAGGTTATGGTGCCTCAGAGTTTTATAGCCAATATGAAATAAGGACTAACACAGACCCAAATGGATTGTGGTAGTACTTTCATTCAGAAATTAATCTATGGCCGCAAAATGTGAATTTTGTTAGCGCTTCCATTTCCCCGGTCTCCCCTACACGTGGGCCCTTCACTTTGGCCAATTGAATGGATCCACCCTGTCCGCGACGTTGAATAAACTTTTCTCTTGTCAGATATCATGGGCATATATTTATATCTCAAATAACCTTCTTTGATCTTGCCCTCATGATAAGATATAGTACCTAAATGTTTCTTGAGTTTACAATGAATGATCGTATTGTTATGACAGGAACAGATGGTGAGGATAACGTAGAAGAAATTTTTTGGACAGAGGAAGGGCCAGAACAACTTTTTCAGGAGGCTCCTGCTTATCATTGAGTAATTGTTATTTCAGAGATAGAAGTTGGAAGGAAAAAAGATGTGCATAAATCTCAAATATCAAAATTAGATATATAGAAGCTCATTCTCTAAACCTCTAACACTTACTTTATGGGTGTTTATTGTATTCATTAATCATTTGACAAAACAATGCGTTATTCACTAAAAGCCCATTTCTGAATTGTTAGTATATTTTTTCACTTTAAAAATGATATGCGGAGGGTTTATATGACAAACTATTGTGTGTAAAACAAGTGGATCAGTATGTTTAATTACGCGATTGTCGCATATTATGTCCTGCCTGATAATGCGAGTTAAAATTCCCAATGTATATCATCAGATTAGTGCTTCACATAAGGCACCAAAACGGATAATTTAGTTTCTTATGTGAAATGAGTGTCGAGGGAAGATAAACCAAATGGAATGCGAAGAAAGTAGACTTTGGTAGCCAATCTTACATTATGCGAGGGTCAAGTCAAGGTCAAAGGAAAGGGAGTCTAAAGAGGTCAAAATCCGTTCAAGGGTAATTGAGAAAATTTGTATTAGTACCTACAGGCTAGTGCTATCACATAAAGCAAACGGAATGAATCGGATGGAAAAATGACGATAGGAGTAGGGACTTGGGTAAGCCAAACTTATAACAATAATGGGTTATAAAAATACAGGATTAAAGTCCAAAATGGTCAAAGATATGGATTCAATCGTGAAAGAAGTTTGTTGATAGTCATTCATTCTGTAGTGCTATCTGATAAGCAAGCGGGGAATCACATGAAATGTACGTGGAACTGAAAATGGGTTGGAAGGAGTGAGCATTTGTATGAAGCGAAATGTAAATATAAGTTAATAAATCAAGGGTAAAAGGTCAAAGGCGGTCAAAGGTCAAAATTTCCGTGTGAGAAAGAAGATATTGTGTAGTCCTCACATAGTGCTCTAATTACATAAAGATAACGATTCATCGGAAATCGGATGAAACATGTAGCGAAGAGTAGCATTTTTGTCTGATTCTAAATTTATTCACACCTTCTTCAATAATGTCATAACAAATTTGTGTTAATTGCGATGTATAGCTGAACTGCCATAGAAGGACATGTAACATCTGAAATATAGGACAAGTTCAAGATTATCAAATCAAAGAAGGGATAAAATGACACATACAATGGTTAATAAAAACATCAGTTGAGTCGATACTATAAATCGTTACTCAGAAAGTTATCATATACTGAAACGTCATACATTCATTTGCGGTAGTTTTTATATATTTTTCAAGTCGGGTAGTAGTAAAGATCTAGGTGAAACCATCATTCTCTAATAAAACGCACATTTATTTCTATATATGTACGGCATTTAAATCTTTGTATACGGCAATGAAAATTATTTCTTTGTCATATTTAAATTTATTTTTACTATATTGGCTTTTAGCCCATTCTTTTTATATTTCCTGATTTGTGAGAATATTGATACGTTATAGGAAAATTGCGTTAACACGTTCCCTGCTATATTTTGACATTGATTATAAAGGCATGAAAATCAAACCGCCTATTAATATTTTAGTCATGTTTTTAAATATTGACCTTTTCTTGAATTTTGGACCTGTCTATTCATTTATCTCCTGGCTTGTAAAAATACGCACATATATACCCGGGGTTAATCTAATCAATATTACATTATTGATTTGCGATCTTCCAATCATGGACTTTATGCGTCTATCTATTGTATTGGAATAAGAACCATGCTTTAGCCAGTTAGTACTCCACAATTTTAATGACGCTGTTTTCTGCTATGTCTCATTAAAATTTGAAACATTGAATAATATTATATTTTATTTGTAGAATTTATCCAAGTTAATATGGGCTATGGTTAAAACGAATTCATGTGTTGTTAAAATGTTCTTGTGTGAATATAACCAGCCTCTTAAAATATGTAGTCAAAAATAACGGGTGGTTTGTAAATAGTAACTATGCTCGGGACAAGATTATAGAGATAGAGATATATGGCCAAATAATACTCTTCATCAGTATATATCAAGGTTAAAATGCTTTACTGATTCGTATGGTGAAAAATGATGACTGCAAATCTTTAGGTCAGATTTTGGCATTACATTTTGGTAACATGGATGAAAAATTAATTTTTCTTCATGCGATACACTCAGGAGAATAATGCTCGTGTGCTTGAGATTTTTTTAGGCTGAGCATGTCTGTTGCGGAGGTGTCACTCGTTTTCTTCTTTTCAATATGTATGATCTGCAATATGTGGCCAAACCAGACTAACGCCTTAAAAACATGCGCGGTAACACCCGTTACCTGAAGTCCATCCGACGATGGTAAGGTGTATTAGTTGCATTGAACTCATACTTCTCTCTCTTCTTTGAGGTTCTATGACCTATTCAATGTCAAGAGATCTGAATATATCCAGCCTTCCTTTACCAGCTTTACGATCTCAACACTCTTAGCGTACTATAACCACCTGTCTGCCTCATCCACTAGCAGACAATACTTGTAGAATATCGACTTGGAGCTTGTAAAAGAGGCTTCCAGATTCCTTCCTATCAACTGTCATAGTAGGACCTCACAATTCTTGGTTCCTCTTGATCACTACAATGGAACTTGTTGACGACATCAAATCCGCATCCGGTACTGCTGTTCACCGGTCTGTAGGGTTTGGTGTTAGCAGATGCCTTGCAACGTGTGTTACGGTTGTGCTTTGTTGGGATGGTGTGTTGAGTGGGGATTCCTGTCGGGTTTTATGTGTGTTTTGATTGTGTGGATTCCTGTCGGTTCGGGTCGTAGATGTAGACGTGGATTTGCATCAATGGTGTTTGTTCTATGAGGATTCATTTCTTGATGGACTTCTGTTAAATTTTTTGAGGGGTACATTTTCTACACTGTCGAGTCACCGTGAATTGGGTTTGGAACTTCCTTTGGCCCCACTTGAAGACATAAATCATGTGCTTCCGTGCGTTCCCTTGTTGAGATGCATAATGTCCTGTCTTCGTTGAACCGGATTCATAAACAGTACGGCATTTGTCTTGATACATTTAGCATACTTGCTGCTCTTACCATTTGAATCCTGATTATCTTATTCCATTTGCATTTTCAATCCCGATTACCTACTCACTGCTATCGGTAATTATTTTTTCACGCCGTATCTTTATCAACTCGTTAGATCCAACTATAGAATCATTTCTTAGGACAGGATCTGGTGTTGTTTTATCTGAGATTGTTTACCGATGGGTCTCAAGACAGGTACATTCTGGCAGGCTGGAACCTTATATTTCTGTTTTTCTCGTGGTATGCTTGTAGCAGAGCAAGTGTATAGTTAGTCTCCTTCAGCATGCCACGCAGCTCCTCACCAAAAGGCAAGTGTGTTGAGCAAGACAGTACTGTCCATCTCAAGACGCTCTAATCTATCATTAGCCACCAAGGCGTCATTCGAACTGCTTAAATGCTTTTTTGATTCTTGTTGCCGGCTCGTTTGCATGTTCATGAGAGCTTGAGGCTCCTCACGAAACTGCGCTTCTTAGAGCATCGAATTATTGCTCGGACGAGTTATACGTTGGGTTTTTCTCTCCATCTGTCTTGGCCTTGGTACTGGGTTAGGCTGGCTAACATCTATCTCGAAGTTTCTTGTACGGCTGTTGTGTACTTTCACGACGTTTGTGTCTCCACATTCTGAATGCGTTCTTCTCCAGTTTTCTGATTTCTTGGTTGTATTACATCGTTGTGTACTGGATCCATTCACCTTGAAATAGCTAAAAACAAAATTCGCCACATATTATATCGGTACCCTGTGTATTATCATGTATAATGGATGTAGATGAATGTTACTACCAATGAGGGTTTTTTTTTTTTTAATATATATATATATATAGCATTTTATGTTTAAGTCTGTGTTTTTGTATTTACCCAATTCCAAAAAGAAAATAGAGAGGTGACTAATTGATCACATTTGCCACTCCTGCTTGACGCTTTCGAGAGTATGGTCTATACCCCTGCCGCGAGAAATACCAGTTGGTCCCACCTACGTTGTTGTGAACACACGAATGACACTAGTACTGAATAAAAATTCTACTTCCTAGTGTGAACACTACATGTGAACACACTATGATACATGTGGCGTTCATCTTTACATTGTGAACACAATGTTACACACTTTGTTTTTGATGACACAGTGGGTGTAGGTTTCCTCTTAGACCCACTTAATTTTCTGTTTCGCATTCTTATATGCACTATTTCATATGACAGTGGGATCCTCTAATCCCTGATATTCTTTTGTCCAATAGCAAATTTACTTCACAAAAATTGCCTCAATCTTTAACCAAATAACTTTGGCGCTAACCTGATAGGAGGTAATAACTTATAATAATCAAAATAATATGTAAGCGCGATCTTCCTTACGCCACCGCACTAAAATAAAATTGTAACTTTTATATTAGATCGTAAGTCTGATGTTACAGGCATAGCTCTTGTATATGTAACACATAAATTTATTCGTGCTGATAATATTCCGCGGGTGATTAAATTTCTTTCCGCCCGCCTGGCTGGCCTCCAAAACATGTTCCACTGGTTTCTTAAATTTGTGCTGCATGTTCCGTAAGCTTCGCAAATGAACCCCATTCAATACACGCATTGGAAATTCGATGCCTATATATATCACTAGTTTAAATTCGTCCTTGCTGCTTATTTGCAGCGAAATACCACAAAAATTAACTGTTACCCTGAGCAATTATTTCCACGAATACAGTAGGCATGAAGCGTTACACGCAGTGGAAGGTCGGTTATCGGTCGTGCTTTAATGTTAGTTTTGATACTTTGTATGTTTGTTTTGTCTTTTTATCGGTCGATTATTTTATTTCTATTTGTCCACAGTGTGAATGATATTGATACAGAGGTTCTCTGGTGATGATCTTGTGTAACATTAAGTAGAAAGGAAATTCCTCTAAGAGTAGTCACAGAAGACATTTACACACTAGAAAAATGCGCTCAATATGCCAGACATACTTTCACTGCAAGCTGATCAACCAATGCTTTCGTAAGAGGTATTTCTTCATATTTTCTGATTAAGTAATACAAATACATACAATCACCATTTGAATATTCAGAAATTTTATACTCAAGAAATTAAAAAATTTAATATACTATAAAATACAACAATATTTTATCTCATTTGTATGAAGGATGGAGCCTTTATATTCCCAGTACTCAAGAATCTGTTGCAACATGATTGATCAAAAGTCATTTCCCGTGATAATTTAGTTTTCCCATCATCATCATCACTCGTGTGATAGTACTTTTGAGTCGCTGATCACTTCAGCGCACCTGTTAGAGCATGTAGCCCATAGAGCATGTAGAGCCGTAACTCGTTATCAATTATTGTTAGGATTGCGCGGAAAAAAAGTGCATTTGTCACTTTGTTTTTTTTTGTACTATCCATTTTACCATGCACATGCAGCGACAGATAAATTGCTCGTGACGTAAGAATTCCTTTTTAAATTTCTTGTTACGTAACAATCAATTCAGCCTATTTGAGCTAGGCCTAGCACTAAATAAAATTGCGCCGCACTTTATTTTACGCGTTTACGTTACAATTACACAAGTGCAGGCATTGAATGACTTGAGTGGGATTTTTTAAAGGATCAAAAGAACCTTGAATTTTTAACCAAAATGTTGGTTTTCCCTATTTTAAAAAATTGTTCAGATGTGGAATACTGTATTCGCTGTTATTTTCGCGCGATTAATTTTTCGCGCTGAGGGCCTCAAAAATGTTCATCAGTCTTAAATTCGCGCTTGCATGTCGTAGCTTCGCACTGAACCCATTCATACATGCTAGGAAATCATGCCTATATATTTGCTGTTTTTAAATTCGCTCCCTGTCGCTTCTTTGCGCGAAATCCGCGAAAATAAATGTTACCGCGAATATTTCCAGAGATCATTCACCTTGAAAGCATAAACAAAATTGGCACAAATAATGGGTCCCCTGTTATTATCATTATAAAATGTTAGATGATGTTACACCAATGAGGGTTTTATATATATATATTATATATTATTTATGTTAGTACGGTTTTTGTTATCCATCAAAAAGAAAAAAAGGGGCTTATTGATCACACTTTGCCCCTCCTGCTGACGCTTTCTGAGTAGGTCTATACCCCTGCCGGAGAAATACAGTGTCCCACAGTGTTAACACAATGTGAACACACTATGACACAGTACGTTCACATCACAGTTTGGAAACAATGTTAACACGCTGTGACACAGTGTGTTCACAGTGTGCCGGACTGTTTCCAGTCCCGAGTCTTGACACTCTAAAAAAAAAAAAAAAAAAATGGCCAAAGCCACACAATCGACGCGGCGACCGCAATGTCAGAGTCCTTTAAAATTTGACGACTGTGTGAATTTGGATTATTTTCACTGTGGTTCTACAGTTTAGAAACACATTGCAATCTACTCTGTTTTTGTTTTTTGTTTGTTCCGGCACTCTCGCTTCCTCCGGTCTGATTGATGTACGAAATGAATTTTATTTATTTTTACATTACAGAGACTAAAATTATATTAAATATCAGCCAAATGTAATCACATTGAATAACCAATTTTCTTACTTCTTGTGTTACATGAATTATATTTATGGAATGTTCTTGATTTTTCATTTACTTTCATTTTATATTATAAATAACAAATTAAAAAAAGCAAAGCAAAAACAGCGATAAAGATAAGTATTGATGCTGTTGTCTTATAACATTCTTATACCAGTGCACCTTCACACATTTCATTATTATTGGTTTGAAGATGCATTAAGGAGACATTACTACACCAAATGCCTAAATTGATGAAATAAAAAGGCCGAAGCAAAATAATTAATACAAGGTTCATTAAGAATATGTTTGTGGCTATAGATTGAATTCTGCATTTATTCTTATTTGGTGCGTTTTACATGATTGGGGTTGTCTTACAATTAATAATGAGTAGTTTCTTCATTGTAGGACAAAGTTATTATAGTACGTTTTTATGATATTATTCCACTATGTTAGATCGATATATCCTTCTTGCAGAATAGAAGTAAAAGTTATATGAAACCCTATTGTTAGAGGACTCACCTTAACCTGTAACTCCTTTTCAAAGTCATCATGTGATTTGATCTTGTGATCACGATGACCGATGATCACACAGACATGCACCTTACAATCCTCACAGAGCATATCTTTGTTCTCCTGTTTATGGATGGAACACTTCTCAGTGTAGCGACCAATATTGACATTCCCCTCCATGATATCCTGTATGGATATGATTTCATGTCCCTCAAAAAATGAAGACAAATTCTGGTGACTTTTCAGGCATTGTGCGCACATGTAGATGTTACAGGTTTTACAGACCCTTACAAAAATATCGTGTGGTACCACACAACGGTACCATAAAAAATACCACAAGATTTTCCTATGGGTTTTTGGCACAAATAACACACAAAATACCATGCAGCCAAAATACCATAGGATTTCCTATGGTTTTTTTTTGCACAAATACCACACAAAATACCATACAGCAGTATCATACAACCAAAATACCATAGGATTTCCTATGGTTTTTTTGCACAAATACCACACAAAATACCATACATCCAAAATACCATAGGATTTCCTATAATGTTTTTTTTTGGCATAAATACCACACAAAATACCATACAGAAGTACCATACAGCCAAAATACCATAGGATTTCCCTATGGTCATTCTGTCACAAATTACCACACAACTTGAATAACCAATACCAGCCAGTATACATTCGCCGAACTCTTCATTCCGTATTTGTAATTCTTGTTTTTCTTATCTATACCATGTAGCCAATGTACCGTTACCGTCAGATATCACATTATACACGATGACACAAAACAATATATGCCCCTTTTAAAAAATTAGAATGTTGATTAATTCTTCCTTTTCTTTAGCGCACTAAGAGTCACAAATTCCCTTTTGAAAAATGAGCAAAGAAAATGAAGTACTCAGGGACGGACCCTGCGTCCTGTTATTATAGCTCAGTTGGATGTAGGCACGTCTGACCAGTAACTAGGAGGCCCTTCTGGTTCAGATCCCGTTGGTATTACCCCATTTTCTGTGTCATTTCCTTCTGAGTCAGTTCCTTCCTTGTTGAAAAACAAGAGCTAAAAAAACCATTCATTTAAATGTCACTCGATATCTTATATCCTGATGGTACTCTAGTATTCCACTCATCTTTCCATAACATTTCGCTTATGATGTTTCACCGCCTACTTGAGAATCTGCCAAGGCCCCTCAAAGTCTATTCTCTAGTCCTGGGCACCATGTGAATGTCAGGAAGCAGTCTTTTGCGAAATTCTCCTATTATCTTAATTGCCACCGTGAAAGATTCCCCTCCACTTTTATAGTCTGATCCAATACTCCTCCCGATGTTCAAAGAGTACATGCTATATTCGTATATATCTCGGGAAATTTTAGCCCAGATTTTCCTCTACTTCATCTTCTGCCTCTGTATACTAAACAAGATCTTATTCGTAGTTATAATCATAAATTTATCACAAAAGTCTAGCTCCTGTCGTACATTTTTACCTCATGAACAACTATATAAATTCCTCCTGATTATCTCAACAGATAAAGTGTTCTTTTTCGGAGAAAAAGCGTCCCTTTTCTCTGTTATTTTCTGAGCACCAACTGAAACTCTATCACGCATGGTCTTTAACATCCTAATCGACGAGTTGTTCCGTTCATGGCGCCGTTGTTGATGAAGCATTATTCCACCAGCATATGGTGCGGAGTTTCGACCGAGAAGTAAACTAACAGCCATGAAAATCACATTCATTTTTGCACCATCTGAACTTTACGCCTCGAACTCAACCAATCAATAATCGTATAGTTTCTTTTAATCCATTTTAAAATTATATTTAAAATATATTACATCTCAACACTTTCAACTTTTTTTTTGGCGTTTCTATTCCATGGATTCATCAATTAACATTAGAACAAAACGAATCGTCGCAATATCAATATCCTGTGCAATAAATCATTTATTGACAAATAATTCCTCTTATAACTGCATTCAATAAAATACATTTTTGCCATACTTCCTGAGATCAGAAACCCAAATAAAAAAATGTTAATATTTCCTTATGAAAATAGAGAGACCAAAAACCAAATTGAATCCCCGTCTGTAAGATATGAGTCCTCTCACAATTAACAGCATAGTAACATTACCACATACACTAATACAAAACTTAAAAATCACAAAAACATTACGACTACCGGTGTTTTATTTCTTATCACATAATAAACATAAAGCCCGCCTATATACGGCCAAAACAAAAATTACCCATTTTATATAATACCCGTTTTCCACCTACCATGCGAGCAAGGCGGCAGACCCGGGGGTCTTCAAACCGCCCCCCCAAAAATCTCCATTCAGTAAACGTGTACAAAAGCGAAAATAGACAAATATAGTTATCTTTTGCATTTTCAGCCCCCACTACTATAGGCTATATAGTCTGTCGCCGATCTTGTTTGATTCATACACAATCACTAAGGAACGTTTTAAAACCAAAATAACAGAGGCGATGGAACGGATTTGCAGATGGAAGGGGTCGGATAGACAATTTGTCTTTGGATGTATGCCTTTTTACTTATGGCCTGCTTGATTTATACTGTTTCATTTTATAATGGAAAACCACCTAATGCAAGAGGTCGCGATCGAACGCACGAGACGAAAAATTATAACGCTTTACAAGCTTTGTTGGACGATACTTTGTCGCATACAACGCTTCCTATTTTAACATCAGCTGAGCGCTTGCTGCAATCAAAGGTCCCTACATAGTATCCGTGAGCGCGAGAAAAAAAATAAACAAACAAAACAATAAAAACTATACTAGTCATACAGGCCGCTCGGAACGATTTGAAGTGGCGCCGGTCTAATAAAAAGGGCACTTAATTCTGAAAACGGGGGACCCACTTTACGATCAAGAAAGGCGTAGAGTCTAAGAGAAATGGTACCTTCAGAGAATACGGGAACCCGGATACGAAGATTTTTTTTTTGACATGTATCTTCTTAAGAAAATAATGGCTGCCTTGATCCTGTTCATTTTTGTAATGAAAAATTATAATGCGAGCGGCGAAGCGTGATGCCGAAATTCTAAAGCTCCAAAAATAGGAAGATATTATTTAGTCCTAGTTTATAGATCCTTATTTCTGTAAGCGACCGAGCGAACTGCGAGCCGATAAACTTCTAGTATCCCCATTAAGGTAGAACATTTACATGCTTTGTTAAATAACAGCCGGATGAGCAACCAAACCACGCAATCTTCTGCTATGGAAATTTCTGTTAGGCTTGAACAAACACAACCCATCACACCCAACCTAAGCCGCAATCACATAAACTCACATACCATATTATTGATTAGTCCACAGACACCCTTTCCTAGGTTTTTCCACCCAGTAACGAGCATTGGATCAAACCTTTTGTACTTAGGCTTACTGTTGTTACTTAGTGCGGGCGTCGCATAGCGACCGAGCAGGCGAAATTTGTGGGGGTTGCGCCTAGTACAATAGAGGGCATTTTTAACAGTATTGAAACGCTTTATTATTTCCCAACCAGATAAATCATGTCTAATATTTTTTTTCCTTGTGCCACCACAAATACACACCAAAATCCCCCAATCAGACATACCTAACCATACAGCCCAAAAATTCTACATACCGATCTATTACGCGTTTTTTATTTTAGTTCTTTTTTTCCCTCCATTTTCTTTCTTGAAAACTGGGGTGCGCGGAGGAATCGTTTACAGCCATCCCCCACCCCCAGCCAAACCGAAATCCACTGAAAAAAGGCTGAGGAGCCCAGATGTAAGTCCCCCCCAATCCTCCCTCCTGCTCTGGAGGTTTACGGCCCGCTTTCTCATCTGATTAAGTCATGGGCAGGAATAAGGACGTTACGCTCAGAATAAAACGAGACAAAGGGCTACAGACACGTGGGAGACCACGAAAAGCTTTCATTGGACGATATGATGAATAATGTGGATTTCGCTTAGGTTAGTTATCATGCCAGCAATTGGGAAATATTGTGCATTTTAATGAATCAAATTACTTTGGTAAGATAACCAACCTGAACCTAGAAAGGAAGACCCTTTATTTCACCCGTCACACAAAAAAAATACCCCATCCCAGTGCAAGGCAGTGAGATCTACTTGTCCATTGTATGTAATCAGGATGATGAATTGACAAATTTTGAAAATGAAAAGCACCTATCATAAAATAATAAAACGAACATCAACAACAAAACAACAAACACATGAAAATGACAATCACGGAATATTACTTATTATCCAATAATTGAACTTAATTGAAGAGAATACTGTAAAACAGACCTAATATAACTTCAGGCATTAATTTCTAATTAACTTAATTATTACAAAGCAGAACCCGGACGTGTACGAGTACCAAATGATGCATTTCTTTCACCGAACAATTTGAGAACCCATTAAAACTTTGCAGGATGATTAAGATTTAGGGTAGGCAAAAAAAGACACATAAACCTTTACATTTCATAATTTTGTTACATTTTGTTTGAAACCTAAGTACGTAGAACAGTTAATATGGAAATTAGAAAGAAATATGTTTTTAAACCCTAAATAAAGTAGTAATTAGTGTTTATCCTGAATATGAGAATATTGGTAACTGACAATGGACTCCTAATTCTCAAGGTAATCTAGCGGTTCTTTTCGGACCAAGGATTACACACAGATAACCTTCTATAGATTGATTCCTTTATCCTGTAAATATTCTATATGTGTATATATGCGGTTCGCATATCGTGCTATTGAAACAAAAACCATACGACGAAATGTCTTCATCTATCCAGTTAATTCCAGAAAATAGAGGGAATGCCAGCTGATTTTATTCATTCCACGGATGATACTAGCGTGTCCATTAAGAAATGCTAAAAGATATTGTTTCTCTTTTAAGGTCAAAGTATGGTCCCCAATAAGTTGAAATTAACATACATGGGATTAAGCTAATAATATCAGTTCTGTCCTACCAAGTTAACAAAGAGTACTTTGGAAAAATATTTTGAGGTCACCAGTTTATCTTAATTACTGCATCTGGGATAATACAGTGGCAAAAATAACATAAGTAAATTTTCCCTATAAAACATTCTTGCGGGTTGGCCTTCTGTTGAAGTCGTGGGTTGGCCGCTTAGCTGTATGTGTATTACGGAAATATCTCTAAAAAAGAAAATACAGAGAACATTTATCAGAGCTGAATACAAAATGGATTACCGCTCCGTCGAGCTAATTAAAAGCGATATTATTGCCATATATTCTAATTTTATATCGGTTCGAATTCAATAAAAATGGAAATATCCTCAATTCCATATGTCATGTACTGGGGTTAATGATTGATGTTTCGCTACGGGAATAGGTGATAAAATAATAAAAGAAAAAAAAAAAAAAGTAATAAAAAATCTGAATCGACGTTAATTTGAAACACAATGGGGTGCTATGCTTAAACATTTTACTCTCGCATCTACACACAAGCTATCGAATCGTGTTGTTACTCACAGGAAATGTATTAAACCTCGCCTCAGTTATCAGTCCTCACATTACGAAATTAGTGGAATTCTTAAAAATTTGGATGTGTGCACGGGTCAGTACACATGTCGAATGTGTACTCATTTTATTCATAACTTAATACTAAAAAAAGGACCATGAATTATGAAAATTCTGCACTAATGAAAGTCGTTAGTTGATTTTCACTGCTCATAATCATTCCAAAAGTATTACTATCTATTGGGTTAAAAAATATGGCAAGTCCACAGCTATTTTCGTCCACGCGTTAAAATAACGGGACATTCAGAGTCAGAAATAGGGCTTGTTTGAAAAAATCTAAATGAAATCTCAATCCTTAAGAATATATCTTGAAGCGTACTAAGAATCTTCAACAAGAAAGCCTAATAAAAAAATAGTTTAAAAACTCAATGCAAATATTATAGTTTAGGAGTCATTTATTCGTCCCTAATTACGCGTAACCCAAAACCGGACCAGAAACAATATGGAGTCTGTTTATCAAATCCCTTTAACCTGAAATTCATATATAAACTCTGAATTTAAATTAGTAAGATCTAAACTTGCATATGTCTTATACTCTTAAGTATACAATGACACCATAACCATCGCTAAAGACATATCTTGAACGTTAAATAGCAACTTCGAGTTCTGGCAAAGCGTGTACCAGTGTTTTACCGAAAAATAACCTTGTACCCAGGTAGAAACAAAAACGGGACAGGTACCCACACACTGTGGATACATTGATTCCTCAATATCTTTGCAATTAAAGCAATTGGTGAATAGCCAACTGGCCGTAGCAACACATTTTGAGTTATAAAAAATCCCAACCATCTCTCTGATTAAAAGCAGAAAAGAAACATAAACCAATACATCATGCAAACCTGTAATTGACCACCCAAACCACATCTTGATTTTGTGTCTCTTATTTCTTGAATGGTGGGAGGTGGAGTAATACGTTTAATATAAGTTGTCCCGTTTCAAGGTCATCACTTTCCTCCCTCTATTTCATTAGTGCCATTCAAATTCACGCAGCTGCCGTTTCGTGGCCGGTTTCGTTGGATCAAACAAATTTTCCATTCCTCGCAGCCATAGGCATTTCGAGTTTTACGGCAGCGCAAATTTTTTAGTTCTGTACTCATTCATTATCGCACATCTTAACATTTTTAGTTCGGTACAAACGAATTCACTTTATTTCAATTTCAATTGTTCAGATGTCATGCCCCTAGAGTGTTCCATTGATTTGCTGATCCCTCACCCCTATAAATTTAAAAACGAAACCCGAGCGGACTTGGGTGTGCCCCCTGTTTGGCAAAACAATTTGCGATTTACGATCATGTAAATCCCCAATTACCTTTACGTTCGCTAAATTCAACTTAATTTAATTAAACTCTTATAATCCCTTCCAGGAAATGACCATATACACACTTCAATTTTTAAGAGTGAGATTGTGCGGAGGAATATGTCCCAATCTCCATTTTGTAATGATATCTAAGTTAGTGAACTTCAGTAAACAATAGTTCTACAATGGCTTCTCCAAAAATTCAAGATCCTCTACACCCTATTTAAAATGTTTGTATTGGGCGACTTTCCTACCATATTAATTTAAGATATCCATATTAGAACGCCACCAAAACAAACTAGCATCTCCACCAATCCAAAATTATGGAACTACAGATCAATAGACAGACGTAATTCCCACAGAATTATTAAATTATGAAATCGTCAGGACAAGACGAGTCGTGATTTGCTAAATTTTTAATCTGGATGCGCCCTTAACTATCTAATGACATCCATACGCATACGGAGTGATTATTACGAACACTCATACAATGAAAGCTATGAATAAACTCATGGCAGCACGTCCGAGTGGACAGGATGGTTAGAGGGTACGATCGAGAGAAGTCAGTCCCCACCCCTCCTCCCATCTTCGATTTTGTTTCTGGGATCTATCTCCACCTCGATTTTAAATAGCTTAAGAAAAAACAAGCAACCATTATAATAGACCGAAGGCACTCAGAAAAAATCTAAAAGCCTGCGATAATTGGTGAAAATGGCTCATGCTTGGATCGAATATAGGCACTTTCATCCCATCTTAATTTACAAATGTAAAGGAACACAACCTAAATACTTAAAAGACATAATGTCAAATAAGTACGATGTGCCGGTAAAACAATGTACCAAGACTCAGGGGTCCTATAAAAGCCCAAAATTTTTCAGCTCGTCGCTTCGGTCTTTGCAAACAAAAACGCAGCCAAATAATCTAAACTTAATATAATCTGGCTCCACGGTCACCTATATTCATTTACTCTTTTTTTTATTGTCTACAAGCTATTTATTAACTTGTATGGCTCCACCCCCATAAAATTTTGAACAGGATATGTATATCGGATGGATCAGGTCCATTGTCTATTGTTGAATATAATTTTGGATATTAGCCTTATTTTATGTTCTCTCTTGGAGACCACGTGTGCCTTATATTTCCGATCTAGTTGTTATAACTAATGTCCTTCCAAATTTGGCCGTATTGCAACAGTGGGGGACATGTATCCCTTAGATTTCAAAGCTTCACATTTTTCTGGTTTTTAATTTCTAAATAATTTGAAATAAAATATTGTATTTTTGCCCTCACTTCTTCAGCAACTGATGGAAAAAACTTTTAAATTCTTTAAACATTCCATTTGTTTTCAGAGTCCCTATCCGCTATCTTCTGTGACATAGTATTTAAAAAATGAGTGACATATTTCCCAGAGCAGGAGAAGAAAGGGAAGGGGAAACGATCATTAAGGAGTTACTACCAAACATAATATATACAATGATGTAAAACGTTGATTCTATGAGGATTTTTCACCTCGTCTCTTCGTAATTTAATTTCTCTTTAAGAGTATGATTATCAGCTATGTGAATACAATGCATATTCTGGTTAATTAAAGGCACAAAATTTTAGCTCTGCCGCGTCTTTCGCGGTACAACAAACGAAATAACAATAGATTATTTTTTAAATACATACAGTAGGTTATAATCATGGATGTTTTTGTGCCAGACACAGAAAACATTACATCAGCAATAAATCTATGGTATTTGGTCCAAAAAAAAAAAACATACAGCAAAACCTATACATATGGTGTATTATGTGTGCTCCAAAAACATTCTACAGCGCAAAACCATACATATTGTGTTTTTGCCAAAACCATACAGGTAAATACCCTACATATGGTATATTGTGCAAAAACCATTACAGGGCAATACCAACATATGTTATTTGGCGCCAAAAAAAACATCACAGTGCAAAACCTACATTATGGTATTGCCAAAAAACCAATACAGAAAACATAAAATATGGTATTCTCTGTTTAGCCAAAAAAAAAAAAACATACAGAAATACCACACTATTATTCACCCAATAAAACATGTCGGTATATTGTGCCAACAAAACCATACAGCGAAATACCATACGTATGTATTTGTGCCAAAAAACCATACAGAAATACCATACGGTATGTATTTGTGCCAAAACAATACAGCAATACATACATATGTATTGTGCCAAATACCAGCCACTGCTGTATGTTTTTTCTTATTGGTTACCCTTTTCCTGTGTGGTATTCCCTATAGGTACATCATATTATTTGATTGTACCATAGAAATACCATAGGAATACCACAGGATATTCAGAAATACCATATGAATACCACAGGACATTCAGAAATACCGTAGGAATACCACAGGACATTTTTGTAAGGGGAAAGCCACTGCATCACCTTGCTTTCTGCAAGCAGTACATTTCTGTCGTATTTCAAGGATAGCATTAGCTCCTCCGCATTGGCAATGGTAGTCGTCTACGAGTTCGTTGACCGTCACATCGATCTCGAGATCATCGACACGGTTTGCTGTCAACTTCGTGATTTTCCTACAAAGAGGACAAACCATATGGTCAAGGTCCTGGTGGGATAAAAACATATTTCTTGAGACATTTCCGACAGAAGGTATGTCCGCAAGAAGTCAGGAGGGTTGGATCGTCAAAGATATCAAGACATAATGGACACGTCAGGTTTTGTAATGAGTCAGAAACTTTCTCTGTTTCCTGCTTCTCGGCCATGATGTTATGTCCGATTTGAAATCTACAAATCTAAGAAACATGAAATACTTTGTGGTATTATAATCCATGTAAATTATATTCACGATTTGAGCACGAAACTAATGTTGTTCCTGAATAATGACGGAATTTATTGTACACGAAATACCAATACACGCCCCCAAACAGTGGCGGGTTTTTCCAAAGTACCTTTGACCCAATCTAATATTGGGTTAATATTCAGAGAGTTGACGCTATCGTGATTATTTATCATTTTTCGCATACGTATTATACAAACATGATTATCGCTTCTAACTAGGTTTTATTTGCTTTTTGCATTTCGATAGCGGCGCATATCCGGATGGTTTTACAATGGGAGACAAAATGTGCGTGTGTTGGGGGGGGGTGGGGGTGGTGGGTGTACATACGAAGTGTAAAATGTGAAGGGGGCATTTGACGAAAATAGCCGGTCTTTTAACAAAGATGCCACTCATCATCATTTAAAAATCCTAAAATTAGCAAAAAAGGTGCTGGGTGAAAAAGCTGAAAAAGGGGTTAAATAAAAAAAAACAAAAAACGAGGTATTTTTTAGTAGTAGAAAAAGCCTGATTTCAGGAAATTTCCTGAAAGGTGGCATCTCTGTTTTGAGGTTTGGGCGTGATAAACATTTCCCCATAATGATAAAAACAGAGTAATAAACAAAATCTAAATTCATCTTTAAAGATTATCCATTTATTTGTGTTTCTTTACATCTACGAATTTCCTTTAATATAAATTTAGTTGGTATCAACCCCTCCTCTCTCTTTCGTGAATCCTATTTCCTTCTTATTACTCTCTACCGAGTGAGTAAAAAACAAACTTTACACCTAGAAAAATGTTAATAAAAAGAAAACCAATTTATAACCCCCAAATTATTTTACATATTATGAAAGAGTAACTCCTTCCGCATCTTCTGGTACCATTTTTGTATGGTATGTCTTTACGCCTGGGTGAACACGCAGGCCCGTAACTAGGATTTTTACGGGGGGGGGGGTTCGAAAACTGAAAAAGTGGACCTTTTTCAAGGATTTTTTTTTCGAGAGCGAAGCGCGAGCCGAAAATTTTGAGTTAAACTTGGAGTAAACTATGCATTATCATGATTATAGACTCTATTTAGTATCCGCGAGCACGAAGCTCAAAACTGGGGTTAATTGGCATTATATACCCTATGTATAGTATACGCGAGCTTTAAATTTTAGAAATCGTAATGGCTTTTATTTTTTTATTGTTAAGTTTTTTAATGAATATAAAGCAATGCGAGCGCGACGCGCGAGCCCAAAATTTTGAGGACAAAATTGGAGTTAATTGTGCATTATAATGCCTATTTAATATCCGCGAGCTGAAAGTGTTGAGCTAAAAATTGTGCCTTATAGACTCTTTTTAGGATCCATGTTGAAGATCCATAATAATCTACGCTCATTAATAATCTTTGCTATGAATATTTTGTGGGCTGCAGGCCCCTAGCCCACCCCCAATCTAGCCCAAGCACAATTACACCAAGTCTTTTGACAAGGTTTGTCTCCAGCAGAGGGCACTGGGTCCAACCCTTTTTTAAATACTTTTTGTTTGTTAATTTTACAATGCGAAGTCGCATAGTGACCGAGCAGGAAAATTTGGGGTTTTAAAAGACATATTAAGTAAAGAAATGGCCACTTTTTAGTATTGTAAGTGAAACTTTTAAAGAAATTGTCCACGGGACTTTTAAAGAGTATGACAGGCTTCTTTTTGGAATAAAAAGGGCTAAGAAAAGGGGCACTTTTAGAGTGCAAGAAAAAGTGGGTCACTATGCCCCCTGCCCCCCGGTTCCACCGCCTCTGTCAGAACCCAATATCCTCAAGCGCGAAGCGCTGGTAGAAAACTTTGAGCTCAAAATTATAGTTTATCGTGCATTATGAACCCTATTTAGTATCCGCGAGCGCGAAGCGCGAGCCGAAATTTCGAAGTTTTTAAAAACACATCAGAGGCGGCGGAACGAATTTGAAAGTGGGGGGTCACGATGTAAAAGGGGCACTTCTTCTAAAAAGGGGGCACTTATCATGCTTATGTCCAAAGGCTTTAAGAGAAAAGTAGTCAGATAAGAAAATTTGCCTTTAGATTTGTGCTTTTAAAAATGTTAATGGCTTAGTATTTTATTAATGAGAAACAAAAGGAATGCGAACGCGAAGCGCGAGCCGAAAATTTTGAGATACTTGTTCATTATTTACAGACCCTATTTAGTATCCGCGAGCGCGAAGCGCGAGCTGATTTTTTTTTAGCTGAAAATTTGAGTTAATTTTGCATTATATAACCTATTTAGAATTTGCGAGCCGAAAAATTTGAGCTCAAAATTGGAATTATTTGTGCATCATATTCCCTATTAAATATCCGCGATCACGAAGCTCGAGTTGAAAATTATGAGCTTAAAAATGGAGGTTATTGTGCATTATAGACCCTATTTAGTATCTGTGAGCGCGAAGAGTGGGCCAAAAATTTTGAGCTCAAAATTGGAGTTAATTGTGCATTATTTATAGACCCTATTAAGTATCCGCGAGCGCGAAGCGCGAGCAGAAAATTTCGGTTTTAAAAGACAGAAGTAACAAGGGGCGCTTTTTTGTATTAAAAGTGCCCCTTTTTAGTAATAAAAGTGCCCCTTTTTACTATAAAAATTGCATTTTATTTGCGAAGAAAAGGGGCACTTTTTAGTCCTGAAAAGGGGCACTTTTAGGGTGGATGAAAAAGTGGGGGGTCACAGCGCTGCCCCCCTGGTTCCGCCGCCTCTGGACATAATCATGGAGTAACGAGGAGCCCTTTTTAGAATTAAAAGTGCCTCCTTTTCAATCAGAAATTGTCCACGGGACGTTTCAAAACTCTGAAAGGCTTCTTTTTAGTATAAAGATGACACCTTTTTTAGCTTAGAAAAGGGACACTTTTTGGTCATGAATAGGGGCACCTTTAGGGTGGATAAAAAAGTGGAGGTCACTGTGCCCTCTTCCCCCCCCCCCCCCGATTCCATCGCTTCTGCCACTAGGCCTTATTTCTGTTATATCATTTCCTAAAATTGAAGATAACACCATTTAAAAATATAAAAATAGAACACAAATGCAAACGAAAATATTCCTGCCAAATGGTTTAAGTGTAATTCCTGCGTAATTTGTTCTGAAAAACATGATTAGCATCCACAAAATAAAAAGTTGCGAGCGCGAAGCGCGAGCGAAAGAGTTTACATGTAGGGGGACTGAAAGCAAAGTGTTTTAATCTTCCGTTCTTGTATTTCTATTCAAGTATCTGCTGCATTTTTGCCAAAAAGTGGGGTTTTTTAATTATTTATTAATTATTTTTTTTTGGTCAAGCGGACCCTGCTCGCGTGCGGGGGGGGGGGGGGGGGGGGGTTCGTTAGAACCCCCTGAACCCCCCCCCCCCTAGTTACGGGCCTGACACGACGCATTGTTTGCGAACATGTCAATTTCGAATTGTGCCAGAATGGGGGCAAAATCAAACCAACAAAAAGCTAAAAAAAAGCGACTTCATCATGATTAAAATAACATAACTTTTTAACGAAAATGTCTTCCGCTTAATAACTTGGCAGGGGTGTTGTTACACATATTGACTACATTTTGCATGAAAATTAGATTGACTCGTCAAGTAATGCACGAATGAGTACACATCAAAGAGTAGATTGCCACTGACAGACCTAAAAAGGCCTCCTAATACTTTTGAAAAGTGGTTATTTTGTTTTTGACGTGTGCTCACTCATGCATTACTTTACTGATCAACCCACCAATTAAAATCCCGCGAAGTCACGAGGAAATGACCAGTTCGATGTACCTCCGGCAGAAGAAGGGAAGACGCAACATCATGGGGTATCATCGGAGCCGAAGAAGGTGAGAAGATCGGCTAGATTGGAAGCTAAGAATAGAAGGGGTGATATTGACCCCCCTCCATCCACTCTCTTTATTACCCTCTCAACCGCTCTTGATAGACCTACTCAGGCCCGTAATAGGGGGGGGGTTTGGGGGTTCGAACGAACCCCCCCCCCGGCAGGCGAGCAGGGTCCGCTTGACCAAAAAAAAATATTAAAAATTAAAGCCCCCACTTTTTGGCAGAAATTAATGCAGCAGATACTTGAATAGAAATACAAGAAAGGACGATTAAAACATTTTGCTTTCAGTCCCCTACATGTAAAATCTTTCGCTCGCGCTTCCCGCTCGCAACTTTTTATTTTGGAATAATCATGTTTTTCAGAACAAATTACGCAGGAATTACACTTAAACCATTTCGCAGGAATGTTTTCGTTTGCATTTCTGTTCTATTTTTATATTTTTTCAATTTTAGGAAATGATATAACAGAAATAAGGCCTAATGGCAGAGGCGGTGGAACCGGTGGGGGGGGGGCAGGGGGCACAGTGACCCCCACTTTAGTACCCCTATTCATGACCAAAATATGTCCCTTTTCTAAGCTAAAAAGTGTCATCTTTATACTAAAAAGAAGCCTTTCAGAGTTTTGAAAAGTCCCGTGGACAATTTCTGTTTAAAAAGGGGCACTTTTAATATTAAAACGGCCCTTTCTCCATATGTCTTTTAAAATCCCAAATTTTCGGCTCGCACTTCGCGCTCGCGAGTACTAAATAGGGTCCAAAATGCACAATAAACTACGATTTTGAGCTCAAAGTTTTCTCCTCTCGCTTTGCGGTTGAGGATATTGGGGTCTAACAGCGGCGGGGGGAACCGGGGGGCAGGGGGCAGAAGCCCCTTTTCTTAGCAAAAAAAAAAAATGTCCCTTTAATACTAAAAAGATGCCTTTCATACTCTTATAAAAGTCCAATGGACAATTTATTTAAAGGTGTCACTTGCAATACTAAAAAGTGCCCCTTTCTTTACTTCATAATTATGTCTTTTAAAACCCCAAATTTTCCTGCTCGGTCGCTATGCGACCTCGCACTGTAAAGTTAACAAACAATAAGTATTAAAAAAAAGGTTTGACCCAGTGCCCTCTGCTGGACACAAACCTTGTCAAAAGAATTGGTGTAATTGTGTTTGGGCTAGATTGGGGGTGGTTTAAGCTAAGATTATTAATGAGCCAAGATTATTATGTATCTTCATCATGGATCCTAAAAAGAGTCTTTAAGGCACAATTTTTAGCTCAAAACTTTCAGCTCGCGGAAACTAAATAGACAAATAGGCACAATAAACTCAAATTTTTATCTCAAAATTTTGGGCTCGCGCTTCGCGCTCGCATTCCTTAATATTCATTACTAAATTAGAAATAAAAACCATTAAGATTCCTAAAATTTTCAACTCGCGCTTCGTGCTCGCGGATACTAGAAGTAGGGCCTATAATGCACAATTAACCCCAGTTTTGAGCTTCGTCCTCGCGGATACTGAATAGAGTCTATAATCATGATAATGATAATGATTGCTTTAAACTACTTGATGTGAAAGCTCCTAGTAGGTGATTCCATTTCGTGGCTGATTCTCTTGACGTTCGAAACGTATTGTGAAATGCATTCCATTTTAAAATCGGAAAGCATATTTTGGGTGACAAAAAATATAATAATTTTTACCTTATAAAATGATAAAATGTAAACACGTGATAATTTGAAGGTCAAAAATGTGTTTATTGATTTCCTAATGACCATGGTTGAGTGGCGGATCCAGGCGGAGGTGCAGGGGACGCGCAACCCCTACAAAACTATATGAAAACCACTCCATCGAGTGTACATGTTAAAATCGGAAAATCTAGGAGGTGTCCTTGTATCTTGCATCGTGCACCCCTTACTTTCGAATATTGGATACACCACTGTGGTTATTATTACTTTGGATGTTTGGAAATGATGGAGTACTTTGTTTAAAAGGCACTATATAATAATTCTTTACATCCGTTGTCAAAGATCAAAATGGATTCTCGCTTTTTTTTTTCTTCATTAATTTTATACTTTAAGCAAATTAAGGGCCGAATTTTAACTTAACATCCTGGTAAATAAGAATTTCATTTATTTATTTATTTATTCCGTTTTATTTATACAGGGTAGCCCCATCAGTGGTATAACATTGTTTTTCAGGGGGCCCTGTGAACATATACAATATAAACAAAATAAACATGAATCAACATAAAACATAAACAAGTAACAAACAATTTAACATCATAGAGGTCAAGTTCAGTTCTGTAAAAGGATGGATTCTTCTCGCAGTCATCAACCTATTGACCTAGAATCCGCTTTAATCAGAGTTTTTGACCCTGAATTCGAGAAGAGTCATTTTTGTTGATCCGGAACCAGGTCAATCAGATACTTTGACCCGAAAGCTTATGATTTTAAAAAAAATGAATTTCCACTTGGAAAATTGAAAGAAAAAACTCTAAAACTGATATTTTAGTGCAAAATTGCCATTAAGCTAACATTAAAAAAAAAAAAAAAAGATCTGTTTGATTCCAAACGGTATTAGGCCTTGGGTACATCCTATTTTGGATGGGTGTAGTGCCTTTTAGAGCCGAGATCTTGCATAGTATTCACGAGCAAAAAAAGATCAAGAGATGCAATGTATTTCTTTTCCTTATTTATTTTATTTACAAATTACATTAATATTTTCAAAGGTTTACATCAAATATGAATCTTATTATGATGACTAATTGATTGATTGATTTATAGATAGAGGACATAAATCCATGCATTTACTTTTTAAGCGCTTATTAACATTGTATGAAGCGCTTTTAAAATATTGTCTATTATTATTTACCTCGTAACCTACTACTGTTATTAACCCATTTTTGTTCCACCCAATACACGGAAATGTTTAAGTGATGATACCACTTTTTCACGAGAAAGCAATGACCTAATTTTAAATAAAACGTTTTTTTTTTTTTTTTTTTTTTTTTTTTTTTATTTTACCCTTCCACAGGGTTCCTTAATTGAAAAACAAAACAAACACTTTTACAGAAAACAATATTATACAATATAAGATCAATTATACATATCGACAACAGATTATTTCCAACAACAGCCATCCTTGACAATGTCGTGTACAAAATATAAACATAAGGGGAAAACTTCCCAGACATCGCAAACAACCGTAATAACGTGCAAACAGTATAATTAGAATATATCGTCGGCTTGGAGCCAGAAGGGCGCTATTGCAGATCAAGGATGTTCCGTTTGGAGCCAGAAGGGCGCTATTACCATTGACTTTGTACAGTAATAGCGCCCTTCTGGCTCTCAACGGAACATCTATGAGATGCAATAACGCCCTTATGGCTCCCAACAGACGATATACGGGTTTTAATGATCAGATTGACCAAATACAATGCACAAGAATTCATGAACATTAAATGATTAAATATGAATAAATGAGACCGAAGTTGTGCCATACATTTTGTCACTAATCGATCAGTTCGTGTATTATATTTCAAAACCACGATTATTTTTTAAATGATCATACTCAGCAATGTTAGTTTGAACTCATACTCTGAATGATGATTGTGGCACCATTTAGAAAAAAAAAATATGTCTGTCTGCACAAATTGATAAATATTTTCAATCGATTAATGTTTTTTTTTCTTCAATGTAAATAAAAAGTAAAACAAGAATGTATATGGTAGGCCTGTATACAGGGTATAATATCTGTAAGGGAAAAAACGAATTTCTCCAATATGACCTTGTTTTGTACATAATCAGACATTCCAATATTATTGTGTAAATAATGCTCGAATAAGAGTAAAATATTAAATATCATGAAATGCATATGAATCGATAAAGACCTACTATACTAATATAGCTACGTTCTCAATGATACGATTTTGAAATTGATCAAATGTAAATAATTGTATTGTTCATAATATTGATCATTGTTTTACGCAGAACGAGATCTGATGGAAAGATTGAAAATTAAACATTACTTCAAGAATTGGTTTTGCCCGCCCGAATATTAGAATCATTATGATTCTTCAACCATTGACAACCATAAACGATTTGCAAACGTGAACTTCTTTTTATTGTCCCACGATAAAATAATATACTATTGCGAGTACTGAGTTTCAATATTCAAGCTGTGACGTCTTTTAGACTTATCTAATGTGAATAATCCCCCTGCCGAAAAACCACAGTGCTCCCGGACACTGATGACAACTGACCTGCGAACCACACGCCACACATCAAACGTGTTCACATTGGTGCACAGATACATGTTTCTAATATCCGACACCGCTGAAAATGGGCCAAAACTACATACCACATAGTTGACTCATGTGAAACACTGTCTCCTAGAGTCCTTCACAATTGCTGAAACTGACTGAACTGTGGGATCTCTGACCACCATTCTTTCACAGTTAATTTCCACCAGTTTTGGACACACTGATGATTGACTCTGTGTGTTTTTCAGCTAATTCTAAACACAATAGGAAATATGTTTATACGAACTAGGTCAAAGTTCGAATCATAGCCCTGATAGAAACGGGGGAAAAAAGGAACCAATATTTCATCGATAGAAGAAATATTGACACCGCTTTTTAAATGACCAATGTTTTGAAAACAGACCAACTGGAGAATATATGGAGTTCGAATTTGAAGTCATGTTATGTATTGGCAACTCTCTATAAATATGTTCTACTTGATCATACACTACATTAGAAAAGAAGTATATTCAATTTTTTAATTGACCTTTCTGCTGACCCAAAATGAAGGTTAAAAAGAGTCAAGGATCATTATATATAAACACTAAATTTGGTCAAATTGTCGTCAAATATTGTATCATAAATTCGTAAGTAACCGCACACGCCAGTTTTCAGCGTTATGCAAATTAGCTCTATTTATGCCATAACGACCATATGGACTAATAACAAATCTACAGAACCAATATTAATAACAAATAATCAAGAATAATACATGAATCATGCTAGCCTAATATTGTAGCCACAAACTGGTGACCCTTATGACCTTGAAATTAGGTCAAAGGTCAATTTATATGATGACTAACTGGAAATTGTATCATTTAAGCAAAAACCTATTTTTGTTGTGAACTTTGACCTTATTTCTAGGACAGTTGTGTGAATTAAAAATATGACAGCCTGTGTTTTTTGGTTGATCGCATCAAGGTCAACATATTCATGCTAGTTGCGAACAAAGTTATGCTTATACGACCAACAGGTCAAAGATCAAATTTCAAGAAATAAACGTTTTGGACAAAGTTTTGGTCTTGACCTTAGTACTTATTTGGCCGTATCACTTGAAATATTTTATTGAACACTGTTAATGTGTTCTACTTGATCCCATGAACCAGGAAATCTTCGTTTTTATTACCCTATGAGCTTTAAATAAGGTGAAAAATCCAAACAGTACATAGCTTCTGTTATTTGAACTTTGACCTTAACTTGAGGTGATATTTGTCAATGACAAAGACTTTCAACGTTTAAATTATGATTTATAGGATCAAGTATACTAGAACAAAAAAAAAAAAAAAAACCGGAGCTATGAAAATTATTAAGCTATAATATGGCAAATAAAACAAAGAACGCACATAGAAAGTTTAAAGAATACGTAAAGGCCAAACCTTTCTGCCTTGACCATAGTCCTGTTTGGCCTTATTAGCTTAATAATTTTGACAACAACAGTTCTACATAATCCCTTCATCCCATGAATCACAATATCGACGTTGCTATTCTTTTTCATTGACACAGTAAATTAAAACGAAGATTTCCTAGTTCATTGGGTCAAGTAGAACACATAGCATTATTCAATAAAATATTCAAGTAACACGGCCCAATAAGACTTAGGTCAAGACCAAAAACTTTGGCCAAAACGTCTTTCTTGAACTTCGACCTTTTACCTGTTGGTCGTATAAGCTTAAATTTGTTGGCAACTAACATGAAAATGTTCACCTTAAGGCCATCAACCAATAATAGAGCTCGTCATATTTTAAGTAGACATAATTGACCTAGAAATAAGGTCAAAGTTCACTGAAAATTAGGCTTTTGCTACATTAATGCCATTTCCAGGTTGTTAATCATCATAGTAAATTGATCTTTGACCTAATTTCAAGGGCATAAGGGTCACCATAAGGTGGCAACAATATAAGGCTAGTATGATTCACGTTGTAATCGTTATTAGTTTTTATCAATATTGTGTATGGATATGTTGTCTGATCGTCGTTAAGCTTGATTCTATTATGCTTTCAATTATTCATAAACTAATTTGCATACTGTTCAAAACTTGGTCGGGTGAAAAAATGATAATAGACTTTTATTGCCAGTTATAAAATTACCTACAATTTGATACCAAATTTGACACAATTTGAACAAAATTATTTTTATGTTGATGAAGCATGACCTTTGACCTTCATTTTTAGTCACAAATGGTCAATTGAAAATTTGGCGACATATATTTCTGGTTCGTGCGATCAAGTAGAACATAAATAATTTTGCCAAACATTAACATGAATTGTAAACGAAACTACCTAGGATTTTACATTATAATGAACAGTGTAGAAAAAAAAACCCACACCACATATAGCAATTTACAGTCTGTAATTTTTTACTGTAAAACATTTTTTTTTTTTTTTT
>CALNVZ010003426.1:9651526-9669176 GCA_940671915.1 Paracentrotus lividus
CTAATTGCTAGTTGGCTCCCAGCTGACCCTTTTGCCTAGTCAGATTTGACTAGATATCAGTCAAATTTAACTAGATTGTTTTAAGAGTGATGCACGGAAGCACATGTTTATTCTTCAAGTGGGGCCAGGAAGTCAACCATTCACGTGAATTACAATGGATGTTGTCTTAAATTAAACAGAAGTCCATCAGATGAAATCCTCATAGCCAACTATGCAGAACACGTGTACATCTACGACTCGACAGGATCCACACTCAAACACACCATCCCAACAAAGCACAACATCACAGGCCAAGCATCTGCAACCACGTCGGGTTTGATCGTCACAAGTTCTTGTAACTGCACTCCAAGCATTGTGTCGGTCTATGACAGGGATGGGAATGCTGGGAAGCCTCTACAAGCTCCAAGCTATATCTACCTGTATGCTGCTGTGGATGAGCAGGACAGGGTGTATGTAGCGAGTGTTGATCATAAGTCTGGTAAGGTGGTGATCAGACTATATGACATTGATGGTCTGAACCTCAAGGAGAGAGTTGAGTTCAATGCACTTAACCTGACACTCGGATGGAATTTGTGTTACCTGGTTTCACTCTCTCCAGACATGCTCGCTTTTGCCCGTGACAGAAAGTTGTATTTCATCAAGGTTACATTGTAAATACCAATCACTGATCACAAGCGTTATTGAATATAACTATAATGTTTTAACCATCAATGCCTAGCTGTTACTAGTTTTACAACCACCCGCTTATTTTAAACTACATATTTTAAGCTGTTATACCACTATACATGTAAACCCATCACTCGTTTTAACCATACCTTAATCATTTGTGATCAATTTTTTACAAATAAATGTATATTTATTAAATGTTTTATGTTAATCTTAATGAGACATACAACAACGCATTATTAATTGTTAAGTACTACTGCCTATTGCATGGTTTTTTTTCAATACAAATACATGCAGATAGACACTACATTAATAAAAAAAAAAAAAAATTATATGAAATTGCAAATCATCTTTATATAGGTGAGATTACCGGTTATGCGATTTTACAGCCAGGATAATGAAAATATGACAGAGTCAAATCGAAAAGGTCAATACTAGACGAAGTAATAACGGGCGTTAATTACTCTTTCATGAATTAAGTTGCAAAAATATTGTACGAACGGTTACCTCTTCCCCATTTCAATAACACAAGAATCAGGCAATTGTAATAAAGAAAAATCACTTAGAAATAACATTTATGTAAACCAGTAATCGATTGATTCTTCTCCGTAATTTCAAACATGTCGTTTTTATTAAATAAGATAGGTTCCACTGATAAATTAACTACCGACCTGCTGAATTGAAATACATGTAATAGAACTTCCAGAAGTTTGAATCAGTCATGATAACTTTTCGAGGACATTTAGTCATCACTATGTTAACCATGCAATGTCATTATCATCTGAATTGAACATCCATGTTATAATGTTTATAACAATAACAGAAATATTCGATGTCCTATATTCAGATTTCTGTGGATGCAACATGCAATCCACCATTACAAAATGGGATCATTGAAAAGATGAATAAATATATAGCTTGACAATTCAATCGTAATTGTAAATACCTCAATAGGCAGCTTTTTTAGGGGGGAGCGCTGCCCATCAGCATTAAGGTGTAAAATTAACCTTAGTAACATGTGAAAGTAAAACATTGACTACTATTGCAGCAAGACCGATTTAATTCTCAATTCACTGCTGTCCTCCTTAGTCATACTTTAAACTAAAAAGTTCTATCATTTATCATTATCATCCCCCACGCCCCTATTATTATCCCTGTGAGGGGGGGTGGGGGTCTGTCGGAACAGTCTATCGCCTGTCAATTTTAAGTTGTAATGTTGTTTACATATATGTGCATATAACCCTCCATTTCATTTTTAATAAAATAATATACAACTCGGAATGGCTTTTAGTAGCTGACATTTGTTCTCAAAATGATTAAACAGCAAAACCTAAAAAGTAAGTTAGAGTTGTTTCTGAATGAGACTTCTATAGATCATTTTGAAATGAGATTTGCAAAATTTTCCTACAACCTATTCTGAAAAAAAAAAAATGTTATGTATCAATATCAAGCAGATCAAAGAAGGTGTAAGAGATAACATATATGCCATGATATCGAACAAGAAAGAGTGAAATCCGCAAGGGGTCGACTCAGGCCAAAGTGTCAGTCACGTGTAATTATTACCGCAGCTTACTCGAGTAAATGTATGATGAACCTCTGAATCTAAGTAACAGGTCACACTAACAACATACAAATTTTCGTTCCCATCTTCTTCTGTGTGATAATTATTTTCAACATCATTAACCACAAGCAATATAATCTAAACTCTTTCATAAAAATTCATGTTTTACAGTGTTGTTGTGTGGTGTGTGTTAATTGTTATGGCATGAATAAAACTCTTTGAACGCAATGTATGCTCTATTAACATTCCTGGTAAGAAAAAAAAAGTATATAAGTCTTCATGTCAATAGTAGTGCTCTTTATTTAACAGAAAAAATAGATTAATAATACTTGAAAATTTTGTTTTAAATGATTTGTGATCACAATACAGTCTTTTTTCTAAATGACATAATGATGAAAAAAATATCTGGATATAAGGAAAGAAAGGTAAAGCGATGATCATCACTTAAAATGATTTATCTTTAGAATCATTTAGTGTCAGCAAAATGAGAATTTCTTACTTCAGGTAACTCATTCGTTTGATAGTCAAAAACCAAATGCCCACAATTCTTATATATAAGGAGCAGACCAAGAAATGTGCTCGGAATATGATGTATATAAACACATAAGCTTCTAGTTATATGGTGCATGATGATATTATGATGTTATTCAACTGTAACACTGTACAAAATAAAGAAAATGGCACAATCTTATGTCGTTCTTTTTAATTTAGCTAGCATTCATTTTAATTTAAAAAAGTAGAAAAGAGAGAGATTGAAATAAAAAGAAGAGAGAAAAAGAGCGAAAGGGAGGAAGAGAGAGAGAGAGAGAGAGAGAGAGAGGCGGGGGGGGGGGAGCGAGAGAGAAGGAGAGTGAGTTAAGAAAAAAAGCAGGCGTGCGTGATAAGAAAACATGAGAAAGAGTGTGAAGGGTTAATACAAAGAAAAAAAGGTGGGGCAGAGAAACTGGAAAGAAAAGAGACCACAATTAAAGAACGGATCCAGGCGGGGGACGCAGGGGTCGCACGCCCCTATAATATGAAAACCTCTCATTGACTGTTCATGTTAAAATCAGAAATTATCGGCGGCGTCCCCCCTACCGGGCCTGGCGCCCCCCTATCCTGAAATCCTGGATCTGCCACTGAATTAAGGGGGAAAAATTGAATTATTATTATTTTCTCTTAAACAATAATGATGCAGAGAGAGAGAGAGAGAGAGACCATCAAATTCATTACAAACGAAATCGATACAGGGCGTATTATTTTGTTTCTTCTTGCTTTGTTTGTGTGTATTTTTGTTTTTTGTTTTTGTTTTGTTCATGTTCCCCCCTTTTTTTCACAGAAATGGTAAATAGAAGAGAATGGAAGATAGAGACAAATATAGAGATGGAAGGTTAGTGAAAGTGAAATAAACATAAACTGTCCGTCATAAATGTGGAATTTTGTTTTGCCGCTATAGCGACATGATTTTGCTCTGACTTTAATTTCTTGAATATGTTTGTCCCTGCTTTTACCTTTTGGGACCCTGGCCATATCTTGGACATTCTCCCAACCTTCACGTAGACCTTTTTTCCAGAAAAGTTATGTCAACCCCCATGATGCCCATTTTTGTCATTTGTTCTCATTTTGGGGCCCCCTTTTTGTTTTCCCGGCCGATCAAGCCCCCTCAGGCCTACCCCCAGGAAACGACTGAGGTGTACTGTTTTATATTGTTCTCAAAGTTCAATCTATATTTCTGGGGACAGGCTTAGGTCTCTTGTCTAGGGGAGGGGTTGAAAAAAATACGAGATTGTTGAAAATTCGGAATATTTTATTCCATCTCTATGCTGAAAACAAAAGAAATGAAAAACCACCTTTAACCCTTAAATATCACAATTTTCCCTTAAATTTTGTTTAGCCTTGATGGCAAGGCTGTAAATAATCATTATTGATAATATTTTATTTTGATTTTTGTTTGGTTGAAATTTTACAATACAATTTAGGGAAGATAGAAATTTCTATGGTGTAAAAATGAATAAAATAAATGTCGAACACCAATCAAAATAAATTTTGACCCCTCCCCTAGACAAAAGAGTCGAGCCTGTAACCATAAATCTAGATTTAATTTAAAGAACAATAACAAATCTCCACCACAGACGTGTTACCTTGGGGTAGGCAGGGGCGGATCTAGGTTTTTTCCAAGGGGGGGGGGTTGAGGGGATGAAAAAAAAAATCTTACTAGCGGAGCGAGCAAACGAGCGCGGAGCGCGAGTTTTAGACAATCCCCGATTCATAGGCCTATACTGACCTAAAACGAGGAATTATTTAAACAATTTTAGAGTTGGAGTTATTTTGTGCATTATGATAGGCAGCGAGCGCGAAGCGCGAGCCGAAAATTTTGGGTTATAAAAAATATATGGAATAAATAAAGGGGCACTTTTTTAGTATTAATTAATTTAAAAGATAATTGTGTATTGTAGACCCTATTAAGTATCTGCGAGCGCAAAGCGCGAGCTGAAAATTTTGAGCTCAATTTGAAGTTATTTGTGCATTATTATTTAGTATCAGCGAGCGCGAAGCGCGAGCCGAAAATATTGGATTTTAAAAGATATATGGAATAAATAAAGGGGCACTTTCTAGTACTAATTAATTTTTTTTAGATAATTGTGTATTGTAGACCCTATTAAGTATCTGCGAGCGCGAAGCGCGAGCCGAAAAATTTTGAGCTCAAAATTTGATTATTTGTGCCATATTAATTTAGTACCGCGAGCGCGAAGCGCGGCCGAAAATATTGGGTTTAAAAGATATATGGAATTAATAAACAGGCACTTTCTAGTACTTTCTATTGTTCGCCCACCCTCCTCTCCTCCCCCCCCAAAAAAAAAAAGAAATAATAATAATAATGATGATGATAATGATAAATAAAATAAATACATAAATAAAATAAAATAAAATTACAAGTTAAAAAAAAAGATAAGATTAAAAAAAAAAAATGGTCCCCGGATTTTTTTTGGGGGGGGTATTGATTACTGCACTACTCGGTAATCCCTGTGAACGTCCAGAGTTAAGATTGCTGCATCCAACAGACTAGATGAGGAACATGATTAGGATAGCACTGGAGGGGGGGGAGGTGTGACCATATATGATATTGTCCAATGCTGTGCTGAGACAGGATGCTTCTTTAGGGACATATATGTGAGTCTGGACATTATGATGCATTTTCTCATGCACATATTTTTTTTTACTAGGCCCCGTAGATCCACCACTGCCTTCTCTTCTTTCTTTTTCTTCTTTTCTCTCCCTCTTTGCTTCTCTCTCCTCTTGCTTCTTCTCCCTTTCTCCTCCTTTTTTTTTTTTTTTTTTTTTGCATCCCAAGGGGGGGGGGTTGAACCCCCCAACCCCCCCCCCCCCCCGTAGATCCGCCACTGGTAGGACTGAGGGTCCTTGTGGGGTCGCGTGAACAAAAAAGGACCCCAAAAATAAGAAAAAAATGACGAAAATGGCCATCTTCTGGGGTGACAAACTTTTTGAGAAAAATCCCCGGTAAGGGTTGAGGGAATGTCCAAAGCGGTGACAAACACATTCATAACTATTTTTTCAAAGAACTTGTTTTTTCATTCTTGTTGTTGTTTCTGTTTTTCTTTTGTTGTTTGTTGTATTTGTTTTTTGTTAATGGCGCCTAATGCAAAGTTAGACACGTCTCTAAGCGCTTTACATATAAAGATTAACTATTATTGTATGTGCATTTTTCTTTGTAGAATAAAATTTTAATATGGGCCACCCCTTCCACTTTCGGGTCCACCAAAATAAAAAAAAGAAGCATGATCTGACACCCTCTCTCTTTTACTATATGAAATCGTCGACGGCAAACTGGATCCATACACATACTAACCAAAATACACCAATAAAAATGAGAATTGTATTTGTGTGCATGTTACAAAATATGAAAGCGTGATAGCGCCAACTCAACTCAACCTCGACATGAAAGGGTCAAAGGTACTGTGGGAAAACCCGCTACTATTTTTGGAAAGGTGCTTTGTTAGATTGTCTTACAGTAAGTTCGCGCACATACAATCATTTTATGTTGTAAATACCATTGCAGGGTCGGTCTTCACAGCTAGGCATATTATTTGTACCTTTGTCCGATATTGGCCTCCGACTTTGGATAGATAGAGATGTATGGACTGAATTATGGCCTCCATAATATCAACTTGCGAGATCTGGCGAATTACATTTACTTGCTTAAAGTAACTATTCAATATTATACCGATATACTATTCTTTGTGGCAGAAACATAAATCTGGAGGGCAGACTATCTGAATGAACTGGAACTTGTGTAACATGATGTATGTCGGATTCGCTTAATTCAATCGACAATGACTAAGAGATGAGTTGTTTCTTATGTAAATTTACAGAGCATTTCAGATATTATATCATGGCCGAGAAGCTGCAGGAAACTGAGATAGTTTCTGACACTACCCTGACGTGTCCATTATGTCTTGATATCTTTGACGATCCAACCCTCCTGACTTCTTGCGGACATACCTTCTGTCGGAAATGTCTTAAGAAATACGATTTATCCCACCAGGACCTTGATCATATGGTCTGTCCTCTCTGTAGGAAGATCACGAAGTTGACTGCGAACCGCGTCGATGATCTGGACACCGATGTGACGGTCAACGAACTCGTAGACGACTACCATTGCAAATGCGGAGGAGCTAATGCTATCCTTGAGATGCGACAGAAATGTACTGCTTGCAAAAGGCAAGGTGATGCAGTGGCTTTCTGTAAAACATGTAACAACTACATGTGCGAAGAATGCCTGACATGTCATCAGAGGATGTCATCAATGTTTGAGGGTCATGAGATCATATCCATACAGGATATCATGGAGGGGAATGTTAACATTGGTCGCTACTCTGAGAAGTGTTCAATCCATAAACAGGAGAACAAAGATATGTTCTGCGAGGATTGTAAGGTGCCTGTCTGTTTCAAGTGTGTGATCATCGGTCATCGTGATCATAAGATCAAATCACATGAGGACTTTGAGAGAGAGTTACAGATTAAGGTGAGTCCTCTTACAATAGGGTTTCATGTAACTTTTTTTTCTATTCCGCAAGAAAGATATGTTGATCTAACATAGTGGAATAATATCATAAAAAACGTATTATAATAACTTTGTCCTACAATGAAGAAACTACTCATTATTAATTGTAAGACAACCCCAGTCATGTAAAACGCACCAAATAAGAATAAATGCAGAATTCAATCTATAGCCACAAACGTATTCTTAATAAACCTTATATTAAATATTTTGCTTCGGCCTCTTTATTTCATCAATTTATGCATTTGGTGTAGTAATGTCTCCTTAATGCATCTTCAAACCAATAATAATGAAATGTGTGAAGGTGCATTGGTATACTATAAGAATGTTATAAGACAACGGCATCAATAGGCCTACTTATCTTTATCGCTGTTTGGCTTTGTTTTTGTTTTTTATTTGTTATTTATAATATAAAATGAAAGTAAATGAACAATCAAGAACATTCCATAAAAATGATTCATATAACACAAAAAGTAAGAAGATGGGTTTTAACAATGTGGTTAGGGATTGATATTCAATATGATTACATTTTTAGTCTTTTTTTAGTCTCTGTAATGTAAAAATAAATAAAATTAATTTCGTACATCAATCAGACCGGAGTAAGCGAGAGTGCCGGAAAAACAAAAACACAAAAACAGAGTAGATTGGAATGTGTTTCTATACTGTAGAACCACAGTGAAAATAATCCAAATTCACACAGTCGTTAAATTTTAATGGACTCTGACATTGCCATCGACATTGACATCGATTGTGTGGCTTTGGCCAAATTTTTTTAGAGTGTCAGAACTCGGGACTGGAAACAGTCCGGCACACTGTGAACACACTGTGATGTGAAAGAACTGTGTCACAGTGTGTTAACATTGTTTCCACACTTTGATGTGAACGCACTGTGTCATAGTGTGTTCACCTATTCAGAAAGCGTCAGCAGGAGGGGCAAAGTGTGATCAATAGGCCCCTTTTTCTTTTTGATGGATAACAGAAACAGTACTAACTAACATTATAAAAAAATAACAAATAAAAAAAATAAAAAAAAATCATTAGTGTAACATCATCTAACATATTATAATGATAATAACAGCTAGGGTACCGATAAGTTATGGCAATTTTGTTTTTGCTTTCAAGGTAAATGATCTCATCCAACGCTGTACAACCAAGAAATCAGAACTGGAGAAGAACATTCAGAATGTGGAGGCACATCGTCGTGAAGTACACATATCCGTTCAGAAACTACGAACAGATGTCAGTCAAGCTTACCGTACCAAGGCCAAGCAGCTGGAAAAAAACCAACGTATACTCGTCGAGCAAATCGATGCTCTAGAGCGCAGTTTCGATGAGGACCTCAACTCTCTGAAATCAAACGACCGACAAAGAATCAAAAGCATTTACAGTTCGATGACGCTGGTGGCTAATGATAGATTAGGACGTCTTGAGATGGACAGTCTGTCTGCTCACACGTTGCTTTGTGAGGAGCTCGATGGCATGCTGAAGGAGGCTACTGATCATACTTCTGCTGCAGCCATTACAGAGAAAGCACAGAAGAATAGGTTCCAGCCTGCAGATGATACCCGTCTTGACCTCGGTAACATCTCAGAACCAGATCCTGTCTTAGAAGCGATTCAATGTGTGGATCTACAAGGAATAATGTACGGCATGACTAAATACACTGATAGCAGTGTAGGTATCGGATGTTTGAATGCAAATGGAATAGATATCATTGATTCATATGGTAAGAAGCAGCAGTATGCTAATGTATCAAGCAATGCCAGGTGTTATGATCTCGTGTTTCAACGAGACATGACATTATGCATCTCAACGGGACGCACGGAAGCACATGTTTATTCTCCAAGTGGGGCCAGGAAGTCAACCATTCACGTGAATAACAATAGAAATTATCTTAAATTAAACAGAAGTCAATCAGATGAAATCCTCATAGCCAACTCTGCAAAACACGTCTACATCTACGACCCGACAGGATCCAAACTCAAACACACTATCCCAACAAAGCACAACATCACACGCCAGGCATCTGCTACCACGTCGGGTTTGATCGTCACAAGTTCTTGTAACTGCACTCCAAGCATTGTGACGGTCTATGACAGGGATGGGAATGCTGGGAAGCCTCTACAAGCTCCAAGCAATATCTACCTGCATGCTGCTGTGGATGAGCAGGACAGGGTGTATGTAGCAAGTGTTGATTACAAGTCTGGTAAGTTGGTGATCAGACTATATGACATTGATGTTCTTAACCTCAAGGAGAGAGTTCAGTTCAATGCACTTAACCTGACACTGACTGATGATCGGTGTTATCTGGTTTCACTCTCTCCAGGCATGCTCGCTTTTGCTTGCTGGAATAAGTTGTATTTCATCAAAGTAATAATGTAGATGCCAAATACAATCCCTCACCAAAGCACAACATCACACGACAGGCATCTGCAACTACGTCGGGTTTGATCGTCACCAGCTCTTGTTGTTACACCAATGAAAGCATTGTGACGGTCTATGACAGGGATGGGAATGCTGGGAAGCCTCTACAAGCTCCAAGTGATATCTACCTGTATGCTGCTGTGGATGAGCAGGACAGGGTGTATGTAGCAAGTGTTGATAGCAAGTCTGGTAAGGTGGTGATCAGACTCTATGACATTGATGGTCTGAACCTCAAGGAGAGAGTTGAGTTCAATGCACTTAACCTGACACTGACTGATGGTTGGTGTTACCTGGTTTCACTCTCTCCAGGCATGCTCGCTTTTGCTTGTGACAACAAGTTGTATTTCATCAAAGTGTTAATTTAAATACCAAATACAATCACTTATTACGCATGGTTTTGCCTGATTACTTTATAGCTTGGTATGGAGTAATATACCTGTTATTTACTACAAAGCCTGACATTAATGATTAATGACTAGCTCATAGTTATATTACAAGTTTCATCACCGCTTACACATTCTCAACTACTATATATCCAACGTATATTATTATGCATTTTATACATATGACTTTTAATTGCTATGTGATGTATTCTGTCTCTTTTTGTATTTTATTGTAGATATAATGTGCTTTGATGTATCACACAACAAGGCGCCTTACTTGTAAAATATGCCTACATACCTCGACAGTTAAACCATGGTGTATAGCCAATACGAAGATACATTAATGAATATTGTCTTGATTGAAATCGCAAACCAATCACTTTATATCGATTTAGCTTGCCTGGGTATGCGTGTTATTTAAGTAGTCTGGATTTAATAGAGATGGTCAGTTCAAACCTGACACTGAAACAAGTAGTGGGTCTTTATTTCATTGGTTTCTTACAATGGTCAATTGTAATTATTGTTTCAAACAAACTAATTTGGTTGAAACATGGTACATGGACATACACAATTTAACTCTTTTGAAATGCATTTTCATTGAAATCAATACTTTTTAATAATAATGATAAACGGTAATGAAATCTATATGACTTTCTTATTGCTAACATAGTCTAGCCGCCAACTCGATATACCTTGTTTGGGCGTCTATAGTTTTTTTTTCAACGGATTATGATTGCCTAAACCTTCAATATGAAGAAACCGATTGCTGACACTCTGTCAGCATTGAGCATTTTGAGATATGTGACGTCATACAAAATGGCCGCCAAAATACAGAATTTTCCTCTAAAAATGTGTAAAATACACTTTCAGTCAGCTAATTAATGTCTGAATGTCTTTGGAAACTATACTGAATATTGTTTTATTATATCGCATGACATAAATGTCAAGATAATTTGTATATTCGTTTATAGCGCCCCCTATTTTTAAATTATTTTTAAATGTATGCTACTCAAATGATAGGTCTCATTTTCTTCAAATTTAGGGCAGATTGTGATGCCTAAACCAGCCAAATTCAATCTCTCTGTAAGCTCTGCCTATAAACCTTCCTGTCAGACTTTTAACCGTCCCATCGGAGACCACATCAATGTGGCTATTGAAGACTTCAGCAGCCATCATGTTACATGGGAATATAGAGAAACCAACGGAGACGGCAAACTCGTCGAAAACTGGGCAGATGCAAGTCACATGGTACTCATTCATTATGCAAAGCTCCCCTCTTCCTTCCTCAGCGAACGATGGAGACGCGCATACAATTCTGACCGGATGTCAAGATTGCCAACCATGTGTGAGAAACCAATTCCGCACACCCAGTATCGACCAATCGAGCCTATATTAGAGTGAACGCTGCTATCACACCTCACACAGTTCTCCTCCGCTGCCGTTTCCACTTAAAGAAGGCAACGTGGGAACAGTTTGCATTATCTGGATGATGACATTCAAGACCTTCCGTCCATTTTAACTACGACACCCTTGTAGAGATGATCAAGAAGTCCTCAAGACAAAGCATCCCACGAAGCTTCAGCACAAGCTATAGACCAGGCTTGTCTGATGACTCCAAGGTGCTTTACTATGAGTATGTAAAACGCTTGCAGAGTGACACTTTCAGTGTTGACGCAATGGAATGTGGTGAGAACCTTACTACAGTCATTATGAAAAGTCGACAGAGAAAATTGCAAGAATTGATCTAGTCAACGGATATGACCCACAGGAGTAGGAAAGCTTGGAAAAACAAATCTGATTCTGGGAAATGACTACACAAAAAAAACCCAATCTAGACCACAAGTCACTGATTACCAAGTTGCCCACCAGCTCTTTGTGACCAGTCAGGGAAAGCCAGATCACTGTTCCAGGAGAGCGAAGTTTCCCCAAGATGCTGAAGAATGCTTCCAAGAGCCCTCAGACCTGACAAGACCTTTCAGTATGAGAAACCTGTGTGATGGTATCAAGACCATGAAGAACAACAATGCTGCAGGCCTTGATGACATCCTCTGCGAACAAATCAATCACATTGGACCTGTTCGGCTTCAGTGGCTGCTTGACATGCTGAATTGCATGAGTACCAATACATTCCCGAAGCTATGGATGAAATCAAGAGTTGTTGTCCTGCTTAAACTGGGCAAAGGTCCAGCCATACCTAAGAGCTATATGCCCATCTCTCTACTATGTCATACATGTACATGAAACTCTTTGAAAGACTCATACTTACTATAATCGTATTGTCCCCATTGATGATGACCTCCTCATTTCTGACCACTAAAAGACAGGTTTCCGGCCAGGAAAATCCTGTACTAGCCAACTCCTGAACCTCACACAGCACATCGAGGATGGGTTTGAGGAAGAGCTTTTTAACGGAATAGCTTTTGTTGACCTCCAAGCAGCCTATGACACTGTAAAACCATAGGATTCTCACCCGTAAATTCTTTGAGATGACAAACGACGTAAAGCTGACCAAGCTTCTCCTGAACCTGCTATAAAAAAGACGGTTCTATCTGGTTTCACCATGTCGTCCTTAAAGTTAAGAACGACTTTACGAGCTACGGGATAATGTTCTTGGGTGCTGTACTAATCCCCTGCTAAACCATTTAGCACAAGAACTAATCACCAGTCATTTATAAAGTTGTTTGTAACTTACCAACGAATTGGTGAAAAAAACCAGCCTTGATAGCCAGTGCAGCAGATGGCGCAAGATGAAAATGAGTGTCATTGCCTCTCTGCTCTTCAATGTGCATACCAATGACCAACCAATACACCCTAATACATATTCTTGTATGAAGACGATCTCTGCATTGCCTCACAGGCACATTTCTTTGAAGACAAAACAGGAGGGGGTCTCCATCCCATCTACAATCACAATCCTTCCAACAAAAAACTGAAGTCAAGACATAGTTTCCTCCATTCTACATTATCCTTTGATAGCTCTGCCCACAAACTTAGGCTGACCCTGTGGACCAACCATCGCTAGGAAATGCCACACAGGCTATTCATAAGTGCAAAGGAATCCCTTCGCCAGGTCATAATGGCCAACGTGATCATACCTGAACCATCTCGGCACAGTCACAGGACGCTGTAAGGTCTTTTTGGAAAAGTGGGTATACAACGAGGACGGACATACATGTACTATGAGGGTGGGGGAAGAGCAGACCATGGAACACCTGCTGTTATGCCCCCACCTAATTTTACCATGTACCCTTGAAGACCTGGAAGGGTTTAACCCCAAAGCAAAGTCCTATGTCCAACACTGATCTAGTGTAATATAGTGTAATATAATTTAGTGACCCCAGAATCCAGAGGCATGCAGTGCATTATCGAAAGTTACAAGTCCTCTAAAAAGAAAAAGTAATTTATAATAAAGCTAAGTATAAGTTCGCCATATGTTGATCAAAACCATAATAAATGTTCCCAACTAAACTCTTCCCCTGAAAATGTAACGAAAAAATAATCATCTGAAAATTCATTAAAATAAATATATTGAATCTTTGGTGTTGAGCGGATAATATTATTCAAATTCTTCGTTGGTTAATATCAATGTCTTTGATCATGTTGATATTGAAAGGCTTCAGCGCATCCAAAACCGTGCCGCCCGCATTATACTTAAAACAAGGAAATTTGATCATGCCACACCTTTACTAAGAGATTTGCACTGGTTACCTGTCTCGAAGAGAATTTTGTTTAAAGTAGCATGGATTGTATTTAAGTCTATTCATGATTTGTCTCCTGAATACATTTCAAATATGTTTTCATTTCTCACACAGTCAACATTACTCTTCACGATCTTGAACAGACCCTTCTTTTGAAATTATAAAAATAGAGAACAAAAACTATTAGTTTTGCATGTCCCAAAATTGGAAGGTCTTCCTCTTGAAATTCGTTCTTGTACAACAGTTCAAACATGTTTATTGAAGACATATTTGTTCTCCCTCTGATCTGTTTATACTAACTTGGAGAGCAAGTCACCTTTTTTGTTTTTCATGTGAAGCGCCTTGAGCAAATTTATTTGAAAGGGCGCTATATAACTCAAAATTGTATTATTATTGTTACTATTATTATTATCATTATTATTATTATTATTATTAATATTACTATTATTTATTACCTTTAGAGGCTTGTTCTTTATTTTATTAACAGGATAGTGTATCAATTCTCCAGAATTATCATCCCTCATTTTAGAGGTCGAAAAGAACCAATTAATGTTTTAATTTGTTTCACATTGAGTATTATTCATATAACACCATCTAAATAAAACTTATTATTGGAACAAAAATTTCAGCCATTAAACCAATCCTCGCTGCTTTAATGAAAAATATTTCATGTAGGCTTATCCCTTCTTGACTGGTATTTATATTTTTCAGAGAAAAAATGGGGGAGGGAGGTTGAAACCTATCATTTCGGGAGCACATTCATGAAAACTAATACTTCAAAATTGAGGGCACTATGGACCACCAATATGCAAATTAGCATGTGATGTATGGCCATGTGACCTAACAGGACAATTTTTAGAAATGGTCTAAGATATATGCAGACATTTAGCTACCTAATGTTGTTGAAATATCCACATTAAACATCCATTTTCATAATTTTAAAGGGAAATTGGGTAATTTGGCGGCCATTTTGTATGACGTCACATATCTCAAAATGCTCAATGCTGACAAAGTGTCAGCAATCGGATTCTTGAAATAGAATGTTTAGGCAGTCATAATCCGTTGAAAAAAAAACTATAGACGCCAAAACAAGGTTCAGCCCCAAAATTGCAATCTGCTGCTGGACTAGAGGGACCTTGTTTACAAGCTATGCTTTTTGGGTTCCTTATTTCTCATGTAATGTAAAATTATTTAGAATCATGTTATATTATGTATATGAATATTTTGTTCTTTGCCAGATTGTTTCGTATTTATTCATCCATTCGTTATTATGTATCAATTGCATTGATTTGTAAACTGTTGATATGACATGAGAAATAAAAACCACTTGAACTGAACTGAACTGAACCTTTTGGAATCAAACAGATTTTTTTTAGAAATGTAAGCTTAATGGCAATTTTGCACTAAAATATCAGTTTTAAAGTTTTTTCTTTGGCAATTTTCCAAGTGGAAATTCCTTTTTTTTTCTTCATCAAAGGCTTTAGGGTCAAAGTATCTGGTTGACCTGGTTCCGGATCAACCAAAATGTCTCTTCTCGATTCCAGGGTCAACTCTGATTAAAGCGGATTCTAGTTCAATAGGTTGATGACTGCGAGAAGGATCCATTCTTATTTACCCGGCTGAAAAGTTAAAATTCGGCCCCTAATTTGTTTTAAGTGTAAATTAATGAAAAATCAATAAAAAAGAGAGAGAAAAAAAGAAAAAAAAAAGAAGCGAGAATCCATTTTGATCTTTGACAACGGATGTAAATAATTATTATATAGGGTATATGCAGGTAATATGGGCCAGCAGGTAATATGGGCCACCTGAAGCAAATCATGTCGTGACCGTCGACCGGTGACCGGTGACCGGTGTGAGCACTATAATGTTGTTCATATGAACTGTATAAGCAAATATATCGTCGTGAGAGCATCTGATGCCGAAATTTCTCTGAGAAAATTGCTGAAAACCAACAAGGTAGGTAAAACTTACGGCATTTTTTTACCCTGATGTAAAATTTGATATTTCACAGAATGTGATGGTGAAAGAGTTTTTGAGGGGGTAACCTCAATTGTTTTGTATATTTAGTAAGCTTATAGTTTCATTTTTATCATACTAGTGTGTACAGGTCAATTTGTTTTAGTGAAGGGGTGCAATGTGGCAATGAATGCTTGCCTGACACAGCAACATTAGTGCAGGTAATATGGGACATGAAAAATGGCGGAAATGATTATGGTACTTAGTATTGGGATGAGGCATCAATCTCTTTGCTACGATTTTTTTTTGGGTATATTCACAGTATATAATTCATATTAATAACTTATTGTAGGCCTATATTGACTTCTATAATGAAAATAGTATTTAAATAATATTTAAAAAAAAAATAATATACAAAATACATAACAATGAAACATATAGTCAAAGGATTTACTAAAGGGTCTTATAATTTCAAATTATATCTTAAAGTTAATGATTTTCAACATTTTAAGCAAATTCCAGACATGGTAGAGTCATTGTAGTTTTTAAAACATACATTAAATACATGTGCCCATATTACCTGCACATGCAGGTAATATGGGCACTTTGGTAATGACGTCAACATTTGAATATTGCAGACAGGGGGGTTGGTGATAATTGTTTTTCTTCACAATAAAAGTTAGAGCAATAGTTATTGATTCATATAAACAAAGATTAGACTGTGTGTCATTTCGTAATTTTATGCAAATTAGGCAAATGAGCTTAGGGGGTCCATATTACCTGCATGTACCCTATTGCCTTTTAAACAAAGTACTCCATCATTTAAAAACATCCAATGTTATAATAACCACAGTGGTGGATCTAGTATTTGAAAGTAAGGGGTGCACGATGCAGGATACAAGGGCACCTCCTAAATTTTCCGACTTTAACATGTACAATCAATGAGTGGTTTTCATATATTATTGTAGGGGATGCGAGTCCCTTGCGCCTCCGCCTGGATCCGCCACTCAACCATGGTCATTAGGAAATCAATGAACAAATTTTTAACCTTCAAATTATCACGTGTTTACATTTTATAAAGTAAAAATTATTCTATTGTGTGTAACCCAAAATATGCTTTCCGATTTTAAAATGGAATGCATTTCACAATACATTTTGAACGTCAAGAGAATAAGCCACAAAATGGAATCAGCTACTGGGAGCTTTCACATCAAATCCAGAGCAATCATGTCCCCCCCCCCCCCCTTTCAGGCGGCCAACTATACACGTCTGCTCGTTCCCGATTTCTCCGGGAAGGGGGGGGGGGGTCAGGTAGGATGAAAATCCCCAATAAATCATTGAAATGGGGGGCCTTTAGGCATTTTCCTCCAATTTTTTTCCCCCCATTTTTAAAAGGACAAATCCTGAAATAGGGTCCTGAATATGATCCAAAAGCCTGTGAAAAGGCAGTAATTTTGCTGGATCCTTCTTCAAAAACCTGTAATAGGGGGTAATTTTGACACGGCTTCCCCTACCAACAGGGGTTATCTCTAAGAATCCGGAACAAACATAAATGTATGGCTGGCCTCCTCTGTGTGTGTGTGGGGGGGGGGGTGGATTCACCCTGCTACAAAGATATGCTCATCCATCATAACAAAATTAAAACAATATTCACTCTACATTCTGTACGTTGAGGGACTCTGCTACATAGAGAGCCTTGACGTCATCCATACTCTCCTGCTTGGTTATTGTGATTCGTTGATTATCGGTGGTAGTAGTAGGTCTATCAAGAGCGGTTGAGAGGGTAATAAAGAGAGTGGATGGAGGGGGATCGATATCACCCCTTCTCTTCTTAGCTTCCAATCTACCCGATCTTCTCACCTTCTTCGGCTCCGATGATACCCCATGATGTTGCGTCTTCCCT
>CALNVZ010003426.1:9679649-9690787 GCA_940671915.1 Paracentrotus lividus
TTGATTAATAATGCTTGAAAAATGAGTTTGTTTTAAATGATTCGTGATCACCATAGAGTTTTATTTTCTAAATGATATAATGATTTGATAGGAGAGATATCTGGATATAGGAAAGAAAGATATAGCGAGTGATCATCATTTTAAAACGATTTATCTCTTAGAGTCATTTAGTGTTTATCAACAAAATGATACATCTCTTACTTCAGGAAGGAATTGAAAACTCATTTCGTTTGATAGTCAAAAACCAATTGCCCACAATTCTTTTATTATAAGGAGCAGACCAAAGTGTAATTTTGCTAGGGAATATGATGTATATATATAACACTTATAATGCTTGTAGTTATATTGTGCCTGATGATTATTATGATGTTATTCAACTGTAACACTGTACAAAATAAAGAAAATGGTCACAATCTTATGTCGGCTCTTTTTTAATTTGAGCTAGCATTCATTTTAATTTTGTAAAGAAAGGTAGAAAGAGAGAGATTGAAATAAAAAGAGAGAGAGAGAAAGAGCGAGAGAAAAAAGAGCGAGAGAGAGGGAGAGAGAGGGAGAGAGAGAGAGGAGGCGGAAGGGGGGGGGGATAGCGAGAGAGAAGGAGAGAGTGAGATTAAGAAAAAAGCATGCATGAGTGATAGAGTAAACATGAGGAAGAGTGTGAAGGGGATAATACAAGAAATAAAGGTTGGGGCAGAGAACTTGGAAAGAAAGAGACCCAATTATCAGTGACAGATCCAGACGGGGGACGCAGGGGACGCACGCCCCCCTATAATATGAAAACCTCTCATTGACTGTTCATGTTAAAATCAGAAATTTTCGGCGGCGCCCCCCCCCCCCCCCCCCTTCCCGGCCTGGCGCCCCACTATCCTGAAATCCTGGATCCGCCACTCTGAAATTTAAATTATTATTATTTTTTATTAAACAATAATGATGCAGAAAGAGAGAGAGAGAGATTGAGACCACCAAATTCATTACAAACGAAATCGATACATAACAGGGCGTATTATTTTGTTTCTTTTGCTTTGTGTTTGTGTATTTTTGTTTTTTGTTTTTGTTTGTGTTCATGTTCCCCCTTTTTTCCGAAGTGAATAGCAGGAATGGAATGTACGACCACAATATAGAGAGAGGTTAGTGGAAGTGAAAATAAAAAGCCACTACTATAGAACTAGAGTATTGTAGCCTACAAAACCTTTTTTAATCTAAAGAATGAGTTACGAGACTTAATTACGAAAGTTGAAATGGACATAACCGTCAGGGATGATGAAAGACGCTGTGACAGAGAATTAGGCGGTATTACGGCACAATGCAGCGTAATGACCCGTCAACTCTTTTAAAGTAATTATTTTTCTTTATTTGTTTCTGGCGTCTCTCTGATAGTTAGCTACACTTAAAAGAGCCTTTACTATAGAGTTGCTTATTAGTATGTGCATTTTCGTTTTTTAGGATACTCTCATATGTGCCAGCCCCTTCCACTTATTCGGGTCCAACAAGAAAAAAAAAAGAACAGAAAAAAAGCATGATCTAACATCCTCTGTTTTACTATGTGCATCGTCGAATCGACCTGGCCAGGATCACCCTTCTTATCCAAATACACTATAAAAAGAATTGTTGTAGAATGCGTTACAAATATGATAGGCATCCAATAGCGCAACTCAACTCAACATCCGATATGTACAATTCGGCGTCAACGGCTGCTCTGGAAAACCCGCTACTATTTCTGGATGGCCTGCAGTGTTCTTTGTCAGTCCAGTAAAGTTCGCGCGCCATACAATATTTGAGTGTAAATACCTTACAAGCTGCGGTAATACATCGGGAGCTATATTCGGATCATCTTTGTCGATTTTCACTACGACGTTTGGCAAATAGATAGAGATTAAGGACTGATTATAGCTTCCTTTCAGTGATTCCAATATTGAGATCTGGAGAAATAACCATTTACCTTACTTACTTACTGAGTCGACGTAATTTACTATATCTCACGATGCCAAAACAATCCTCTTGTTCGCTTGCAAACTTAAATTCTGAAGTAAATGCAGAAACTCTGATATAAAAATGTATGGTCGATATTCGCCTCACTCGATCGAACCAATGCAACGAACAGATGAGTTGTTTCCTTGTTCGTAAATTTGTGACAGGCATTTCAGCATTTATTCATGGCGAGAAGAGCAGGCCCTGACGGCATAGTTTCTGAACAACGAACTGACTGTCCAGTTATGTCTTAGATATCTTTGATGATGCCCAACCTCCTCCCTTCTTGCGGGACTCACCCTCTCTGTCGGAAACTGTCTCAAGAATCGATTTATTCATCGACCTTGATCATATGGTTGACTCGTCTTGTTAGGAAGTCCGAGTTGCTGCGAAACCGCGTCGTCGATCTCGAGACGATGTGACGGATCAACGAACTCGTTAGACGCACTCGTGGGCGAATGTGAGGAACATGCATCACTTGGACTTTAGCGACTTGCACTTGTCTGCAACTCCAGAATGTTGCAATCTCCTATCCTGTTACATTTAATGTTATGTTGTCAATCCGATTTGCCAACCACCAAATGAGGGTTTTCTTGTAGGCCATGAAATATTAATCAATCTGCATGTTTTGGAGGGAAGAGCAACATTTGGTCGCTACTCTGAAAAGTGTTCCATCACCTAACGCAGACAAGAATGTCTGCGTAGGATTGTTACGGTGCATGTCTGTTGCGCTGCGATCATCGGTCCTTGTCATAGATATACATGAGGAACTTTGGAGAGCATTACAGTTAACGGTGGTTATCTTACAATGGTTTCATCATAACTTTTATACTCTATTCTGCAAGAAGGATTATATCGATCTACATGTAGTGATCCACTAAGTTATGATACTAACTTTGTCCTACGATAAGACCTCTAATTATTACTTTTAAGCAACCTCTCGTCATGTAAACCAACAAAAGATAAGCAGATTCCCAATCTATCAGCCACACAGTATTGTTATGATCTTTATCAAATATTATTGTTCGGCCATTTTTTTCTATTCTGCCTTCGGGATAATGTCTCCTTTGCTCTTTCAACCAAATAAATGTTGAGGTGCATTGTATAATGATGTTGTTACGAGAACGGTATCATACTTATCTTTATCGCACTGATTTTGCTTATTTTTGTTTTTTATTTGTTATTAATATTAAATGAAAGTACAATGAACAATCAGACTCATAAATATTCATGGTATACAAGTAGAAGATGGTTCTTACAAAACCTGGGTAGGTTTGTATTCAATGTGATTACATTTGGCTGACATTTAATGTGATTTCAGTCTGTGTAATGTAAAAATAAATAAAATTAATCTCGTACATCAATGAGACCGGAGGAAGCGAAAGTGCCGGAATAAAACAAAACAAACAAAAACAGAGTTGATTAGAGTGTGTTTCTAAACTGTGGAACCACAGGGAAAATAATCCAAATTCACACAGTCGTCAAGGACTCAGAACCTGCGTTCGCAGTGTCGACTGTGTGGATTTGGCCAATTTTTAGAGTGTCAGGACTCAGGACTGGAAACAGTCCGGCACATTGTGAACACACTATGTCACAGTGTGTTCACATTGTGTTCACACTGTGAAGTGAACGTCGTGTGTTCACACTGTGGGACACTGTATTTCTCCAGCAGGGGTATAGACCTACTCCAAAAGCGTCAACAGGAGATGCAAAGTGTGATCAACTTAGGCCCCTTTTTTCTTTTTGATGGATAACAAAAACAGTACTAACATAAATAATGTATATATATATATATATATATATATATATATATATAAAACCCTCATTAGTGTAACATCATCTAGCATCTCATAATGATAATAACAGGGTACCGATAAGTTGTGGCAATTTTTTTTTTACTTTCAAGGTGAATGATCTCATCCAACGATGTACAACCAAGAAATCAGAACTGGAGAAGAACATTCAGAATGTGGAAGCACAACGTCGTGAAGTACATCACAGCCGTTACAGAAACTACGGAGTAAGATGTTAGCTCAGCCTACCGTTCAAGGCCAATGTACAGCGTCTGGGAGGAAGGTAAACTCAGATATCGATATGGAGATTCGTTGGTAAAGAGATTCGGGATGGGCTCTAGAATGCGGTAGTCTTTCGATGAGGAATTTGACTATAACAGTTCTTTTGAAAATTTAAGGATACAATACGGAATTCCCAGGGAAATCAAGAGTGGAAAATGCTTTACTAGTTATCTAGGAACAGCTTGGATAGGTCATAATGTTTGATTAGCTGGACGTCTGGTGGTATGAGAGTTCCTGTGTACTCAAACTAGCAAATTTTGCGATTATGTATGTAGAAGAAGTATAGGGCTGGCACATAGCAAGGAATTATGTTAAAGACATATAAAGGTATTCTAGTTAAAGTTACTATATGCTGGGCTTAGAATTGTGTTTCTGATTATACCATAGGTGTGTGAGAGCAGGATAGGTTCCAGCCTGCAGATGATACCTGTGACTACTCGGTAACATCTCAGATAAACCAGATCCTGTCTTAGAAGCGATTCAATGTGTGGATCTACAAGGAAGCATGTAGGCATGACTAATACAAACTAGATAGTAGGTATGGGGTATCGGTATGCATGCACATGGAATAGATATCATTGATTCAAATGGTAAGAGCAGCAGTATGCTAATGTATCAAGCATGCGTACTGTTATGATCTCGTGTTTCAACGAGACAGGACATTATGCTCTACAGCGGGATGCACGAAGCACATGTTTATTCTTCAAATGGGACCAGGAAGTCAACCATTAAACAAGGTGCACTGCAAATTATCTCAAATTAAACCGAAGTCCATCAGATGAAACGTTTGCCAACTCTGCAAACACGTCTATACTACGACCCGACAGGATCCACACGCAAACACACCATCCCACAAAGCACAACATCACCAGCCAGCATCTGCAACTACGTCGGGTTTGATCGTCACCAGCCCTGTGTTGTTACACGAATATGAAAGCATTGATACGGTCTATGACAGGGATGGGAATGCTGGGAAGGCCTCTACAAGCTCCAAGCGGTATCTACCTGTATGCTGATGTGGAATGAGCAGGACAGGGTGTATGTAGCGAGCGTTGATTGTAATTCTGGTAAGGTGGTGATCAGGTCTCTATGACATCGATTGGTCTAAACCTCAAGGAGAGAGTTGAGTTCAATGCACTTAACCTGACACTCGGTGGGATGATTGGTGTTACCTGTTGTTCACTCTCTCCAGGCATGCTCGCTTTTTGCTTGTGACAACAAGTTGTACTTCATCAAAGTGATAATTTAATACCAAATACAATCACTTATTACGCATGGTTTTGCCTGATTACTTTATAGCTTGGTATGGAGTAATATACCTGTTATTTACTACAAGCGCTGAATTTAATCGATTGACTGACTAGCTCATAGTTATATTACAAGTTTCATCACCGCTCACACATTCTCAACTACATATATATCCAACGTATATTGTTATGTATTTTTTATACATTTGACTTTAATTACTATGTGATGTATTCTGCATGTCTCTTTTTTGTTTTTTATGTAAATATAATGTGCTTTGATGTATCACACAACAAGGCGCCCTTACCTGTAAAATATGGCTACATACCTCGACAGTTAAACCATTGTGTATAGCCAATACAAATAGATACATCAATGAACATAGTCATGATTGAAATCGCAACCCAATCACTACAGGGCGTCCCAAAAAGAACTATACACTTTTGAAATGGCTGCCAAATAAAAAGCATATGATTTTAGGTAATGAAATTTACATGTATGGATAGCTCATTATCCCAAATTTCATATGACATCAAAAAGTCGGAAAATAAGTTATGCATGAATGAGCAGCGTTCACTTTTGTAAAGGGTATGGAAATTAGGGAGCGCAGGAATTGCCCAACCAATTTGTATGAAGAAAGTCATTTGGAGCTTATGCAATTGAAGATGATATGCAGAATTACTGATCAATTATGATGAGTTGGGGTTTGCTAAGTGAAATTTGTGGAATTGGGGATTACATTTTCATGCATGAGTGAACAGGAATATGTATTTCCTATTATACCATTGTAACTTTCCAAGGTTTATTCAGTGGTGTGTTAGTGGTAGTCAGGATGGGGTGCAGAACAGGTGAGATGCAGGGTAAGATTTTTGATCAGGTTTGATGATCGTTTCCATGATCTTTTGGATTGTCTGAATGTCTAACATCAATTTACATAATCCCACCTGGATATTAAGTCATTCAATGAGAAGTTTAGATAATCTTACAGTAATTGGAATGTGGGGCAGGCATATTATGATTCTTTACTACCCATTGAAGGGATTATTCAAAGTCACTGATGTTAAACCCCCCCCCCCACAAAAAAAAAAAAAAAAAAAAAAAAAAAAAAAAAAAAAAAAAAAAAAGAAGAAGAAGAAAGAAAAGAATAATAAAGAATCAGAAAATTAGAGTTCAGACTGACATATTAATTTCACAAATTTGTGTTACACTGTCATATTCCTTTACAAAAGTCCAAATTGCAAATGACTGGATAGTTGGTTGATCAATTGAGTTGATTGATTTATTGGATAACAGTAAGACATGGTGATTGAAATAACTGTATGAAGATGATGTAATGCCTGATTGATTAGTTGAAACATTTGTAGACTGGTACACTGTTGATTAAGTGATTGCTAGCTGGGTGTTGATTGTCTAATTTATGTGAGTGAATGAATGATAGATTGATAGATTGTCATCAACCATCCCAATTTGGGTAAATGTCTGTACACTGTGATGCGAGGAGGTAGTCAGGATATTTGGGGTAGAAACCAATGAATATGAATGGTCAAAACACACCCATGCAAAAAGAGAGAGATAGATAGAGAAAGAAAGAAGAGAGAGGGAGAGAAGGAGGAAGACAAAGAGAGATAGAGAGAGAGAGAGAAAGAAAGAGGGAGGGGGAGAAAAGGAAGAGAGAGAGATTAAACACACCACTGAAGGACCTCATTAACCTTGGAAAGTTACAATGCAACAAGAGGAAATACATATTCCTGTTCACTCATGCATGAAAATGTAATCCCCAATTCCACACATTTTCACTTAGCAAACCCCATCTCATCATAATTGATCAGTAATTCTGCATATCATCCTCAATTCCATAAGCTCCAATTGACTTTCCTCATACAAATTGGTAGGGCAATTCCTGCGCACCCTAATTTTATTACCCTTTACAAAAGTGAACGCTGCTCATTCATGCATGACTTATTTTCCGACTTTTTGATGTCATATGAAATTTGAGATAATGAGCTTTCCATACATGTAAATTTCATTACCTAAAATCATACATTTTTTATTTGGCAGCCATTTCAAAAGTGTATAGTTCTTTTTGGGACGCACTGTATATCGATTTAGCTTGCTGTGTATGCGTGTTATCGCTGGTTATCACATTAAATACTGAGTAGTCCGGATTTAATAGAGATGTTCAGTTCAAATCTGACACTGAAACGAGTAGTGGGTCTTTATTTCATTGATTCCTTACAATGGTCGTCTGTTCTTGTTTCAAACAAACTAATTTGGGTGCAAAATGTTACTTTAACGCTTTTGAAATACATTTCTATTGAAATCAATACTTCTTACTAATAATAATAATATGACTTTTTTTTTATTGCTAACAAGCTAATGATATCAGTCAGGTGGTGGTTTTGTTTATCTATACCACTCATATATATGCAATGTATATGTATTATGTGTGTTATGCCGATTTAATAATTTATTTTTGACATTTGCAAAAGTTCGGTACACTTCGGTATTTCATTGTTCAATGAAGTTCTGTTCGTAACAATACAGGCTGCATACCGTCTGAGCAAAATATTTTGAAAAAAAAATGTAACAATTATTATTCGTGCAAAATGTAAGATTCAAATGAAATTTATTAGCCGACAGAAACAATAACCTTCTCCCCGACTTTAATACTTTTCATTAATTATATTTTTCTTTATCTTACATCTCATTTTTGGGGTCTATGTTCCTTTTCTAAGTTGTGTTTCTTTACACCAATCAAAATGCAGTCATTGATATATCGATGTTTATCCATTGGATCCCATTATTTGTCGAAAGGCCTGTATTATAAGAAGCATCGACTTAATTAGTATTTCGGACGTGTATGTTAATATTGTACTTGTACTTGACTCAAATTATTTATCCCTCTTAATTTATGAAAGTTTGTTTCTAACCTTAAGTTTTGCAGGAAGTTATTCCAGTAATTATAATCGGTAGGGCCTATGATTATTATTATTTTTTTAAATTTAGACTGTTCGTATTGTTTTAATCGTTTTATTTACGTATTATTCACTTTAGACACCAACAATGTAAGATGATGTGTATAATTAGAATAAGTATTATGACCTTCTATATCAATATGAATTGCGATTGATGCATACTTTTCCTACAATTGTATTTAACAATAAGTTAGGATAGATAGAAAATGCTGTCACCACCATCTCCCAAAATGAGCTTTGTCCAAACTCTCACACCCTGCTCGCTCTCTGTCAATACGACCATTGAAATAAAGTACAATGTTGGGTTATTTAGAGGCCGATTCACTGGCCATAACAAGGCAAATCAAAAGGAATCTGGCTAGTTGGGGACTATTGGCCACTAATCATTAAAGTGTCATTTTCCTCCAAAAACTATTATATTTACATGTTTCATTTACACTTTTTCGCAAAGAAACAAAGGCCATGATGTGATAATACCAGGGTAAAGGTAAATGACACCACTCATTGCTAAACATGCTAAAGAGGATGACACAAACTCAGAGGTCGTCATTATCCAGCGAAATATATATATGAAAAATCAACTAACTGCAGTAATTTCCCATTATTTTCACCAAAAGATCTTACTATAATTTGTTATAATTGGAATAAAGCGACATGAAAATATATTTGCAATATCGACTAATCGTCCTTGGTAATGGATCATAAGAGAAACATAACCGACTATTCATATTATTTTATACGGAGCAGGCCAAATGTGCTCTATGGCTGCTAATATCGTGTCTGAGAACATTTTTTTGTTGTTGAAATACTGGGTCGATTTATGCCTACCATTTATAATTATACATTTTTCATCAGCATATTGATCAGTTACTGTATATAAAAGACCTTGAAAACACATTTCCCACTGTTATTTAGGGACCATACCAAAGTTATATCGTGCCTGGAAATGTGATGCATAGATGATATTTATAATGCTTATTGATATTAATATACCACTGCACTGAATACATTTGTATCAACTTTTCTTGGTTCTGTATGATTTATGATGCTAGATTTATTCTGGGAATGGTAAAGAGAGATACAGAGGCGGGGAATAGAGCTGATATGCTTAGAACAAGAGAGAGAGAGAGAGAGAGAGAGAGAGAGAGAGAGAGAGAGAGAGAGAGAGAGAGAGAGGGGGGGGGAGAGCTAGGGTGATGTAGAGAGAGAGAGAGAAGTAACATATACTTGATAATATAGAGAGAATTAAAGCAGAGAGAAGAGAGAAAATGAAAGTAAACATAAGATGAGAGAGAGAGAGAGAGAGAGAGAGAGAGAGAGAGAGAGAGAAAGCTAAAGATTCTGGGTAATATGAAGCTAATTAATAATATAACGATGCAAATGGAATAGATATCATTGATTCAAATGGTAAGAAGCAGCAGTATGCTAATGTATCAAGCAATACGTACTGTTATGATCTCGTGTTTCAACGAGACAGGACATTATGCATCTCAAAGGGATACATGGAAGCACATGTTTATTCTTCAAGTGGGACCAGGAAGTCAACCACTCAAGTGACTAGCCGTGGATGTTGGCTCAAATTAAACAGAAGTCCATCAGATGAAATCCTCGTTGCCAACTCTGCCAAACACGTCTACATCTACGACCCGACAGGATCCACACTCAAACACACCATCCCAACAAAGCACAACAGAACAGACCAGGCATCTGCAACTACGTCGGGTTTGATCGTCACAAGTTCTTGTAACTGCACTCCAAGCATTGTGACGGTCTATGACAGGGATGGGAATGCTGGGAAGCCTCTACAAGCTCCAAGCAATATCTTTCTGTATGCTGCTGTGGATGAGCAGGACAGGGTGTATGTAGCGAGTGTTGATCGTAAGTCTGGTAAGGTTGTGATCAGGCTCTATGACATTGATGGTATAAACCTGAAGGAGAGAGTTCAGTTCAAACCACTTTACCTATCAATGGAATATGATTGGTGTTATCTGGTTTCACTCTCTCCAGACATGCTCGCTTTTGCTTGTGACAACAAGTTATCTTTCATCAAAGTGATAATATAAATACCAAATACAATCACTTATTACGCATGGTTTTGTCTGATTACTTTATAGCTTGGTATGGAGTAATTAATATACCTGTTATTTACTACAAGTCTGACATTTCAATGATTGATGACTAGCTTATAGTTATATTACGAGTTTCATCACCGCTCACACATTCTCAACTACATATATATCCAACGTATATTATTATGCATTTTTATACATATGACTTTTAATTGCTATGTGATGTATTCTGTCTCTTTTTTGTATTTTATGTAGATATAATGTGCTTTGATGTAGGGGAGAGCGGGGTTAGTTGGAACACGGGGTTAGTTGAAACATTGCAATTTTCTTTAACGGCTATAGATAATTTTATGTAAATGTACCCTCAGGTTGTTGCTATTAGTAACTGCCATCCACCACATTTTAGACAGCACACATGCTTCAAGCCTCGTGAAGTTAGAAAGCAATGTTTGTTTTTTCACCCTCTGAGTAAATTTTGTCAATTTTACAAATGTTTTATTATCTCGGAGAAGATCATAAATTAAGTTGGCCAGTTTTTGAGTATAACAAACAGTTATACCAAGCTACAAAACAAGGTTGAATAAATGGCATGTTGTTGTCCGTCTTTTGTGCTGTCCCTGCTGGAAAGAACACACTCATTCACAATGTGAAACACACTCATTCACAATGTGAAACACAGTGTGATTACACTGTGTTTCACATTGTGAAGTCTGCTCCACAATGTTAAATTGGGGCGTTTTCACATTGTGAAATCAATTTCACACTGTGAGCTGGTGTATTCACACTGTGAAATCAATTTTCACATT
>CALNVZ010003426.1:9695439-9716886 GCA_940671915.1 Paracentrotus lividus
AACACGGCGCCCCACTATCCTGAAATCCTGATCCGCCACTCTTGAAATTTAAATTATTATTATTTTTTCTTAAACATAAATGATGCAGAAAAAGAGAGAGATTGAGACCACCAAATTCATTACAAACGAAATCGATACATAACAGGGCGTATTATTTTGTTTCTTTTGCTTTGTGTGTGTGTATTTTGTTTTTGTTTTTGTTTTGTCATGTTCCCCCCCTTTTTTCACAGAAAGGGTAAATAGATGAGAATGGAAGATAGAGACAAATATAGGATGGAGGTTAGTGAAAGTGAAATTAAAAATAGTAGAAATTAGAGTCATGTAGGCCTACAAAGAACCTTTTTTTTTTTTAAATCTAAGAGAATGGGTACAGATAATATAAATATAAGTAAAGTGAAAATGGGACATACAAGGTAGGGATTGATGAAAAGAAAGGGGGTGGACAGATAATATGATAATTACGAGACACATGCAGGTAAATGACGTCAACTATTTTAAAATAAATTGTTCCTTTCTTCTTTTTTTTTTTTCAGTGGCGCCTAATGCATAGTTAGACCACATCTCTAAAAGAGCTTACATATAGAGTTAATTATTTATTGTATGTACATTTTCCACCCCTTCCACTTTCGGGATCTACAGCACACACACACAAAAAAAAAAAAAAAAAAAAAAAAAAACAATGATCTAACACCCCCCCCCCCCCCATCTCTACTTCATGAAATCGTCGATCGGCACCTTGATGGACATACGCCGCTATTGATCTAAATACACCAATAAAATGAGAATTGTATTTGTGTGTAATGTACAAAATATGATAGCATCAATAGCGCCAACTCAACTCAACCTCGACATGAAACGGTCAAAGGTATTGTGGGAAAACCGCTACTATTTTGGAATGATGCATTGTTAGTTTGTCTACAGTAAGTTCGCGCGCATACATTTTGTGCTGTAAATAAATTACAAGGTTTGGTCTTCAAATTGCAGTAGCATATTATTTGGTATCTTTGTCGATGTCCCTTCACGTAACTTGGATAGATAAAGATTTTGGACTGGATTATAGCTTCTTGAACTTGCGAGATCTGGCGAGATTACATTACTTGCTTAAAGTGACTATCAATATTTATACGGATATACTAGTATTCTTTGTGGCAGAAACATAATTCTATAAAAGACTATCTGAATGAACTGGGAAACTTGTGTAATATCACATGTATGTCTGATTCGCTCAAATCGATCGACAATGACTAACAGATGAGTTGTTTCTTTTGTGGTAAATTTTGTACAGAGCATTTCAGATCTTATATCATGGCGGAGAGCTGCAGGAAACTGAGATAGTTTCTGACACGAACCTGACGTGTCCATTATGTCTTGATGTCTTTGACGATCCAACCCTCTGACATCTTGCAGACATACCTTCTGTCGGAAATGTCTCAAGAAATACGATTTATCCATTCAGGACCTTGATCATATGGTTTGTCCTCTTTGTAGGAAGATCACAAGTTGACTGCGAACCGCGTCGATGATCTCGACACCGATGTGGCAGTCAACGAACTCGTAGACGACTTACCATGGCAAATGCGGAGGAGCTAATGCTATCCTTGAGATGCGACAGAAATGTACTGCTTGCAAAAGGAAAGGTGATGCGGTGCGTTTCTGTAAAAATGTAACAACTACAGTTGCGAAGAATGCCTGACATGTCATCAGAGGATGTCATCAGAGGATGTCATCAATGTTTGAGGGTCATGAAATCATATCCATACAGGATATTCATGGAGGGAATGTTACATTGGTCGCTACTCTGAGAAGTGTTCAACCCATAAACAGAGAACAAATATTTGTCTTGCGAGGATTGTAAGGTGCATATCTGTTTCAAGTGTGTGATCATTGGTCATCGTGATCATAAGATCAAATCACATGAGGACTTTGAGAAGGAGTTACATGTTAAGGTGAGTCCTCTTACAATAGGGTTTCATATAACTTTTACTTCTATTCTGCAAGAAGGATATGTCGATCTAACATAGTGGAATAATATCATAAAAACGTATTATAATAATTTGTTCTACAATGAAGAAACTACTCGTTACTAATTGTAAGACAACCGCAGTCATGTAAAACGCAACAAATACGAATAAATGCAGAATTCAATCTATAGCCACAAACTTATTCCTAATGAACCTCGCATATTACAATTTTTCTCCAGCCTTTTAGTTCATAAAGGTAGGCATTTGGATGAGTAATGTCTCCTTAATGAATCTTCAAACAGTAATAATAAAATATGTGAAGTGCATTGGCAAAAAAAAATGTTATAAGACAACAGCATCAATCTTATCTTTATCGCTGTTTTTGCTTTGTTTTGTTTGTTTTTTTATTTGTTATTTTTTGTAAGTTATTCATAATATAAAATGAAAGTAAATTAATTCCATAAAAATGATTCATGTATAAACAAAAAGTAACAGATTGGTTTTCAAAATGTGAGTAGGATTTGATATATTTAATGTGATTACATTGGCTGACATTTAATATAATTTAGTCTCTGTAATGTAAAAATAAATAAAATTAATTTCGTACATCAATCATACCGGAGGAAGCGAAAATGCCGGAAAAAACAAAACAAACAAAAACAGAGTAGATTGCAATGTGTTTCTAAACTGTAGAACCACAGTGAAAATAATCCAAATTCACACAGTCGTCAAGACTCGGGACTGGAAACAGTCCGGCACACTGTTAACGCACTGTGATGTGAAAAAAAAAAACTGTGTCGCAGCGTGTTAACATTGTTTCCACACTGTGATGTGAACGTACTGTGTCATAGTGTGTTCACATTGTGTTAACACTGTGGGACACTGTATTTCTCCGGCAGGGTTTAGACCTACTCAGAAAGCGCCGGCAGGAGGGGCAAAGTGTGATCAACTTAGGCCTCTTTTCTTTTTGATGGATAACAAAAACAGTACTAACATGAATAATGATATATATATATATATAAAAACCCTCATTAGTGTAACATCATCTAGCATCTCATAATGATAATAACAGGGTACCCATAAGTTATGGCAATTTTGTTTATGCTTTCAAGGTGAATGATCTCATCCAACGATGTACAGCCAAGAAATCAGAACTGGAGAAAAACATTCAGAATGTGGAGACACGACGTCGTGAAGTACACACAGCCGTGCTGAAACTACGAGTAGATGTCAGCCAAGCCTACCGTGCCAAGGCCAAGCAGCTGGAAGAAAACCAACGTATACTCGTCGAGCAAATAGATGCTCTAGAGCGCAGTTTCGATGAGGGCCTCAACATTCTGAAATCAAACGACCGACAAAGAATCAAAAGCATTTACAGTTCGATGACGCTGGTGGCTAATGATAGACTAGGACGTCTTGAGATGGACAGTCTTTCTGCTCACACGTTGCTTTGTGAGGAGCTGGATGGCATGCTGAAGGAGGCTACTGGTCACACTTCTGCAGCAGCCATTACCGAGAAAGCACAGAAGAAGAGGTTCCAGCCTGCAGAAGATACCCGTCTTAACCTCGGTAACATCACAGAACCAGATCCTGTCTTAGAAGTGATTCAATGTGTGGATCTACGAGGAGTTATGGAAGGGATTACTAAATACTCTGACAGCAGTGTAGGTATCGGATATTGCTTTGCACATGGAATAGATATCATTGATTCAAATGGTAAGAAGCAGCAGTATGCTAATGTATCAAGCAATGCGTACTGTTATGATCTCGTGTTTCAACGAGACAGGACATTATGCATCTCAACGGGACGCACGGAAGCACATGTTTATTCTTCAAGTGGGGCCAGGAAGTCAACCATTCATGTGGCTAGCTATACAATTATTCCTTTCACATTAAACAGAAGTCCATCAGATGAAATCCTCATAGCCCACTATGCAAAACACGTGTACATCTACGACCCAACAGGATCCACACTCAAACACACCATCCCAACAAAGCACAACATCACACGCCAGGCATCTGCAACCACGTCGGGTTTGATCGTCACAAGTTCTTGTTGTTACACCAATCCAAGCATTGTGGCGGTCTATGACATGGTTGGGAATGCTGGGAAGCCTCTACAAGCTCCAAGCGGTATCTGGCTGTATGCTGCTGTGGATGAGCAGGACAGGGTGTATGTAGCAAGTGTTGATTACATGTCTGGTAAGGTGGTGATCAGTCTCTATGACATTGATGATCTGAACCTCAAGGAAAGAGTTGAGTTCAATGCACTCAACCTGACACTGAATGGTGATAGGTGTTACCTGGTTTCACTCTCTCCAGACATGCTCGCTTTTGCTTGCCATAATAAGTTGTATTTCATCAAAGTGATAATGTAGATGCCAAATACAATCCCTTATCACAAACGATTAGTTATCATTTTCTTTATAGCTTTGGTAGCTATGTATAGTAATTATACCCGTGGTTTAATATTTACATAAATATATTTAATATTTACATAAATACATAAGTAGTATTGGTTCGATGCCAACTAAAGTAATATTTCGAGTTTCATAATTGTTGTTAGGCCTATGCATTCAGAAGCCCTGTTTTACTTCACCCCGTCATATTTTCATCAACACTATGATCTGTGTTGGCACTTTTTATGCCTCCGCCACCGAAGGTGGTGCCGGAGGCATCATGTTTTCGGGTTGTCCGTCCGTCCGTACGTCCGTCCGTACGTCCGTACGTCCGTACGTCCCGCTTGTTCGTTATCGCGTTATCTCAAGAACCACTTGAGATATCAACTTCAAACTTGGAGATAGTATGTACCACCATAAGAAGATGATCTGATTAGATTTTGGAGTATGTAGGTCAAAGGACAAGGTCACAGAGGTAAAAAATAGTGAAATTCCATGTTTTGAGTTCGTTATCGCGATATCTCAAGAACCATTTGAGGTATGAGCTTCAAACTTTGGGATAGTATGTACCACCATGGGAAGATGATCTGAGTAGATTTTGGAGTATGTAGGTCAAAGGTCAAGGTCACGGAGGTCAAATAGTGAAATTCTATATAATTGAGTTGTCATCCCGATATCTCGGGAACCAATAAAAGATATAAACTTCAAATTTAAGGGTAGTATCTATCACGAGAGGAATATGGTCTGATTATGTTTGGGGTCAAAAGGTCAAAGGTCAAGGTAAAAATGTCATTCTTTAGAGCGAAATGAATAGATGAATATGCGATATTTTTCTGATCTGGCAATGGCGGAGGCATATATTTCGACCGCACGCGGTCGAGGATTCATCTTGTTTTAGAAGAAAAATCAGGCATTTTGTGTTTTCTTGCCAAATTAGCTTCCACCCCCCCCCCCCCCTCGTCGGACGAAGTCATTGCCCTGCGAGGATAATGTACACCAATTAAAGTTCCGAGTTTCCATGCACGTTTATTAATAGTCATTGTAATCTGTGCTAGTATATATTTGGGTAGTTTTCTTTTGTTATTTAATAATGAGTGTGTCTAAGTATAATGTTTATCCCATCAGAAGTTAAAAAGTGCAATCTTGATTTCAATTCAATGGAGAAGTCCGCCCTCTACTGGTATTTGAAGCAGGACTGTCAAATGCTAAATCGGAGCCAAATTTCGGAGTGACTATATAATAGAGGGCCTATATAACATGTTTTTAGGTACTTTTTCCCCTTTTATTTTTATTCATCTATTTCTTCATTTTTGGGGTTGAGGAGGTTGAGGGATTTTCAATTTACTATATTGAGCGATTTTGTTTACTTTACATTTATATATTAATGCTAAACCCCTGATTTTAGCGAGCATATCTTTCTCCGCAACGGCAAAGAAATGTTTAATCTCTTCAGTTGGAGTTACCTCCCGTGTTACCTTTATCATATAACCTTGTATTTATCAGGGCTGGGAGTGCTCTAACGTTTTCATCATCTTCTCACACAAAATAGGTCCTCTCTGATATATTCCTCTTCGCTTTCCTCAATAAACTCTACTCAAAAGGGTAAAATATCTGTCTACATCAATATCATAGCAATCCCAATGCATTGTTTTAAGGCTTCCGCTGACCACAAATATATACCCCCCCCATACACTGTAAAAAAAAAAAAAAATGTTTTACAGTAAAAAATTACAGACTGTAAATTGCTATATGTGGTGTGCTTTTTTTTCTACACTCTTCATTATAATGTAACATCCGAGGTAGTTTCGTTTACAATTCATGTTAATGTTTGGCAAAATTATATAATGTTCTACTTGATCACACGAATCAGAAAATATATGTCGCCAAATTTTCAATTGACCATTTGTGACTTTGTGACCAAAAATGAAGGTCAAAGGTCAGGCTTCATCAACATAAACATAATTTTGTTCAAATTGTGTCAAATTTGGTATCAAATTGTAGGTAATTTTGTAACTGGCAAGAAAAGTCTATTATCATTTTTTCACCCGATCAAGTTTTGAACAATATGCAAATTAGTTTATGCATAAATGAAAGCATATAATAGAATCAAGCTTAACGACGATCAGACACAACATATCCATACACAATATTAATAAAAACTAATAAAGATTACAACGTGAATCATACTAGCCTTATATTGTTGCCACATTATGGTGACCCTTACGCCTTTGAAATTAGGTCAAAGATCAATTTACTATGATGATTAACAACCTGGAAATGGAATTAATTTAGCAAAAGCCTAATTTTCTGTGAACTTTGACCTTATTTCTAGGTCAATTGTGTCAACTTAAAATATGACGAGCACTACTATTGGTTGATGGCCTCAAGGTGAACATTTTCATGTTAGTTGCCAACAAATTTAAGCTTATAAGACCAACAGGTAAAAGGTCGAAGTTCAAGAAAGACGTTTTGGCCAAAGTTTTTGGTCTTGACCTAAGTCTTATTGGGCCGTGTTACTTGAATATTTTATTGAATAATGCTATGTGTTCTACTTGACCCAATGAACTAGGAAATCTTTGAATTTACTGTGTCAATGAAAAAGAATAGCAACGTTGATATTGTGATTCATGGGATCAAGGGATTATGTAGAACTGTTGTTGTCAAAATTATTAAGCTAATAAGGCCAAACAGGACTATGGTCAAGGCAGAAAGGTTTGGCCTTTACGTATTCTTTAAACTTTCTATGTGCGTCCTTTGTTTTATTGGCCATATTATATATAGCTTAATAATTTTCATAGCTACAGCTTTTTTTTTTCATAGCTACAGCTTTAACTTTGTTGGCAACTAGCATGAATATGTTGACCTTGATGCGATCAACCAAAAAACACAGGCTGTCATATTTTAAATTCACACAACTGTCCTAGAAAAAAGGTCAAAGTTCACAACAAAAATAGGTTTTTGCTTAAATGATACAATTTCCAGTTAGTCATCAATTTCAAGGTCATAAGGGTCACCAGTTTGTGGCTACAATATTAGGCTAGCATGATTCATGTATTATTCTTGATTATTTGTTATTAATATTGTCTATAGATTTGTTATATCCAATCGTATGCATAAATAGACTAATTTGCATAACGCTGAAAACTGGCTGGTCGGTTACTTACAATTTGATACCAAATTTGACACAATTTGACCAAAATTATGTTTATATAAATGATGCCTGGTTTTTAACCTTCATTTTGGGTCACAAAAGGTCAATTAAAAAAATTGGTGACATACTCTTTTCTAATTCGTGTGATCAAGTAGAACATATTTATAGAGGTTGCCAAACATTAACATGACTTGCAAACGAAACCCATATTTTCTCCATTGCGTTTTCACATTTCATTTAAAAGCGTGTCAATATTTCTCTATCGATGAAATAATTTGGTCCTTTTTCCCCCGTTCATCAGCATGATCAGGGCTATTGATCGACTTGACCTATCGTATAAACATACCATTTGTTAGAACTGCTGAAAAACACACAGAGTCAATCACAGTGTGTCCAAACTGTGGAAAAACTGTGAAAATGGGCAGAATCCACACAGTCATCACATTGTGAAGGACTCAGAGACTGTGTTCACAGAGTAACTATGTAGATTTGGCCATTTTCACGGTGTCGATATTAGAAACATTACGGCACAATGTGAACACATTGTGTGACAGTGTGTTCCATCAGTGTTCACACTGTCGGACACTGTGGTTTTTCGGCAGGGGAATTCCAATTAAAGCTAAAAGACGTCACAGCTTGAATATTGAACTCAGTATTCGCACATAGTATACTGAAATAAAAAGAATTCACTTGCAATATCTTTAATGTTGTCAAATGGTTGCAAATCATATGCTAAATTCGGCGGCAAAACCAACTGAAGTAATGTTTATTCAACTTTCCACATTATCCGTTCTGCCGTAAAACAATGATCAATATTATGAACAATACAATTATTTACATTGTCAATCAAAATCAATCATTGAAATAGCAAAAATAAGATCTTATCATTCATATGCATTTCATGATATTTAATATTTTACTCTTATTCGAGCATTATTTACACAATAATATTGGAATGTCTGATTATGTACAAAACAAGGTCATATTGGAGAAATTCGTTTTTTCCCTTACAGATATTATACCCTGTATACAGGCCTACCATATACATTCTTGTTTTACTTTTTATTTACATTGAAGAAAAAAAAACATTAATCGATTGAAAATAATTATCAATTTGTGCAGACAGACATATTTTTTTTCTAAATGGTGCCACAATAATCATTCAGAGTATGAGTTCAAACTAACATTGCTGAGTATGATCATTTAAAAAATAATCTTGGTTTTGAAATATAATACACGAGCTGATCGATTAGTGACAAAAGGTATGGCACAACTTCGGTCTCATTTATTCATATTTAATCATTTAATGTTCATGAATTCTTGTGCATTGTATTTGGTCAATCTGATCATTAAAACCCGTATATATTCTAATTATACTGTTTGCACGTTATTAGGGTTGTTTGCGATGTCTGTGAAGTTTTCCCCTTATGTTTATATTTTGTACACGACATTGTCAGGGATGGCTGTTGTTGGAAATAATCTGTTGTCGATATGTATAATTGATCTTATATTGTAAAATATTGTTTTCTGTAAAAGTGTTTGTTTTGTTTTTCAATTAAGGAACCCTGTGGAAGGGTAAAATAAAAAAAAAATAAAAAAAAAACGTTTTATTTAAAATTAGGTCATTGCTTTCTCGTGAAAAAATGGTATCATCACTTAAACATTTCTGTGTATTGGGTGGAACAAAAATGGGTTAATAACAGTAGTAGGTTACGAGGTAAATAATAATATACAATATTTTAAAAGCGCTTCATACAATGTTAATAAGCGCTTAAAAAGTAAATGCATGGATTTATGTCCTCTATCTATAAATCAATAAATCAATTAGTCATCATAATAAGATTCATATTTGATGTAAACCTTTGAAAATATTAATGTAATTTGTAAATAAATAAAATAAATAAGGAAAAGAAATACATTGCATATCTTGATCTTTTTTTGCTCGTGAATACTATGCAAGATCTCGGCTCTAAAAGGCACTACACCCATCCAAAATCGGATGTACCCAAGGCCTAATACCGTTTGGAATCAAACAGATTTTTTTTTTATAGAAATGTTAGCTTAATGGCAATTTTGCACTAAAATATCAGTTTTAGAGTTTTTTCTTTCAATTTTCCAAGTGGAAATTCATTTTTTTTTAAATCATAAGCTTTCGGGTCAAAGTATCTGGTTGACCTGGTTCCGGGTTAACAAAAATGTCTCTTCTCGATTCCAGTCAACTCTGATTAAAGCGGATTCTAGGTCAATAGTTTGATGACTGCGAGAAGGATCCATTCTTATTAACCCGGATTAAAAGTTAAAATTCGGCCCTTAATTTGTTTTAAGTGTAAATTAATGAAAACAATAAATAAATAAAATAAAAAAATAAATAAGCGAGAATCCATTTTTTAACTTTGATAACGAATGTAAATAATTATTATATAGTGCCTTTTAAACAAAGTACTCCATCATTTCCAAACATCCGATGTAATAATAACCACAGTGGTGGATCCAGTATTTGAAAGTAAGGGGTGCACGATGCAAGATACAGGGGCACCTCCTAAATTTTCCGATTTTAACATGTACAGTCAATGAGTAGTTTTCATATATTATTGTAGGGGATGCGAGTCCCTTGCGCCTCCGCCTGGATCCGCCACTCAACCATGGTCATTAAGAAATCAATAAAAAACATTTTTAACCTTCAAATTATCACGTGTTTACATTTTATAAGGTAAAAATTATTCTATTGTGTGTCACCCAAAATATGCTTTCCGATTTTAAAATGGATTGCATTTCACAATACATTTCGAAAGTCAAGAGAATCAGCCAAAAAATGGAATCAGCTACTGGGAGCTTTCGCATCAAAGAAATTCAGAGCAATCATGTCACTCTTCTGCCCCCCCCCCCCCCCATTCAGGCGGCCAACTATACACGTATGCTCGTTCCCGATTTCTCCGGAAAAGGGGGGGGGGGTCAGGTAGGATGAAAATCCCCAATAAATCATTGAAATAGGGGGCCTTTAAGCATTTTCCTCCAATTTTTTTTTCTTTATTTTTTAAAGGACAAATCCTGAAATAGTGTCCTGGATATGATCCAAAAGCCTGTGAAAAGGCGGTAATTTTGCTGGATCCTTCTTCAAAAACCTGTAATAGGGTACATGCAGGTAATATGGACCCCCTAAGCTCATTTGCCTAATTTGCATAAAATTACGAAATGACACACAGTCTAATCTTTGTTTATATGAATCAATAACTACTGCTCTAACTTTTATTGTGAAGAAAAACAATTATCACCAACCCCCCTGTCTGCAATATTCAAATGTTGACGTCATTACCAAAGTGCCCATATTACCTGCATGTGCAGGTAATATGGGACATGTATATGATGTACGTTTTAAAAACTACAATTACTCTACCATGTCTGGAATTTGCTTAAAATGTTGAAAATCATTAACTTTAAGATATAATTTGAAATTATAAGACCCTTCAGTAAAACCTTTGACTATATATTTCATTGTTATGTATTTTGTATATTATTTCTTTTTTTTAAATATTATTTTAATATTATTTTCATTATACAAGTCAATATAGGCCTACAATAAGTTATTTATATTAATTATATACTGTGAATATACCCTAAAAAATCGTAGCAAAGAGATTGATGCCTCATCCCAATATTAAGTACCAGAATCATTTCCGCCATTTTGGATGTCCCATATTACCTGCACTAATGTTGCTGTGTCAGGCAAGCATTTAATGCAACATTGCACCCCTTCACTAAAACAAATTGACCTGTACACGCTAGTATGATCAAAATGAAACTATAAGCTTACTAAATATACAAAACAATTGAGGTTACCCCCTCAAACACTCTTTCACCATCACATTCTGTGAAATATCAAATTTTACATCAGGGTAAAAAAATGTCGTAAGTTTTACCTACCTTTTTGGTTTTCAGCAATTTTCTCAGAGAAATTTCGGCATTAGATGCTCTCACGACGATATATTTACGTATACAGTTCATATGAACAACATTATGGTACTTAGACCGGTCAACGGTCACCGGTGGACGGTCACGACATGATTTGCTTCAGGTGTCCCATATTACCTGCTGTCCCATATTACCTGCATGTACCCTAGGGGGTAATTTTGACACGGCTTCTCCTACCAATAGGGGTTATCTCTAAGAATCCGGAACAAGCATATGTATATGGCTGGCCTCCTGTGTGTGTGTGGGGGGGGGGGGCGGATTGACCCTGCTACATAGTTAAGCTCATCCATCATAATAAAATTAAAAAAATATTCACTCTACATTCTGTACGTTGAGGGACTCTGCTACATAGAGAGCTTTGACATCATCCATACTCTCCTGTTTGGTTATTGTGTTTCGTTGATTATCGGTGGTGGTAGTAGTAGGTCTATCAAGAGCGGTTGAGAGGTAATAAAGAGAGTGGATGGAGGGGGATCAATATCACCCCTTCTCTTCTTAGCTTCCAATCTACCCGATCTTCTCACCTTCTTCGGCTCCGATGATACCCCATGATGTTGCGTCTTCCCTTCTTCTGCCGGAGGTACATCGAACTGGTCATTTCCTCGTGACTTCGCGGGATTTTGATTGGTGGGTTGATCAGTAAAGTACTTTTCAAAAGTATTAGGAGGCCTTTTTAGGTCTGTCAGTGGCCATCTACTCTTTGATATGTACTCATTCGTGCATTACTTGACGAGTCAATCTAATTTTCATGCAAAATGTAGTCAATATGTGTAAGAACACCCCTGCCAAGTTATTAAGCGGAAGACATTTTCGTTAAAAAGTTATGCTATTTTAATCAGGATGAAGTCGCTTTTTTCTAGCTTTTTGTTGGTTTGATTTTACTCCCATTCTGGCACAATTCGAAATCATATCAATTCTAGTTGTAAACTTAAGAGGAAGAGGGCGCTATCACTCTACTCAAAGCGAACGCAGCCATAGACATTTTGTATTTTGCATAGTTTTTTCACTTTGTTTTCTTGATTATGGCGAGCAACTCTCTTTTCAAAGAAATGATCAACTTGAATAAGAGTCTAAGAGTCTGAATTTTTCAAAAATAGGAATAACTTATTGCAAAGGGGAAAAAAGTCCTGTCACTTGTGTCAATTCGAAATCCTAGTCAGATCAAATTCCTGTACAATAGGGCCAATTTTTGCTCTCAAAATAGCTCATACGCTGCATAATCATCTTCCTCGATTACGCATAATTATATTACACCTTAATAATCAAGCAGTTTTAAAAGCTTGAATTCTCAGCTTTCCAAATATGGTACATTCATTTCGATTGGTTAAAAAGTCCTGTCACTTTGAACATTATCACAAACGAATCTTTACTCGATGAGTCAATATTTCCGCATATCACATGAATATCGCATGTGGACGGCGTCTTCGCAAGATGTGACAAGATCACTATTTATATCAGTAATCGTTAGGAACATCAATCTATGTGAAATAAAGATTCTGATTACAACTTTAGCACAATGGTGTTATAGGCTTGCAAAATTTTCTTTTTCCCCAATCTGGTCTGAAGCATCTACCTACGAAAACTATGATAAAAGTTCAATTATTTATTTTATGTCCATGACTAATTTGCTCGAACGGATCGACTGACAATACCATTTTACCACAGGGAAGTTTTCTTAGGCGAGTTTTTGTACGCTAAGTAATAATTGCATGCAGCTCTCAATCGGTCGCTTCCCGCCGTTAGCGCGGATTTTGTTGACTTTAATGTAGAGCCGTATAATTGTCTACGCCGCTCAGCTGTATTTCTCATGAATGTAATGTTGCGTCCCCCCTCCTCAAATAATGGACGCGTCTTTATGTTAAGACTTAATGTCATACGTTAGATTTACATTTCACGTGGAGTATAATTGATATGTGACATGTTCGCAAACAATGCGTCGTGTTCATCCAAGCGTAAAGACATACCAAGTTCAAGTTTATTTGTTCAAAACCAAAATCATCACAATATAATCACATTAATATACATATATAAATATATAGTGAGTACAATAACACATCAGTTAGATTACAACGTATATGATTTGGTTTTAGGACCCCTTTAGAAGCTAGGCTTGTGAGTGGGGCCCCGTAGTGAATAATAAAAAGATATACATGAGATACTAAACTACAGAATAGATCAAAAGTACATGAATATGAAACATGGTAAAGTTAACATAGTGTAACGTATGTGCATTATATCAGACACAAATATAATCAATATTTGCATAAACATGTACAATGTAGCTAAAAGTATAAAAGGTCAAAAATGCTTAACTAGTTAGAAACTATTTACAAACAGACACAGTCAAATGCATACACCAAACAAATACACACTCTCGCACACAATACACATACACACATTTCACATCGATGAGTAGGTCCTCAGTATAAATGTAAGACAGTATTAGAATACAAATTGAAAGAAAATATTCATAACCTTTCAAGAAAGTAAGTTTTGGATAACCTTTTAAACAAAGAAAGAGTTGTACTATTTTATATATCAACAGGCAATGTGTTCCATTCTTTAATGCAGGATATATGAAAGGAGGTCAGAGTGACATTTGTTCTAGCAAAAGGTTGATGAATAAGACCCCTTTGACGGGTATTATAATTATGGATTTGCGAATTCTGAAGGAATAAATTTTTTAAGGTACACTCATGAGGAATTGATTGCAGTTTGAACAAAAACAATACACAATTGAATGACACAAGCTCACTTAGTGGCAACATTTTAAGACGAAGGAATAATAGACAACTTGGATGTATATAATGAGAATTAGTTATAAGTCGAATTGCCTTCTTCTGCAATACTCTCAACTTATCAAGATAAGACTTGAAAGTGTTTCCCCAAGCAACATTACAGTATGTCACGTAAGGTAGAATAATACTATTGTATATTGTTATCAATATCATTTCAGGTAAAATAAATTTTAACCTGTAAATAACACCTACATAGTAGAGCGGATTAGCTGAATAATTGTGCAAATTTTGACTAAAGCATGAAACTTCTATCAATGTTAGTACATGTCATAAGTTTCATTTTAAGATCGGGAGGCAGGTCAGATTTGACCTCTGGTGACCTCCTAAGGTCAATGACCTTAAAATATCAGAATATTGATGTTTGACATCATTTTTCAATAAATCACATGATGATAATCCACGGAACATGCATTATATTTTGCAATCAAGGATTATTTATTACAAACAGGGTTTTAGATTTGAACTCTGAGAACAATGAAAGGTTAATGACCTCAAAATATCAGAATATGACTATTTAACGTTATTGGCTAAGGAGAAACATTGCTATGGTATACTTTGTATTTTTGGCTGAAATTAGACTGTCTTGATATTCTTAGAGCAATTGATACTGATTTGCAGGTTCTTAACCTTTGACCTCCCTAGACTGCGAAATGTCATTGACCTCAAATATGAAAATTTTGATATTTGCGCTGTTGGTTATTTCATACTCTCCATGTACAAAGTCTGTTGCAATGAATAGCTTTCACTTTACATGCATGAACAAGTTTCTACCTTAATTGACCTCTGACATGTAGGCCTATGCGGTCAAAGGTCAACATAGGCGGGTCACTACAATGAAAGACAATAACGTCTTCCATTAGCTGATTGTAGTATTCTTGTCCTACGTATAGTTCTTCTACCGAGTCCGTCTTGATCAGCTTCGTCTCATATTAACTTGAGAAGCTGGAGGCGGATAGGTCTACTTGCTTGCTTTGGGAGATGCTGTACAGAAAGTGAACCAGAAAGTACAGGCCATACAAACTGTGGATACTGCTGTTTTTGGCTGTTTTTCCCTAAAAAAAGGGAAGAGGTCTGTCTAGAAGATGTGAAAAGTGCTCCTGGGAGTAACATAATCTCTTTTACGTATTCCATGTGATATGCTTATATAAAGAAACTCCAAGTTATATGGTACAGACGCCATGCATGTCCCTTCTACATGTGGAGCACTTTGTTGCGCTGAGGAATGTCTAGAATAGTCATGGGCGTGAACAATATCAAGTAGTACTAATAGTTATTCACTTTCAAATCTGTGGCTCTTTGAAGCATTTACCTAATGGAGATGGCACATTAAGCATGAATGTCTACAGAATGAGGGTGCCGAATCCTAATCTACCAAGCCCATCTGAAATGGACAAAGGAATCCTGTGTGGCCGCAGCCTCTTTGGATAGACTGTCAGATGCCTAATACCCCCGTCACACTGAGCTCGTTCCTACTACGTCCTTGCAAATTTTGCCGAACGGGCATAGTCTGTGTGTAAACTGATTGACGTAGGTAAATACTTCTACGATCTGTTTACGAACTTCATGGACTAGCTCGGTCGGATTTCCAAAAAAGTGTTCAAAAAAAATCGGGCGCCCATCTCGTCCTAAAATTAACGGGGTGGCAACGTACCTGAAACGAGATGGACGACTACAAACGAAATTGCCGTACTTAAATCGTTCTAAAAATGTGCTAGGACGTCATACAAACGAGCATTGTTATATAATTATTTAAGTTCTAAAATTAACGTAGTGACAACGTTCCTTAAACGGGTAGGACTTACTCTGAACGAGAAGGACGTACTACGAACATACGTTTCAATTTTAAACAGAACGGCATGTCATAATTCCCGTCACACTGAGCTAGTTCTCACTGCGTTCTAGGTAGTTCTTGGTGAACGGGCTCAATCTGTTTACACACGGACTGAACGTAGTGCAGACCTTTTAGAATCTAGTACAGACCGTTTACAATCTGTTTACGAACTTGGCGAACGGCCCGAACGGGAGAGAACGGAAAGGCATTCCGATTTTTTGAACATGTTCAAAAAAATCGTACTGGCTTCAAGTTCTAAAATTAAACGTAGTGAACCGTTCCTTAAACGGGTAGGACTTACTCTGAACGAGAAGGACGTACTACGAACGTGGTACCTAACTTTTATCATGCTGCGCATAGGCACTTTTAGTGACCGTTTGGACGTGCTACGAACGGATATAGAGTGAACGAGCAGTTTACTCGTTCTGAACTGGATAACAACGTATTGCGGACGCGATAAAGACGGAATTGACGTAACGAGAACTTTTTGAACTGCTAGCATCGTATTCAAGAATTATTTTTCAAAGTTATAAGTTCCAACCCGACAAAGCCCGTTCAGCATTTTTTTTAAAACGGGCAAAACGGGCAAAACGTTTATAGAACGACCTCAGTGTGACGGCCCAATATCTTGCTATAAATATTGATGCAAATGCAAGGAAGTATGCACCAGTTGTTGGAAGTACACCAATGCTACATAAGTCCACTCGATCATATTCGGGAACGATTCATTCACTCACTCGATCAGTCAGTAATGAGTCATATGACTGTTCTTGTTAAAGGGACTTGACAGCAGAAGATGAAAATGTTTTCCTAGAGCTGTGTCACCTTGTCAGTTGCAGTCCAAAGTTTTATATTTTAGCCCATGTAGCTTGCCCTGTCCCATTCTCGTCTGCACACACCTCTTCAGAACAATCAAAAGACTAACTGACTGACCGATTGAGTGATGAATTGTCCTCGATAGCAACAGTCTCCAAATATATTCGAATGGACTTGAGAGGCCTTGCTATCAGTGCATCATTCTTGCTCTTGCATCAGTTCATGGTCCCTGTCAGATGGGGTTGGTTAATGTCGGGATTCGGCACCATAGTCTGGTTCCTTAGCAGTCCTTTGAGAGCCATAGATTTGTGGGTGAAGAACTGTTAGTACTACCTGACATTGTTCACTTCCATGACTATTGCAGGGTTCTAGGACATCTCCCCCGGAGGACAACTTCCCCGGGGACAATTCCCGGAGGACAGCTCCCCCGGAGGACAACTCCCCCGGAGGACAACCCTAACCCTAACCCTAACCCTAACCCTATGTCCTCCGGGGGAGCTGTCCTCCGGGAATTGTCCCCGGGGGAGTTGTCCTCCGGGGGAGATGTCCTGATACGCTATTGCAGACATAGTCAGCACAACAACCCTTGCACTCTACATTTAGCAGTTACATGGTGTATGTACCCATATAACTTTGAATATCGTTATACTCATATAACTTCGACTATGTTTCCTCCAGGAGCACTTTTCACATCTTACAGGCAGAATCATTTCTCTTTTTAGCGAAAATATACAGCATCATGCTTTATGAGGGCATGACCAATGGAAACAAAAACACATGTTAGCGATTGATTATGTACTGGAAGCTGAATCCGCTACAAAGAGCTATGTAAAGTTAGTCAGTATCTATGATTTTTTTTTAAAGTGGCCAGTGCCAAAACAGCAGTATCCACAGTTTGTATGGCCAACACTTTCTGGTTCACTTTCTGTACAGCATCTATCAAAGCATGCAAGTAGGCCTATCCGTCTCGAGCTCCTAAAGTAAATATGAGACGAAGCTGATCAAGTCGGACTCGGCAGGAGAACCGCGCAGGACAAGAGTACTACAATCAGCTAATGGAAGACGTTATTGTCTTTCATTATAGTGGCCCGCCTATGTGGACCTTTGACCTCATACATGTCAGAGGTCAATTAAGGTAGAAACTTGTCTATGTAACGTGAAAGCTATTCTTTGCAACAGACTTTGTACATGGATAGTAGGAAATAACCAACAGCGCAAATATCAAAATTTTCATATTTGAGGTCAATGACATTTCGCAGTCTAGGGAGGTCAAAGGTTAAGAACCTGCAAATCAGTATCAATTGCTCTAAGAATATCAAGACAGTCTAATTTCAGCCAAAAATACAAAGTATACCATAGCAATGTTTCTCCTTAGCCAATAACGTTAAATAGTCATATTCTGATATTTCGAGGTCATTGACCTTTCATTGTTCTCAGAGTTCAAATCTAAAACCCTGTTTATAATTAATAATCATTGATTGCAAAATATAATGCTTGTTCCGTGCATTATCACCATGTGATTTATTGAAAAATGATGTCAAACATCAATATTCTGATAAAGTTCATTGACCTCTAGAGGTCATCAGAGGTCAAATCTGACGTGCCTCCCGATCTTAAAATGAAACTTAAGGCGTTTACTACCATTGACAGAAGTTTCATGCTTTAGTCAAAATTTGCACAATTCGCCTAAAATTTAGAGCTAAACAGCTCTACTAACACTGCGAGACACCTTTGTGCAAACAGTATCTAAGTGATTTTTCCAGGATAAGTGTTCATCTATATTTAACCCAAGGAACAGAACATTTGAACTAGGTTCAACATCATGGCCCCCTACTTGAAGAAAAAGTACTTGATCTGGAAGCTTTTTACCCTTAGAACGGAAAATTACGCACTTAGTTTGTGGACATTAAGCAATTACTTATTACAACAAAACCATGCATATAGTTTCTTAATTTCTTGATTTGCCACTAATAACAAGTTTTCTACTTTCTTATCAGCCACCAGCAGACTCGTATCATCAGCAAAAAGGGAATACGAAAATAATGTTGATGAATGTATAATATTATTTATATAGATAAAAAATAACAGGGGACCAAGAACAGAACCCTGAGGTACACCATACTTAATAGAAGCGTATTTGGATCTAGATCTATCTATCACAACAAATTGTGTCCTGTCACACAAATAGCTTTGAAACCATGACAGTGCTACCCCTCGAATCCCATAATGTTCCAGTTTCTTGAGCAGGATATCATGGTCAATGGTATCAAATGCCATTGACAGGTCTAAAAATATTCCCAGGCAATATTTGTTACCATCAATAGCTTTTATTATATTACTCAATAAGTTAAACACACTCATTTGAGTGGAGAAGTGCCTACGAAATCCACACTAAAAAATGGTACCAGAAGATGCGGGAGGAGTTACTCTTTCATAATATGTAAAATAATTTGGGGTTTATAAATTGGTTTTCTTTTTATTGACATTTTTCTAGGTGTAAAGTTTTTTTTTTTTTTTTTTTTTTTTACTCACTCGGTAGAGAGTAATGAGAAGGGAATAGGATTCAAGAAAGAGAGAGGAGGTGTCGATACCAACTATATTAAAGGGAAATGCGTAGATGTAAAGAAACACAAAATAATAAATGGATAATCTTTAAAGATGAATTTAGATTTTGTTTATTACTCTGTTTTTATCATTATTGGGAAACATTTATCGCGCCCATGCCTTAAAACAGAGATGCCACGTTTCAGGAAATTTCCTAAAATCAGGCTTTAATTCTACTACTAAAAAAATACTTCTTTTTTAATTTTTTATTTTAAATTTTATTTTTAATTTAACCCCCTTTTCAGCTTTTTCACCCAGCACATTTTTGGCTTATTTCAGGATTTTTGAATGATGATGAGTGGCATCTTTATTAAAAGACCGGAAGCGTTAATCATTTTCGTCAAATGCCCCCTTCACATTTTACACTTCGTATGTACACCCACCACCCCCCCCCCCCCCCCCCCCCCAACACACACACATCTTGTCTCCCATTGTAAAACCATCCGGATATGCGGCGCTATCGAAATGCAAAAATCAAATAAACCTAGTTAAAAGCGATAATCATGTTTGTATGATATGTTTACGAATAATAAATAATCATGATAGCGTCAAATCTCTGAATATTAACCCAATAGATTGGGTCAAAGGTACTTTGGAAAAAACCCGCCACTGTTTGGGGGCGTGTATTGTTATTTCGTGTACAATAAATTCCGTCATTATTCAGGAACAACATTAGTCATGTTAGTTTCGTGCTCATATCGTGAATATACTACATGGGTTACAATACAACAAATGATTACATGTTGTTTCTTAGATTTGTAAATTCGTAAGCAAGTCGGACCTTGTATCATGGCCGAGAAAGAGAAAGTTTCTGACACGAGTCTGACGTGTCCGTTATGTCTTGATATCTTCGACGATCCAACCATCCTGACTTCTTGCGGACATACCTTCTGTCGGAAATGTCTCAAGAAATACGATTTATCCCACCAGGACCTTGATCACATGATATGTCCTCTCTGTAGAAAGACCACGAAGTTGACTGTGAACCGTGTCGATGATCTCGACACCGATGTGACGGTCAACGGACTCTTAGACGACTACCATGTCAGCTGTGGAGGAGCTAATGCAATCCTTGAGAGAAGGCAACTATGTACAGCTTGCAGCCTTCAGGACATAGCCGTCTCTTTCTGTAGAACATGTAATGCGTTTATGTGCGATACATGCCATGTCTGCCACACTAAACAATTTACAATGTTATTCAAAGATCACGAGATCATATCCATACAGGATATCATGGAGGGGAATGTCAACATTGGTCGCTACTCTGAGAAGTGTTCAATCCATAAACAGGAGAACAAAGATATTTTTTGCGAGAATTGTAAGGTGCATGTCTGTTTTAAGTGTGTGATCATCGGTCATCGTGATCACAAGATCAAATCACATGAAGACTTCGAGAAAGAGTTACAGGTTAAGGTGAGCGTTCCTCCAAATGAAGTTTAGTTAGATTATTGCCCATGCTGTAGTTTGTTTGTCTAAAAAAATTTAGGGGGTGGGCTGCACCAAAAAAATTTCTGATGTAGTAAAACAAAAATACAAAAATACTAAAAAAATAAAGGCATTACATTTTTTTCTGTGCGTCTCCTTAAATTAAGAAATTCATATTAGTCGGTAAGATAAGGACCATAGATGTTCACTTCCGGCAGAAAGTGTGAAATTTGGCACATAGGCGTATTTTCGGACGCTGATTTCAAAAATTGCCGGCCCCAAGCGATCCGACCACTCGATCGGCCGCCATTTTGAAATCCAAGATGGCCGCCATAAAAACCATTGAAACTGCCTAACTTGAGTTCTAAGTGGCAAGTGGCACTGAAAATTGGTACATAACAGAATTTTGATATCCTGAATTCGACTATTGCCGGCCCTCATCGATTCGACCACTCAGTCGGCCGCCATCTTGAATTCCAAGATGGCCGCCATG
>CALNVZ010003426.1:9718774-9735119 GCA_940671915.1 Paracentrotus lividus
TACACAATGGTATTTTGGCATTCTGAGTTCAAATATCGCCGGCACCAATTAACTCGACCACTCAGTCGGCCGCCATCTTGAATTCCAAAATGACCGCCATTGAAATCATGGAATATGCCTAACTTGAGTAATAAATGACATGTTGTATTGAAATTTGGAAAACATTGGTATTTTGACATCCTGAATACAAATATGAGCCGCAACAGTTAATTTGACCACTCAGGCGGCCGCCAAGAAAATAATTGATATGCCTAACTTGAGTTCTAAATGACATGTGATACTGAAATGTTGTATTTTTACCTCCTGAATTCAGATGTCGCTGGCCCCATCGATCCGACCAGTCAGTCGGTCGCCATTTTGGATTCCAAGATGGCCACCACGAAAATCATGGAAAATGCCAGACTTGCATTCTAAACGATATGCGGCACTGAAAATGGTATACATTGGTATATTGACATTCTTCATTAAAAAATTGTTGATCCCTTGTGATCTAACCACAGGGTCATCATGATCCCCATCTGAAATTCGAAGATGGTCGGCTTGACAAATCATTGAAAATTGCTTATTTGTGTTCTAATTGTCCTTTGAAATTGATTTTTGTAAACAATTGTACCCTTTTTTCCCCTCTTTTTAATCTTGTCGTACAAGAGTGACTTTCAGATGGCTCTCATTATTGAGAGTTTTCAAGGCCCTTCTGACCTTTCCACTTGACTTTGTTAATTTTCCCCCATAATTCCATGTATAAGGAATCCTATCCCTTCCTTTGGACATTTTCTGTGTTGTTAAATTGTAATAAACTCATGTTTTTGTTGGGTTTTTTTTTTTCAACCTTGTCTCATCCTACTACTATCCTAAACTTAAGCTGTTGAGCCTAATCGATCTGATTGCTAAACAGACGGATATCAAGATAAAAATTTGTAATTTCTAAACAAAGGCAAAAGAGAGTAATGGCCGAAGGACACTTTTTTGGGGGTAGCACACCTCAGTGCTGGCTTTGCCTTCAACCAGAAATTGGGTAATGCAATCGTTTGGGTAATATTTTACCCACTGCAGAGTACAACTCCATAGTAAAAAGTTGTAATAGATAGTGCTTTATCGTATGGAGAAGAAGAAAAATCATGAGTGGCCTAGCTACCTTTAGTTTACAATGGTAGGAGGGGCTGATACTTGGTACATGTGGGTAAACTGACACGCTAATTTCAGATGAGCCTAGATATAAATCTTGATTTTATACATGACTGTGAATATAATATTGGCTGCCATTTTAAAGCAGCACGATGTCTCCGCGACGAAAAAAAAAATCAAAGATATGAACATGTTCTTTTTTCTCATGAGACGTCGCAGAAACTCATGAGATGTCGCGGAGACTAATGAAACTTCTCTCAGACGTCTCCGTCATATTGTCTTGAATATGTCTCAAATTTCAAATCCATTTCCTGGCAAGTGAGATACCACCATCAGTGTTTTAATTTTCATGTGCGAGTTAGGCATTTTCCATGATTTCCATGGCTGATCACCGTGTGGTCAGATCGCTATGAGTTGGCAATATTTGAGTTCAGGATTTCAAAATACAATTGTATACCAAATTTCAGGGTGACATGTCATTTAGAACTCAAATTATGCATTTTCAATGATTTCAATGGCGGCCATTTTGGAATTCAAGATGGCGGCCGACAAAGTGGTTAGATTTCTATATGCAGATAGTATTTAAATTCAAAGTATCAAAATACCGTATTGTACCGAATTTCAATACCACATGTAATTTATAACTCAAGTTAGGCATGTTCCATGGTTTTCAATGGCGGCCATTTTGGAATTCAAGATGGCGGCCAACCGAGTGGTCCTTATCTTACAGACTAATATATATTATACAGTGCGTCTCAAAAAAACAAAACAAACCCTACTTTCAGAGCCTCATATTAAATTGCATAGCTTATGTCACATGATATTTATTTCGTAATAAAGAGTAATTCATATTCTTTTCAATGATACAAAACTTATACCTGTGTTATGACGGATGGCCAAGTACTGGGGCTTTAAATAACAATGACAAAAATGGGTTTATACCAAGTTTGTGTAAAAGCAGCCCTTGTATATTAATAGTCCAAATAATCATTTGTTCATTATGAATGGACTGAGGAAGGCTGACCTCATACAAATAATGAATGATCAGAAGGCAATATTTGCTTCTGACAAAACTTGGAACAATTTGTTTTTGCCCAATTTTTTTAAGAGCTCGATTGCTCAGTCATCCATGACAGTACATGTATGATTTTGGTGTCACTGGATAGAATATCAGCTACTCTTTTTCATGATATGAATACTAATGACATAATAAGTAAAAGTTTAAGAAGTTTTTTACGGGGCTTTTAAACTTGGGTAGTTTTTGTTTTCGTTTTTTTTGTTTTGTTTGTTTCTTTGTTTTTTTGTTTGTTTGTTTTCTTCTTTCTTTTTGGAACGCAATGTATATGATGCATTAAGCAGATATTTTATTTCTTGGGACTCGCGGTGTTGAACATAATAAACTGCGCCTCTCAATGTTGCACCATAAAACACAGATTATGAAGTCAGGCCAAATTAGCCAACAACACTTTTTAACAAAATGAAATTAATATTGCGTGGTCACTATATTCTTATACGACGTAACTATAAAAACAAATGATGCGGTTTGTCGGGAGGGGAAGGTGGTCATATGACAGACGCCTCCCCTACTTGGTAATTATAAGACATCACCGTGTACATTCAATCATTATCATTCTTACTATTAGGGCCTATCACTTAAAAATATAGAATGACCCAAATCAATTATTTTCATAAAATTCCAGGTTCATGATCTCATTCAACGATGTACAGACAAGAAATCAGAACTGGAGAAGAACATTCAGAATGTGGAAGCACAACGTCGTGAAGTACACGCAGCCGTGCAGAAACTACGAGCAGATGTCAGTCAAGCCTACCGTACCAAGGCCAAGCAGCTGGAAGAAAACCAACGTATACTCGTCGAGCAAATCGATGTTCTAGAGCGCAGTTTCGATGAGGACCTCAACTCGCTGAAATCAAACGACCGACAAAGAATCAAAAGCATTTACAGTTCGATGACGCTGGTGGCTAATGATAGACTAGGACGTCTTGAGATGGACAGTCTGTCTGCTCACACGTTGCTTTGTGAGGAGCTGGATGGTATACTGAAGGAGGTTACTGATCATACTTCGGCAGCAGTCATAACAGAGAAAGCACAGAAGAAGAGATTCCAGCCTGCAGATGATACCCGTCTTGACCTCGGTAACATCTCAGATAAACCAGATCCTGTCTTAGAAGTGATTCAATGTGTGGAGCTACGAGGAACAATGGGTGGGATGACGAAATACTCTGATAGCAGTGTAGGTATCGGGTATTGGGATGCAAAGGGAATAGATATCATTGATTCAAATGGTAAGAAGCAGCAGTATGGTAATGCACCAAGCAATGCGAACTGTTATGGTCTCGTGTTTCAACGAGACAGGACATTATGCATCTCAACGGGATGCACGGTAGCACATGTTTATTCTCCAAGTGGGACCAGGAAGTCAACCATCCAAGTGACTGCCACTAGAAATTATCTCAAAATAAACAGAAGTCCATCTGATGAGATCCTCATTGCCAACTCTACAAAACACGTCTACATCTACGACCCGACAGGATCCACACTCAAACACACCATTCCAACAAAGCACAACATCACACACCAGGCATCTGCAACCACGTCGGGTTTGATCGTCACAGGTTCTTGTTACACCAATCCAAGCATTGTAACGGTCTATGACAGGGATGGGAATGCTGGGAAGCCTCTACAAGCTCCAAGCGATATCTACCTGTATGCTGCTGTGGATGAGCAGGACAGGGTGTATGTAGCGAGTGTTGATTGTAAATCTGGTAAGGTGGTGATCAGACTCTATGACATTGATGGTCTGAACATCAAGGAGAGAGTTCGGTTCAATGCACTTCACGTAACACTGAATGAAGATTGGTGTTACATGGTATCACTCTCGCCAGGCATACTCGCTTTTGCCTGCCATAAAAAATTGTATTTTATCAAAGTCGTATTTTAATCAAAATGTATTTCTCTGTTTCTGCGATTTGTATCAAACATGTAAGTTTCATTATTGTTAGTCCTTTTCATACATTGTTTCTTTAAAATCCATTTTATAATTTATCAAACATTGATTGAATTTCATAATAAAACGAAAATAAAACGAAAAATTATTTGGACCACAATACAAATATATTTTACTGAAATACGTTAGTAGACGGTACATTGATAGATGGCCAAAAGCATGCGATATCTAAAATAAATAAAAAAAATCAAAAAATCAAAAAATCAAAACATCAAAACATCAAAACATCAACAACAAAAAAAAAAAAAAAAAAAATCAAATCAAATTTGATAATGTTTATGATAATGATCGAACATTGAAAATAAAATTAAATAACGGTCATTGGATAAATAAATTGGTCTCAAGGTAATGACGAAATATACCGAAAGAATGGAACAATTTATTTTGGTATAACTAATACATTATCTCTATTGGTCAGACAGGAGTGCATCAGGCATAGTCTTGACTCCGTGTTTTCAATCAGTTATCACGATATTCCATTAATCTATCAACTTGTCATTAATCTTGGGTTTTGTTCGTGAATATTAAATTGTAGTGGATTTTTATTTTAGTTTGAAAAACGCAGATATATGATTATAAATCAAATTTTACATTATTGTACAAACACATGAAAATATGATTAAAGTCAGTTTCATACTGTTTATAACAACGTGAAAATTCAGCCCTGTGCACATTATAATCAAGTGATTAAACAGTATGTTGATTATTCAAAAATCATCATTTCATTTAGTTGTTATTTTGGACTACATTGCAATATACTAATACTGGCTCGAAAAACAGTGTTTTTCAATAGTGCACGAAATGATAGCAGAGTCTACCAAGTTTGTTTAGGGTTAATTTTCTTTCTTTCAAACGCTTGAAACAATAAATGTTTTACTTAACAAAAGGTGATATACAAGATAAATATATGATTTCGAATATATTGTGCTTACTTCTTCAGTATTCTTCCAGGGGTCGCGGAGCTACGGGGGCCTTCAGCCCATCCACTTTATGCTGCAAACGTGTACAAAAAATGCGAAAATGACCATAGCTTGTGATTTTTAGCTTGTTCAGCTCCTCCACTTTCGGCTCAGCCCCACCACTTTTTTTTAAACGCTCCGCGGCCCCTATTGAGATATTAAATGCTTATCATCCGAAATTTAAACATTTACCTTGCTGTTCACTATAATGTTGTACTTTTATAATGTTTGTACCATGAATTGTTTCTTGGTGATAGCAAGCTTTGCGACCATGTTCTGTGTTATATCGACGTGTTTACTGTTAATATTGAAAGTATATTGTAGATATAGGACGATATATTGTAGAAATATAGTCAGGCGAAGAGAAGATAAGACAAAGGAGGAGAAGATGCAGAAGGATACATGAAGAAAATTATTAATGATATCATTATCATTGAATATACTTTAAAAACAAACTATTCTGCCATGATATATCCTGTGTCCATGTCGTACCCTCACTGATGATATTAATGATAGATAATGATCATGATCGGGCAAAAAGAAAAGAGGAAAATTATAAATGATATCAATATTAGTACTGATTATTGATATAAGTACGCCTACAATAAAATCATTCATTACTAGTAACCTTGTATTACCCTCAATTATAAGGTGATTTATTCTAATGATGTAAATACATGTACTAGCAATCCTGAATGCCTTATCATGTCTTGTTATCATGTATTCTCTTAAATGTGTACACTGTAAAAAAAAATAATACAGCAAAGTGATGTCAGCAGAGTCGCCATACAAAAATGTAATTTAAAATAACAATTTTGCTGTAAATTTCTCCTCTAATAATTTATGAAAGAGAAGGGAAAAAAAATATCATTAGAGTTCTATAGCATACACAGTTGGTTAAAACGGAACAAATGTGTTACTCCTGATGTATATTTAGTATTTCTCATGAAATTATTTGCGGAAGAAATTTACAACAAAACTGTTTTTTGTAATACGTTTTGTATGGCGACTCTGCTGACAGCAGATTTGCTGTAAAAATTCAAATATTTTTTTACAGTGTATGGTAAGTCGATATTTAACGCATTAATCATGATCAGGTGAATTAAGACAAGAAGACGAATGGAAGGTAATGGAGAATACGATATTGATATTAATGATCAATGATAATGATTATTATTTAACTACATTAAAAGCACTGTTTGCACACTATATAGATTTGTTGTCATGTTTATTAGCTAGCGATATAAGAACCATAATAATTGTGCTTTACTTTTAAATCTCAAACTCTGATGTCTTATTCTGTTTTATATTCAGTACATGTATGACACGTCGATTATATCGGCTTGCAGTATATAATCATGGTAATTATGATCAGGTGAAAAAATATCAGAAGAAGAATAAATAGTTATTAAGAACGCAATACCAATATTAACTACCAACAATGATTAATCAAGTACATTAAACGCAATTAATCTTTGTAGAATATCAAGCGTTCTTGTCATGTTTATTAGTTGACAATATGAAACATAATGGTGATCATGATCAGGGGAGAAGAAAAGAAAAACGGGAATAGAATTGGAATGTAACTATAATTATATATACATATATTATGTTCAGAATATTTTTACACGTGACCCTCAAGATTAATTATCTGTAATCGAAATTGATCTCATTGATGATTGTACTCATCAAGAAATTAAATTCAAGAGAATTCATGTATTCGCATATTTCATGTAAATTCCGTATTAATCGATTAAGTGTTAACCATGGATATAATATGCATGTGTATGAGGATAGCAACCCACAGAAATAGGGTTAGGGTTAGGTGTAGAATTGGGGTAATTGTCCAGAGCCCTGTAACACAAAGACCTACGATCGATAAAAAGTTACGATTGATTTTTTCTCGGTAGCCTCATCACGGACAGGGTGCTCCAATGTTGATGATCTTAATCGTAATCCTAGCCGTAACCCTAATCTTAGTCATATCCTAATCCTAATCCATGACTGTCCCTGCGTTCCAAATAAGGCTACCGAGATAAAATTGATCGTAACTTTTTTTTCTCAATCGTAACTCATTGTTTCACAGGGCACAGGGGTTGTGGTACTAAAATCATATCAATGGTTATACCTCGATGATGTAGATGAACGAGGGCAAACATGATAGTGAATGAAACTGTTTTTTTTAATTTTTAATTCATCAATTTTCATTTTTATTTCACAATAGACTGGTATCTATATGAATAATTTTAAGTTACATAATAGGTTAATATCTACAATTGTTACACTGTCATGACTGTCCGTCATAAAGGTGGACAAATTTTTTTGCCGCTATATATAGCGACATGATTTTGCTCCGGCTTTATTTTGTTGAATATGTTTGTCCCTGATTTTATTTTTCGGGGCCCTGGCTATATTTTGAACATTCTCCCAACCCTTCACGGAGATTGTTTTCAAAAAAAGTTTTGTCAACTCCCATGATGCCCATTTTTTTCATTTTTTCTCATTTTGGGGTTTGTTTACCCGGCCGATCAAACCCCCTCCCTCAGTCCTACCCCCAGGAAACGCGTCTGAACCAATGTTTATATTGGTTTTAAAGTTAAATCTAGATTTATGGAGAAAGGCTTGGGTATCTTGTCTAGGAGAGGGGTTGACATACAAAATGTGATTGGCTAAAATTCAGAAATTTTTATTCCACCTTTATGCTAACAACAAAAGAAGTAAAAAAACAACCTGTAACCTTTAAATATTATCATTTCCCGTAATTTTCTTTTTAGCCTTGATGACAAGGTTGTAAATGGTAACTATTGATGATGTTTTATTTTGATTTATGTTTGGCTGACATTTTACAATACAATTAAGGAAGATAGAAATTTCCATGGTGTAAAAATGAATAAAACAAATGTCGAACCCCAATCAAAATAAATTTTGACCCCTCCCGTAGATAAACGACTCGAGCTTGTAACCATATTAACTAGATTTAACTTAAAGAACGATACAAACTCTATACCTCAGACATGTTTCCTTGGGTTAAGACTGAGGGCGCTTTGAAGGGTCGCGTAAGGGTCGCGTAAACAAAAGGGGGCCCCAAAATAAGAAAAAAATGACGAAAATGGCCATCTTCTGGGGGTGTCACACTTTTTAGAATAAAACCCCCGGGAAGAGTTGCAGGAATATCCAAGATATAGCCAGAATCCCGGAAAGTGAAAGCGATGACCAACACATTCAACAAATTAAAGACGGAGCAACATAACGTCATTGGAGCCAGAAACAAAATATTCCACCTTTATGACGAACATTGTATTTTGATTTACCTGTCTTGTATCGTCCGAATGGCCCCTGAAGTGTATTATCGTGATTATGATGACTATTAACGTAGAGGATAATCATGATAATGTTTATGATGGTTCTGGTGATGATGATGATGATGATGATGAAGATAATGGTGTTGATAATGATGATGGTGTTGTTGATGATGATGATGAGGATGATGGTGATGATAATGATGATGGAGATGGTGGGGATAATGGTGATTGTGATGATGATCATGATGATGATGATGGTGATGATGATGATGACGATGGTGGTGATGACGATTTTTGATGATAGGGGTGGTTATCATGGTGTTGATGATTAACGTGGATGCTAATGTTTATAGTGATGATGATTTCAATTTCAATTTCAATTTTTTTTTTTTTTTTTTCATTTCCAACAAATGAGTACAAAATTCATACAAGTATCATTGGAATAAAAATTTGACAGAACAAAACATGCAATACAAAGTATAATAAATCAGAATTATATATTCCAAAATTGAATATTACGTTGGAAATGGAGAGGTCCACTGAGAAGCAAAGCTTGTTAATTGTGGACCCCTCAAAAATAGCATTCAATAGTAGTAAGTTACATGACTCAAATAAAGATAGTAGCCAACAGAGAAGATGGTAGAGAGAGAGAGAGGGGAAAACATAATACATGATATATATTTTAAAAAAAATATGAAAAGGGAGAGGGTGAGAAGAGAGAAAAGACGATGAGGAGGAGATATCTGCGTTGTGGACGAAAAAATATATCAGATAACGAGTATATCGTAGGTAGCAAAAGCAATTAACAAGGAAAGGGAAACAAATAAAAGGATATGCCTGTTTGACAAGTGGTGACGATGTCTTTGGATAACAAAGACAATAAAGGCAAAAAACATGGTCATGGTAACAATATACCCAATGTGCTAGGTCATGTACGGGGCCAGTAAAATTTCTTTAGATTCCTTTAAAGACGAAAAGTGAAGGGAATTTCTTAGATCGAGAGGTAAAGTATTCCAAAACTTAGGCCTTCAAATAAATGTATTTTGTGCGGAAAACGTTCTCAAAAACGGTAAATGAAATTCTCCGGATTGTCTAGTGGATAGTTATGAATTGCGCGATTTTTTAAAAACATACTCATTAAATACAAATGGAAGAGTACACAAGAATTGAATTTGTACATAAATTCACCGAGATGAAATAAGTCAATCTTTAATTTTTAGGATATTAGTTCGAACGAGAAATGGTCCGTATGGCAAGAAAAGGAGCATTACATAAAATTCGAATTATCTTTCTTTTGTAATAAACAAAACTCTTTCCAACAAGCTTCGATGGTGTTACCTCCAAAGCAAAAGTCCGTAATTCAAGTATGGTAAAATAAGGGATGAATAAGCATATAAAGATTGTTGTGAAGGTGTGATTTAAGTCTATATATATGATACCAACGTTTGCGAGAGATAGTTTTTTAACAAATATTTTCGATATGCAGTCTCCAGAAATTTATTATCAATCCAAAAACCTAGAAATTTTGTATGAGAAACTTCTCAGAGGGGTGTTGTCAAAAACAATGTCCAGTGGGTAATGAAGTTAGGATTATAAGACATGATGGTAATTGTGTCTTCAGAGATTTCAATGATAATTTATTTAGCTCTTATCCAATTTAATATTTTCCGCAGCTCGGTTAAATTACATCACAAGAATATTGGATCACTATGTGAAATGGTTTAAAAATAAGATTGAGTAATCGAATCTGACATAAAAAATGAATGACAGAAGAATTGGGACGACTTATGATACATCTCTTATTACAGAATATTCAATAGCGGCCTAACAAGCTCCTGCGGTTCACCACATGTAATTTTCTTAATCAGATGTTGGTTATTTAAGACTAATTGTCTTCTGTCGAAAGTAGCTCTTGAACCACTCCTAAGGCCTTTTCCACGAACACCAATATTGGCGAGTTTATAAAGTAAATATTTCATGTTTATCGCATCAAAGGCCTTGAGAGAAGTCAGAATATACCAGACTGTGTGAGAAGACGAGTCATTGAATGGGAATTTTCTCACAAAGAAGAATATTAAGCATGAACAGTACTGTGTTTTCCCTAAAACCAAATGTTGAAAGTTAGACAAAATATCATATTTCTTCAGGAAAGCCAGCGTTCGAGTAAACACTATCTTTTCCAAGATTTCGAAAAAGAAGACAATAATGAGATTGGCCGTAGTTACCTAATTCAAGTTTATACCTTTTTTGAACCAAGGGAATTATTTTTGCCCAATTCATGAAATCAGGAAATTCACCATGCGATATATGACACTTAAGATATGGACCAATGGGTCTACACATAAGGAATAATGGATTCACAAATACATACTTATATTCATCGAATGATGATGGTGGTGATGAGATGATATGATAGATACCCAGGGGCAAGTAGAGAGTGGACCTGACATGCCGAGATATATAAAAGATAAGTACCATATCTAGGATGATTGTAATGGACCCTACCACATCGCTAGAGCGCGGAACTCTATCAGTGCAGATACTAGGAGGTCCCTACAGGTAGGCGCATCAAAATAGTTCCCTTTTACAAAAAATAGTATTCTGAACAAAATGGTTGAAGCAAAGATTCAAATACATTGCAGTTTTGGTATTATAATTAACGATAATGAAATTTCCTACAATTTAGTAAACTCATTTATAAGAACTCATATTCAGACAAAGGTAAAAGTTTAGAGCGTTTAAAACTTATTTATTCCTTTTATCAAAAAAATTAATTATTTATCTATTTATTGTTTTACCTCGTGTAATAATCATGTCAAAGACCTGGAGCGCGAAACTTTCAGAAATGTTGCCCAAATTTATGGACAAAGATATGTAAAAGAAAAAGTAATAACTTTTTTCCAATTGAAAGATATAACGCTATAAAGTTACGACTGCAATATACGGAAAACGACGTTTTTGCCCATTTATGTGGACCAACATTACATCACTTGTAATACTTAATTACCGTGCGCCATGTGTATTGCACGGCGTTGATCTATATTGCAATTATTATTACATGATAATGCAAAGTTTCCATAAAAGGTTATCAAGAATGGACCTTCTCACCATTCTGTTGTGAAGAGGGATGTGATAGGGGGGGGGGGGGTCATGTAACACGGACAATTTTTGGGGCGGCAGAGGGCCGCGGAGCCCAGGGGTGGGGGCTGGGGCTGCACCACTTTTGTCGTAAACGTGCACAAAAACGCAAAAATGCCATAAATTTTTGTGAAAATTTTTAGCCTTTTTTAGCCCCCCCCCATCTTCTAGACCCACTTTTCAAAAAGCTTGCCAGCCGCTGCCTCTCCAATACGTGATCCTGGTTGGATGTGCATTTTGAAATATAGAAGTTTTTCTTACAGGATGTGAATCATAACAGAATTTTGGATTAAACAATAAGACTTCTCCACAACAAAGCATAATTATGTGGCTGATAGCTTAATAATTATATAATTATTATATATAATATATTAAAAATTATTTAATATAATATCCAACCTTTATGACTAACAGTGTATTTTGCATACATTTACTATGTATCTTTTTGGTATCCGATGGCAGGATAAATCGTTGGTTTTCGTGAATGGCTTATATGGAATGGTTGTATAGACCGAAACCAATATTCTTCGGATTGTTTCGATAGGCCAGCTGAAGGAGGGTGCCTACAAGCGAAACTGGGTAGGGGCAGGTTGTACAGTGCAACCCACTTTTTCAGGCATCACAAACATGACAAATGTGCCTTTTTCAATAGTAATATATCGTGCCCCCTTTTTCTAAATCAATAGTGCTCCTTTTTTTCTAAACAAAACCTTGTGAAATTTAAAAAATCTAAAAATCTAAAAAGGGCAATTTTTGATGTATTTTTAAACTCCAGATTTTCCTCAACCTCGCATTAAGAGGTCAACCATCATGGTTGAATTAAACAAACTTCCGTCTGCTGCTATGATAGAGACAAATATATTTCAAGTGTGTTGTCGACAATTGAAGTCAACAGTGTCATCCTGAGAGGGCTCGGGTAGGGGAGTATGCAGGCGCGAATCCAGGGGGAGCCCAGCGGCCCCCCCCCCTAGCAAAAAGAAAAAAAAAAGAAAAAAGAAAAAGAAAAAGGAAAAAAAGGAAAATGGACAGGCGGGCCGATTGAGCCCCTAACCTTACCCCTATGGCTGATTCAAGATGACCTCTTTGATGGCCGAAGGCCAAAAAAAGGGCCCCCTGTGATGAAATCCTGGATCCGCCACTGGTATGGACTAAAGCCCCAAAAAGTTATTGGCTAATTTCTGGTTCTGGTTCACAGTCTATTCCCAATTTTAATACTCCGCTCTTTACGCCACTGGCTGAAAGTACCCACCATTTCAGAAAAAGTGCCCGGCCCTTTCCCGTGTGCCCCCTCCCTACTTTCAAGTTTGATCCACAACATCCCGATTTCTAAATTCATGTGCTTGACTCATAATTGCAGTAATGCAGGTTAATTACAATAATGACGAACCTGTTCAAAGAAAAATATGATAAAGGGGTCTCCTAAGTCTATGTCTAACCTTTCTTTCCCCTCCTTCAATGTGGCTAGTATTAACCAACCAAAAGGAGTCATTTGTCAGTCAATAAATTCATACTGCCCATACTCACAGAATCATGCCTAACCCAAATTTGATCTTATCCTGCACATTGTGGTGTATCCAGTTCATGCATTGAATAAAGTATTGCATGCTTAAAGGGCACTTAAAAAAAAAAAGCTTTGCAAGCCATTCATCTGGGTCGAATTTCACAAAACCTTATAGCAGAATGACAATTGTATAATATAATATCACATGATTAGCACATAAGTCTATGAAGTGACGTCTCCAGGCTAATATTTATATTAAAGAAAAGATCAACAATATAATAATAATAATAACAATAATAATAGTGGCATAATTTAATAGTGGCTACTTCTATAGTGCACAGGTCCGCCTTTCGGCGCTCATTGGCGCTTAAAAACCCTAAATTAGAAAATATACTCTTGTTTCCTCAGACTGTTAAGCATATATTGCAAATTAGTGTTTGTCTGAGGTAAGCCTACATCAACATAGGATAAGTAGGGCCTAAAGCAAATCGTACAACAGGTCTGAAGTATAAATGTGAAAAAAGCTCATCCATATGTTCGTTGTAAAAAAATATATATATTCACGGTACTTTTATACCCATGTCGAGGCCTTGACTTGTTGTTTCTATGTTCATAATAAATATAAAAATAAAAATAAGAACAGATAAATTTCAAAGTAATTTCCCATTATTTTATACTGAAAAAGACACGATATAAAAGTACAGTATAATAGAATGTCTAATTTCCGCCCCAAAGTGGGCCTTGTTTGTAGATCACCTCAACATGTTGAATGATAAATCCATCATAATAATAATATTAGGTTGTTAGATTTACCCTTATAATAGAAATTTTATAATCCAAAGTCTGTTTGATCACAGCCTGTAAGAAAAACTTTCTATAGTGAGGTACATGTACTGGGGGAGGGGACAGGGCCGGAGAGCGTTTTGGAAGTGGGGGGGGGGGGCTGAGCCGAAATTGGCTAAAAATCACCAATCTAGGCAGCCCTAGGCCATTTTTGCGTTTTTGTACACGTTTACTGACAAAAGTGGGGGCTGCAGCCCCCAGCCCCATCCCCGGCTCCGCGGTCCCTGGGGGTACAAATTATCTATAAACTCTGTTAAACTCAGATTTTTTTTATTTTTTATTTTTTTATTCGTTGGATGATGTGAATTATCTGTACCGTCTCGTTTATTAGTTACTCACATTAACTTTGTCCATTGTGTTATAGGCTTATTCTTCATCTCACTTTTATCAAGTATATATTATAAGGGAGATATCCATGGTTTGGATAATCATGTGCAGGGACTTTATATATATTATCAGTGCACTGTCTACTCACTGGAAAGGCAACCTTTAGCAAAATAAAACCCAACACACGTATCTGTGACTGCAATCATCATAGAAGCCCTTTTTCTATGCGCCAAATAACAACCGATATATTGAACAAGCACAATTTCATTAATTTGATTCGAAACAAGATTACAATATTAGCATCTGCCGCCCCAAAATTGGTCCCGTGTACATGACCCCCCCCCATCCTCTCCCCCTTCACAACAGATTGGTCGAGAAGTCCATTCTTTATTAACCTTTATGGAAACTTGCGTATTAATTTAATAATTGTTGGATCACGCCGTGCTATACACATGCGCGCACTGTAATAGGGATTACACGTGTATGTATGGGTTTTCCACATAAATAGGACAAAAACGTTGTTTTTCCGTATATTGCAGTCGTAATTTTATAGCGTTATATCTTTTTATTGGAAAAGGGTATTACTTTTTCTTTTTCACATACTCTTGTCCAAACGTTGGGACACATTTCTGAAAAGTTTCGCGCTCCAGGTCTTGACATGATTATCACACGAGGTAAAACAATAAATAGATAAAAATTAATTTTTTGAAAAAAATTAGAAAATCAAGTTTAACGCTTCAAATTTTACCTTTGTTGAATATGATTCTTATTGAAAATAGTACCAAATTGTAGGAAATTTTATTATCTTTAATTTGATACCAAACTCAATGTATTTGAATCTTTGCTTCAACCATTTTTGTTCGGAATACTATTTTTGTAAAAGGGGCGGCTATTTTGGACGCCCCCACCTGTAGGGACCCTCCTGCAGCTGATCTGAAGAGTAGTCCGCCCTAGCGATGTTGGTTAGGGTACATACAACCATCCTAGATAGGACTACTTTTTATATCTCGACATGTCAGCTCCTTCAAAAATATGGGGTTTTGCTCCCTGGGTATTATACGACCCCACTTAGAATACTGCTGCAGTGTCTGGGATCCCACACCGTTGCAGACACACCGAATCTGGAAAGGATCCAAAGACAAGCAGCCGCTACGTTATGGCTGACTACCGAAGAACTAGCAGCGTAACCAGCATGATTTCCAAACTGAAATGGCCCAGCTTGTCTCTAGACGTACTGCGAGCAGACTCAGCATGGTGTACAGGATCGCAAATGACCTCGTCGCAATACCCCAAACTAAATTCTTCACCTTAATAAAGGTCATGTATAGTGTTGGGAGAATATATTTTTTGTTTTGCTTCCAGAGCAGAATAATATGAATGATACCTCAATTAACCTCTGTGTACAAAAGGATTTGTTATAAAATCCACTCTAACACCTGAATTTAGCAACAAAACTGTGTAAATATATCAATTGACAGTCCCACAATCGACAGGATCTCACAGGCACAATGCCAGCATACAGCGGTTTGTGTGCAAAGCATATGCTATTCCCATACACAGACTGTACACACAGAATTCACTCAGCTATACCAATCAGCTGCTGGTTGGCATGCCCAGAGTTCTGGGGTGAGAATGAAGGAAGTATGGCCTTACTTTGATGAACATCTCCCCTTGCTCATGCAAACTATTACATATCATGGAAAGACATGCATGGAACATAATTATATCCTTTGCCCATATATTGTTATGTCTTTAGAACACTATGAGGACAAGTTGAGCAGGTTTTTAAAAAAATCAGTGTTTTCTACTACAACTATACTTGGGCTTTAAGCACTACAACCACCAGAAAAAAACCATGATAAGTGCTTCCAGACATACCGCCCCAGAGGCAATATTGACAAGTTTGCCTTTTCCCAACGAACTATCCCCGAATGGAATAAGCTTCCAAACCAAGTTGTCAATGCAGTCTCGCTTGACAGTTTCCAGAATCTCCTGCGAAACTATTTAGACAGTTCCCCGCACTCCTCCTCATAACGTGCACGCAAGTAATTTTTCATCTTCGAGATAGGCTGCAGAGCACTTTGAAGATTACGGAAGAAGAAGAAGAAGAAGAAGTCATCA
>CALNVZ010003426.1:9768965-9780282 GCA_940671915.1 Paracentrotus lividus
ATGCTATGTGAAAAAATGTGATAATTTTCCCTCCAAAATGTAACGCCTCCACCCTTTTACTATACCCCAACTTGTGACACATGACCCTATGCATGTTTTGAATAATAAAAAGGTTTTTTTTAATGGGAGACTTTAACTTGAACTTGTTAGATCGTAATACCCCCTGTAGTCAAGAATTTATTGACATGATGTTATCCAACTCTTTCATTCCATTAGTAACAAAACCTACACGTATTACAGATACGTCGTCAACCTTAATAGATAATATTTTTGTTAACGACTTTTCCCATACATCATCTGGCATCTTGGTATCGGATATATCTGATCATTTCCCAATATTTGTTGAAGTTTTATTTAATAAAGTCTCTGATAATAAAAATATTAAAAATGCATTTCGTGACTTATCGGATGAAAATATTATTAGACTTCGGGAGGGATTGACATCGGTTGACTGGAGTGAAATATACAATAATACACAACGTTAATGATTGTTTGACAAGTTTATGGACATATTTATGTCGATTTATCAAGAAACTATACCACTAAGAAATTTTCTCGCTCTAATTATAAAAAAACACCCAGACTTCCGTGGTTTCTAATCGCTCTTGAAGTCAATAAATCGTAAACCAGTTATATGTTAAATACAAAAAGAATCCTGATAATAGTAATTTAAAAAGAAAATATGTTCGTTATCGAAATGTTCTTACATCCTTGTTACGTTTAGCTAAAAAAAAGTATTTTGCTAATCAATTTACTAAGTACAAAAATGATACATCGAGTACTGGAGGGTGATAAATAACGTTTTACACACAAGAAATCTAAGGAGTTCACTAAAGAAATTGTAATATAATGTAACTGTTGCTAATCCTGCAGATGGCTGATGTGTTTAACAACTATTTTGTGGATATTTGTCGAACTCTTTCTCGAAATATCCAGAACCTAACAAAAGATTCCAATACTTCCTAAAAGATCCCAATCCTAAAACAATTTCCTTACTCCGATCACTGAATATGAAGTTAAAAATATTGTAAATAATTTAAAACCTAAAAAAAGTCCAGGATGCGACGAACTTACGAATTTTGTCATAAAACGTGTCATTAATGAAATTTTAACTCCCTTGACTTTTTATATTCAACAATCCTTGGTAACATGGTCTAGTGCCTCAAATATGAAAGTAGCCAAGGTTATCCAGTGTTTAAAAAGGCGATAGACGAATTGTCAGCAACTATCGACCAATTTCACTCCTTACTTCCCTGTCTAAAATTCTTGAAGATTAATCTATTCTCGTTTAATAGATTTTTATCTAACAATCATATTTTATGCGATTCCCAATTTGGTTTTAGAAAAAAACATTCTTACTGTACACGCTTACTTTCTTTTTATTCACAAGGTGGCAAATGCTATTGATAATCCCTGCACACAGTTGTTATTCCTGGACCTTTCCAAGGCCTTCGACACGATCAATCATGAAATTTTGCTTTACAGTTATCCCATTACGGTGTGCGTGGAAAGGCCTTGGAATGGTTCACGAGTTACTTAACTAACAAAACAGTTTGTTTCAATAGAAGAATCATACATCTCAAATAAAAACTATTCATGCGTGTACCGCAAGGATCACTCTTAGAGCCCACTGCTATTCTTACTGTATATTAATGATTTTAAAAATTCATCAAATGAACTATCATTTATTCTTTTCGCGGATGACTCTAACCTTTTTTGTCACACCGTAACCCAAATTCACTACTTACCATTTTGAATAGGGAGTTGCAGATCGTTCAGACATGGATTCGAGCGAACAAGTTGTCACTCAATGTAAACAAAACAATTTATGCTTTTCAGTAACTCTTTGAAATCCTTGCCGGACCATGTAGTTATAAACAATGTCAATTTACAACAAGTTGATTCTACCAAATTTCCTCGTTCTTTACATTGATCATGATTATCATGGAAATGTCAAATTGATTATATATGTAAGTTATCTTCACGAAACACTGGTATTTTTGAATAAACTAAAATATTTCTTCCTGATTACATTTAAAAAACATTATATTCCACATTGTTGCATCTCATATGAATTAATGGAATACTGGCCTGGGGTAATTGCAATACAACCTTAATTGCTAAAATATTCAACGATCAAAAAACGAGCAATTAGGGTTGTCAATCAAGTTGGTTTTTTATTCCCATAAAATCCATTATTTTCCAAAATAAAGTACTCAAAATTTCTGATTTATATGCATTTTTAAGTTGGTATATTCATGTTTCAACTTTCAAAAGACGAATTGCCTGAATATTTTGCTTCTATGTTTCAAAAGGAACAATCTAATCCACACATTATCCCACGCGGCTAAGTGATTCCTAATCACCTTCCACGTACTCCACTCTCCTTGCTCAAGAGAACAATTGCTTTTGAAGGGCCCAGGTTTGGAACGATCTTCCCCATGAATGGTACATAGTGCCTCACTTAATATTTTCAAACGTAAATTGAAAGCAATGCTGATCATTCTTATAATTTCCCTGTATAAACTTTTATTTCCATGTACTTTGTTAATAGCCGGCTGAGTAGTGAGTAGTAAATAATAGTCATAGAGTAATGGTGGCAAACTTCTTTTAATTTTTTTCCTATTCTTTACATATTCACAATTGTTGTACTTTGGCATTACCGTTATATATCAATTTATTTACGTGTCCCTCTCCTACACATTAAGACTGTTTTTTTTCTGGATCCTGCAGACTAACAAGCTTTGCTTTTTTATGCAGGTTCCCTCATATTTCACTTTTTAAATTGTCTTTAAATCCAAATCGCTGTTTTCTTTAATTTAGATTAATGATTATGCAATGTCTGTTTGTATTATCTCGAGTCTTTTGATATTGTTGTTTTGTACCTGTGAATATGTAAAATAAAGTCAAATCAATCAAAATCCATTTCATTTTTTAAGAAATATATACAACTCGAATGGGCTTTTAGTGAGCTGACATTGTTCTTCAAAATGATTATAACGAAAACCTTAAAATGTAAGTTAGAGTTGTTTGCGATGAGCTTCTATATCATTTTGAATTGAGATTTTTGCAAAATTTTCGTACAACTCTATTCTGAAAAAAAAAATGTTATTGGTACAATATTCAGAGGCAGATCAAAGAAGGTGTATATGAGATATACTATATGCCCATGATATCTGACAAGAAAAGCTTATCAATTCGCCAGGGTGGGGTCCATTCATCGGACGAAGTGTCAGGTCACGTGTAATTATTGACGCAGCTTACTCGATCATAATGTATGGTATGCTTCTCTGAATCTAATTAACAGGTCACACTTATCATGCTTATGTGTGAAAAAATTTCTTCCCATTTTCACCATGTTAATAATTGTTTGTTTTCAATAACCACAATCGATATCATCTAAATCTGTCATTAAAATTCCTGTTTTTGCGGTTGTATGTGTGTGTGTGTGTGTGTTTATTGTTATAGCATGATATACACTCTTTCGAAAACCAATGTATTGCTTCTAGTAACATTCCTGGTAAGAAAAAATATATAAGTCTTCATGTCAAAAATAGTGCTTTTTATTTTAACAAAAAGAAATTTGATAAATAATGCGTGAAAAATGGGTTTGTTTTTAAATGATTCGTGATCAACATAGAGTCATTCTTTTCAAATGATATAATGATTTGATAAGAAATATATCCGAATTTAGGAAACAAACATATAGCGAGTCATCATCAGCTTAAAATGGTTTATCTTTTAGAATCATTTAGTGTCAGCAAAATGATGCATTTCTTACTTCAGGAACTCATTTCGTTTGATAGTCAAAAACCAAATGCCCACAATTCTTTTATTATAAGGAGCAGACCAAAGTGGAATTGTGCTAGGGAATATGATGTATATATCACACTTCTAATGCTTCTAGTTATATTGTGCATGATGATATTATGATGTTATTCAACTGTATCACTGTACAAAATAAAGAAAATGGTCACAATCTTTTGTCGGTTCTTTTTTCATTTGAACTAGCATTCATTTTAGTTTTGTAAAGAAAGATAGAAAGAGAGAGATTGAAACAAAAAGAAAGAGAGGGGAAGAGCGAGAGAAAAAGAGCGAGAGAGAGGGGGAGAGAGAGAGAGAGGGGGGAGGCGGGGGGGGGAGGGCGAGAGAGAAGGAGAGAGTGAGATTAAGAAAAAAAAACATGCACGAGTGATAGAGTAAACATGAAAAAGAGTGTGAAGGGGTTAATACAAAGAAATAAAGGTTGGGGCAGAGAACTTGGAAAGAAAGAGACCCAATTAACAGTGACGGATTCAGGCGGGGGCGCAGGGGACGCACGCCCCCTATAATATGAAAACCTCTCATTGACTGTTCATGTTAAAATCAGACATTTTCGGCGGCGCCCCCACCCCTTCCCGGCCTGGCGCCCCCTATCCTGAAATCCTGGATCCGCCAGTGCATTAAGGAAAGAATTTTAAATTAAATTATTATTATTTTTTCTTAAACAATAATGATGCAGAGAGAGAGAGAGAGAGACCATCAAATTCATTACAAACGAAATCGATACAGGGCGTATTATTTTGTTTCTTTTTGCTTTGTGTGTGTGTATTTTTGTTTTTTGTTTTTGTTTTGTTCATGTTCCCCTCTTTTTTCACAGAAAGGGTAAATAGAAGAGAATGGAAGATAGAGACAAATATAGAGATGGAAGGTTAGTGAAAGTGAAATAAAAATAGTAGAAACATGGTAATTAAGAGTCATAAACAACGAACCTTTTAATGTAAGAAGAATGGGTACAGAGAATAGGGATATAAGTAAAGTGAAAATGGGACATACAAGTAGGGATTGATGAAAAGAAAAGGGGTGGACAGAGAACATGATAATTACGAGACACATGCCGGTAAATGACGTAAACTATTTTTAAATATTTTTTTTTATTTGTTTGTTTGTTGTTTTTGTTAATGGCGCCTAATGCATAGTTAGACTACACCTCTAAAAGAGCTTTACATAAAGAGTTAATTATTATGTGCATTTTCCTTTTTAGGATAAAATTTTAATATGTGTCCCCCTTCCACTTTCGGGGTCTACAACACACACAAAAAAGCAATGATCTAAAACACCCTCCCCCCCCCCCCCTCTCTCTCTCTCCACGTATGTCATGTATGTTCCTCGCCTATTGGTTGCGTGTTCGCTTGGCGGGGGACGCCGGTGGAGTTAATTTAATGTTCAACGAAGCGTTCGTTGAATATTTCTTTTCGTGTTTTTCTCATGTTGTCAAAACGAGTTTGACAGCAATATTCTAAAATTCATCGAAATACTCAAAAACCGGCAAAACGGTGAATATACACCTCTACTCTGGATATTGGTGTATCAAATAAACCAATTCCAGAAACAACTGGGAGTTTTTTGTTCAGTTTTATGCTTTTTGAAAGCGTCATCAAAATGATCTTCAAAATCTAGGAAATATGTAAGCTTTTGTAAAATAATACCTTTTTTAAAAATAATATCTGGTAATTTTTTAAAAGTTGGAAAATGTCATATCAATTCTAGTTGTAAACTTAAGAGGAAGAGGGCGCTATCACTCTACGCAAAGCGAACGATGTCACAGACATTTTGTATTTTGCACAGTTTTTTCACTTTGTTTTCTTGATTCATATCAATTCTAGTTGTAAACTTAAGGGGAAGAGGGCGCTATCACTCTACGCAAAGCGAACGCGGCCATAGACTTTTTGTATTTTGCACAGTTTTTCACTTTGTTTTCTTGATTATGGCGAGCAACTATCTTTTCAAAGAAATGATCAACTTGAATAAGTACGCTTGCCTAAGAGTCCGAATTTTTCAAAAAATAGGAATAACTTATTGCAAAGGGGAAAAAAAGTCCTGTCACTTGTGTCAATTCGAAATCCTAGTAAGATCAAATTCCTGTAAGAATATGGCCAATTTTGCTCTCAAAATAGCTCATACGCTGCATAGTCATCTTCCTCGATTACGCATAATTATATTACACCTTAATGATCAGAGTTTTTTAAAAGCTTGAATTCTCAGCTTTCCAAATATGGTACATTCATCTCGATTGGTTAAAAAAAGTCCTGTCACTTTGAACATTATCACAACGAATCTTTACTCGATGGGTCTATTTTCGCATATCACATGCATATCGGATGTGGACGGCGTCTTCGCAAGATGTGACAAGATCACTATTTATCAATAATCGTTAGGAACATCAATCTATTGAAATAAAGATTCTGATTACAACTTTAGCACAATGGTGTTATAGGCTTGCCAAAATGTCTTTTTCCCCAATCTGGTCTGAGCATCTACCTACGAAAACTATGATAAAGTTCAATTATTATTTCATGTCCAGGACTAATTTCCTCGAACGGTTCGACTGACAATTCCATTTTACCGACAGGAAGTTTTCTTAGGCGAGTTTTGTGCGCTAAGTAATAATTGCATGCAGTTGTCAATCGTCGCTTCCCGCCGTTAGCGCGGGTTTTGTTTTTCAGCTGCGTGCATTTCCACTAAACTCATGAATGTAATGTTGCGTTTCCCCTCCTCAAATAATGGACGCGTCTTAGATTTAATGTCATACGTTAGATTTACATTTCACGTGGAGTAGAATTGATATGTGGCGAGCAACTACCTTTTCAAAGAATGATCAACTTGAATAAATACGCTAAGAGTCTGATTTTTTCAAAAATAGGAATAACTTATTGCAAAGTGAAAAAAAGTCCTGTCACTTGTGTCAATTCGAAATCCTAGTAAGATCAAATTCCTGTACAATATGGCCAATTTTGCTCTCAAAATAGCTCATACCCCACATAATCATCTTCCTGATAACGCATAATTATATTACAGCTTAATGATCAAGCAGTTTTTTAAAAGCTTGAATCTCAGCTTTCCAAAGATGGTACATTCATTTCGATTGGTTAAGAAAAAGTCCTGTCACTTTGAACATTATCACAATGAAAATCTTTACTCGATGGGTCGATATTTCCGCATATCACATGCATATGCCATGTGGACGGCGTCTTCGCAAGAGGTGACAAGATCACTACTTATATCAATAATTGTTTGGAACATCAATCTATGTGAAATGAAGATTCTGATTAAAACTTCATCACAATAATGTTATAAGCTTGCCCAAATGTGTATTTTCCTCCATCTGGTCTGGAGAATCTATTAACTAACAACATGTTAAAAGTTCATCAATTTCTTTCATCTCCACGTACGAGTAGATTGCTCAACAGAACGGACAATACCATTCCAGCTGCAGGGAAGTCTTCTTAAGCGAGTTTTTGTGAGCTAATTTATTATTGCAGCCAGCTGTATAGATTTCTGCGCTTCTCAGCCGTATTTCCAACGTCACTTCGTTGCGTCTGGCCTCTTAGATAATGGACGCACCTTGTTTAATTACGATTTAATGCCGCACATTGGTATACGTTAACTTTACATTTTACATAGAGTAGAAATATTGATATGTACTATAATGTAAATTAGAAGTTTTCTGAACTGATGCCTTTGGTCGCTTTGACGTTCCAGTTTTTTTTACTTGGGGACAAGCAGTTGAAATAAGGTAAAAATCTTTACTTTTTGAAAAAATAAAACTTTATTTTAGTAACATGCATATTTTATCGGCATGTCAATTGTTTATTTTTCATCTTGATTATAAAATCAATCATTGAGATGAAAATCTGGAGTTTGGAAATACAGTGTATGTCTATATTTCGTAGGATAGGTGCTGCTGAAAAGAGAAAACTGGGTTCATATTTCATGCAAAAAGTCGCCAAATTAAAAATGCCAGCGTTTGGTGACGGGCTGATTGCCCTGTCTTGTCCGCCGAGGAATCTGGTCCCATTCCGGTATTACGTAATATTCCACACGTACCATGATGACTTATTGCTGGTTTGTAGTGATTCTTCTAATTATTGAACATGTAGATATTCCGGTTTACCTATAATAAGGATGCATGGAATATGGCCACCACATATGGATAACATGGACATTTTCTTAAGTTCAAAGCTTGTGTTTATGTTGACTGAAAATAATTGGAAATATGCTGACGACGTGCCTTCCTGAAGACACCACCTTACTCAGTTCAGTTCAGTTCATTTATTTCACATCCATTAAAAAATACATATTTACAAATACAATATTTGAATAAACAAGCAACATATAGATATAGAATACAATCATGTTTTACTTATATAACATAACAGTTTACAATATATAAAAGATAAAAAGAAAAAAAAAACAATGCAGCGGATGGAGGGATCAGCAAAAGCCATTGGCTTGTCAAGGCTGATCCCCAATTTACTACATTGTTAAAAAAACTAAATGTCTAAACTAACAAAAACAGAAAAGGGGGCTTAAAACAAAAAATACACAAACGAACAAACACAAAAAAGGCTTAACAGGCAGTTACTTAAGAGGGTTCAAATATTTCATTTTAAAATTACGTTTCAAGGAAGATAGAGAAGGGGAGTTTTTAAGACTTTCTGATAAATTATTCCACATAACTGGTCCTTTATATCTAATAATAGTTCTGGAGAAATTATATTTGGTTGTAGGAATATATATTTTTTCGGAGTTTCTAGTAGTATATGTATTTATGGTTTTGTTTGAGACAAAATAATTATTAAAACAAGAAGGAAGAGCATTTTTCATATACAAAAACATAAAAGAGGTAACTGATAGTTCATAAATGTGCTCTTATTTTAGAATATTTAATTTCACAAATAATTTATCAGTATGAGCATTATATGATGAGTTTGTAATTATCCTAACAACTTTTTTTTGTAAAATAAATACTTTGTTGAACAAATAGGAAGCACAGCCTCCCCATAAAATGATACAATAGTTCAAATCTGGCAATATCATGGTGTTATATAAGTTAACAAGAACACGAATGGGTAACAAATGTTTTAGTCTATTAATGACTCCAATAACTCTAGATATTTTACAAGAGATGTAGTTAATATGATTTTTCCAAGTTAAATCACAGTCTATATAGATTCCTAAAAATTTCACAGAATTACACTTCTTTATTTCTTTACCATCTACAGATATATGTATTGCACTTTCATCGATACGTTTGTTTCCAGTCTTAAAAATGACATAATTAGTTTTCTCAAAGTTAATCAAAAGTTTATTTGCATTAAACCATTTATATATTTTTCTTAATTCATTGTTAAGTAGATTGTTAATTATTACAGGGTCTTTTCCAGTCAGAAATAAAGTGGTATCATCAGCAAATAAAATCGAAGATAACACATCGCTAACAGAAGGTAAGTCATTTATGTAAATAAGGAATAAAAGCGGACCCAAATTTGATCCCTGAGGGACTCCAGTAGTTATTTCATTATACGTAGAAGAATAAGTACCTACATAAGTAAATTGTTTTCTATTTGATAAATAACTTTTTATTAAAAGTAAAGGGGTACCTCTTATCCCATAAAAGTACAGTTTTTTAAAGTTGACCTTTATTGGAGATCACTAAAATCAGTAGTTTATGTATCAGAGTAATCTAGAGAGCATGTAGAAGACAATTGTACCAACTACAACTCATATCGATTACTGGAAATCGATTAAAACGCCATTTTAAAAACACCTGTCAATCACTCTGACCACGACCACTTTCGGTAGGGAATGGAGCGATTTCCTGATGACATCAGGATATGGAGGTCGGCTCTCAGTGCAGTGCAGCCAGCTAGCTAGTTATAGGGCGTGTACGTACCCATACACTCACGCAATGCAGTGTACACGATCTGAGCAGTGATATATATCAAATCCAGTTGTATTAGCTTTGTTTTGTATTCATATTTGCAAATAATAACAAAAAATGAGCAATCTTTTTAGCAATTAATGTTGTAGTAATTTCTCTTTGAAAATAATTGCCATTGCAAGTAGACTAAGTCTTTTCTACCTACTACTATCTAGTACCTCTCTCGATCATATTTCTTATTCTCTCAACAAAATGACGCTCAATTATTCTAAGCAGAGCAGAACCAAGTCCAAGCTCAAACTATTTTGCTGTTGTATGTGATCCTATCTTCATTTTTACAGAGAATAATAAACCCCAGCAATCCATGTATGATTTAATATATTTCTAAAAAATCAAATATGTCTCGATGAATCTACAATCGAAAATCTAAGCTACTTCTGTAAATTTTCCCCCGATGGTGTGCACATGAAAAGCTGTGCCGCAAAACGTTAGCTGGCAGGGGCTAATGATCACCTGGATCTAATCGGTATATTACGATTTTTATGTTGATAAATTGTGTTTTGGCAATGATACCCTGTGATGGACAAAATAATAACATTGAAAATGTTTATGAAGAATTTGTTACTCTTACAAAGAATGGAATACTGCTACAAAGAAAGAAAAAAATAATTAGCTTGGTTGGGTACGTATGGCGAGTGCATGGAAATTACATTGCGTCATTGTTGCTCGTTCTCATCCGTGTGTCTTGTGAGTTGAAAAAGCTTTGTCCTTTATTTATACCAGTTATGTTATTTAACTCGTAATTTGCCAACTCCAGTTTGTTTGCGTAGAAGATGGATGACCAGTCATCATCAACATCGGGTTCGAACTCCTTGCAAAAGGCAAAGCCAGCGAAAATAAGGAAAACTGGTGGTCGGCGATGCGTTAATTGCTGGGGTGCATATGCAGCTACACGGCGTATGACGAGTGTTTCACCCATCGGCTACCCGGCAAAATGTTAGCAGAAGGAGAGAAATTTACCGCCTTACAGAAGGCTTGGATTGAGTTTATTAATCGGACTTCGCCTCATCTTCTGAAATGTATTCACCCAATTCGCCGTCATCAATGTCCGTTTCTGTTCAGTTGCTACTAGCAATTGAGCTGAGACTTTCTTCCTCATTTTCATCTTCAATGTCTTAGATTTCAAACTCTAATTCGAGACTCATCTCTGGATCCGACTCCGTCATTGTTTACGATATAACGTTAGGTTTGCAATTCCCGGGCCTAAACACGCACGCACTCGAAAGCCAGATAGCCAGCAAACCCGGAAGTCAATTCACAGCCGCAATTCCATATCCTGACGTCAGCATTTGGGTGACTTTTGGGGTACGTATTTGGGGGCGTTCCAGTGGGGGCGTCCCGATAACCGATAAATGAGCTCCAGAATTTTTTTTAAAATCGGCGATTAGCTAAATAGTGTTCCTCATGTTATTTCCTGCTCAATGATGTATAATTCGACCATATTTATTCTCTATGAACATCAACTTTAAGCAAAATGTTATGATCAATGCAATCGAACGCTTTAGAGAGGTCTAAAAATATTCCTACTAAAAAATCTTTATTTTCAATAGCTTT
>CALNVZ010003426.1:9780307-9814831 GCA_940671915.1 Paracentrotus lividus
CTTCATCTTCAATGTCTTAGATTACAAACTCTCAATTCGAGACTCATCTTGGATCCGACTCCGTCATGTGTCTTACGATATAACGTAGTTCCTGCACATTCCCGGGCTTAACACGCGAGCCGCGCAACTCGAACAGCCCGAATGACGCCAGCAAACCCGGAGGTGCAATTCACAAGGCCGCAATCTCATATCCGTACGTCTAGATGGGTACTTTTGGGTACTATGGCGTATTCCCTGCTCAGTTGGCGCGGCCCGTCCTCGAATAACCGGAAAATGACGCCTCTTTCAAGAAGTTTTTTTATAAAATTCGCGTCACGTTAAGCATAAGTGCGTCTCATTCTATTTCCTCGGCTCATATATGATAATTCGACCAATTTATTCTCTATGACATCAACTTTAAGCAAGATATTTTACATCTCTCGGGCGTGTCGTTTACTATGAGTCGAAGGCAACCGCTCTGATCAACGTCTTTATGAGAGTCTAATAACTCATTCTATCTAAAAACATCCTCGTACTTATGCCATACTCAATACGGCCCTGCCTGTGATTCACATTCTCAGTGAAATTCCAAAAGAGCATAGAAGGACGATAATTTTTCCTTAAAAGCAAATTTATAAAAAATCATGGTTTCATGAAAAGACTGTAAGTTTATATATATAATTTTCAATATTGTTACAACAGCCAATAAACAGATATGGTCTAATTGTATGGGCATGTATTTTCATTTCTTTATATTACAGCGGTACTATACTTTTGCAATTTAATGAGTCGTATAAGCATACCCTGTTGAATTGATGCATATAGAATATTGCTTAGCATTGGAGGAGTAAAGTATCAAATAAAATCTTCAAAACCTTAGGATGTTACACCATCATATCCGGGCTTGTACATCAACGTTTGGAAAATAAACATCATAATATCAGCTTCTGTTATTGTTGCATAAACATTACTCCTAAAATTACCATGTAAAAAACCGTGTTCGTGATAATGCAATCGTCACTCATTAGACCACTTCGTTAATTTTTTCCAAGATACCTAATATTCATCAACAAATTGCCAAGTACTTTTTCCCTTGATTAATCACACCATCATTTTCTATTCTTTATTTCCCTTCTAGTTTTATTAAATTATAATGACGTCATTTCATGTTCCTTTCTATCATACTACTGATCAATTTTATCGTAATATTTGCGTTTACTTCTCGAGAAAGGTTTTTAAAATATTTCTACCATCTTTGTGTAGGATCTTTTCGTACTAGGTTCTGGTAGTCCTTAAATATTACATACAGTAAATTTACTTCTTTTCTGCTACATCCTCCATTTACTCCTAGCTATCCGCCTTTAATCGCTAGTTATCCCATAAGGTTTCTCTCTCTATCTCCCTGCTTCGCGCATCTGTTCTCGTCCTCCCTTTTATTTCTCGTTTCCTCTCTCATCTTGAATGCTCTATCTCTTCCAGCTGATCACGCATAATAGTCTCTCTAATCAGTCCTACTTACTCCGTCCCACCCTTCGGCGACCGACTCACGTCCTGTGTTTTCACTTAGCTCCTGTTTGCCATTATTCGAGATTCTCCACTCTCCATCTCTTGATTCCACTAGCCCATCTTCTCACTCTCTTCAATCCGCCAACCAGCATTCTAGTAGTCCACTTAATCTCCAATACTGACTTTTGATTACGAGTACTCCATTATTTGCCTACTCTCTTCTCCCCCTTCTCTCTCCGTTCTTATGTCAATCACGACGCCACTGCTTTCCACCATATTCCTCGCCTACCGATCTATGACGTCCACGCTCCCGCGTATCTGTCATCGCGTCTCATACACATCTCTTCTCGTCCGCTCCTCTCTATATCTAGTCTCCGCTACCATCACTTAGCCCTATCTGACAAAAAAAAAGTGACTATCTTCCTTCATTTCTTCACTCAATATTAGGTCTGTCCCAGTCTTCATATGTCCTTTCATACGCAGTTGGTCAGATTGCAAAACTAAAAGGTCGTTTATCACGTGGTCACCACATCAGATTCTATTAATACCAGACATAAAACATTTCAGAACAATTAAAAAAACTATTATCCAAAAGTAGATGCCAATTGATCTGTGATCTGGCTTGGGTTCTACTGCAATAAAGGTAGGAATGAAAAGCTTTACAGAATATTAAAGAAATCAGTTACTTTAGCGACTTTCTTATTCTTCAAAAAATCAACATTAAAAATCACCCTCGAATCACTAATAGAATCCAATTCTTTTACTTTCCTGCGAAATTTCTATGCAATGTAATATATTTATCGGAAAACCTGCAAGATTCACTGACTGGTGTCTTATATTTATGTACGAACAATATATTGTTTAATTTTCATACACTTCATATAAATAACTTTCAATACTGTCACAGATAATGTTAAGTCTAGTCTTTCTTTGTATCTAAAATTATCATTACATAATTATATTCCAACACCACCACCTCTCTTGTCATGACGGCTATTTGCAATTAGGTTGTAATGTGTAAGATTAAAATCATTTTCGTCCCCTTGTTAAAACCAGGTTTCGCAGATTCCAATAAAAGATAAAGAGTAAGAAAATGCGTCAAGACAATAATTGAAGGAGTCAAAGTTATGCTTCAAACTACGGCAGTTAAAGCTTGCCAGAGATACTGTGGAAGAATTATCATAATTTGCAATTGTAGTTTTAAATTCAGAGGGTGTGTAATACTGATTATTATAAAATATTCTATTTTACTAAAGGCAGCCACGGGAGATGGTCGGTCTATTATTCACAATGATCACCGTAGTTCATCGTAGTGATCATTGTGATTTCCAAGTAAAATAAAATATAGAACGAAAAAGCTAACAACGGCATCAGTTCAGAAAACTTATAATTTACATTATAGTAACATTTTTTAACTATTAAAAAATTACCAGATATTGAAAAGTATAATTTTACAAAAGCTTTCATATTTTCTATATTTTGATGATCATTTTAATGACGCTTTCAAAAAGCATAAAACTGAACAAAAAAATCTCCCAATTGTTTGTTGAATTGGTTTATTTGATACATCAATATCCAAAGGAGAGATGTATATTCACCGTTTTGCCGGTTTTTGAGTATTTCAGTGGATTTTAGAATATTGCAGTCAGACTCATTTTGCAGCATGAGAAAATCATGAAAAGAAGTTAACGAACGCTTCGTTGCCCATAACAACTAGCTCCACCCACTTTGCCCACCAAGATCCGAGGACGAACATACGTGTCTCTACTACATGAAATCGTCGATCGGCAAACTGGATGGATATACGCCGCTATCGATCCAAAATACACCAATAAAATGAGAATTGTATTTATGTGCAATGTTTCAAAATATCATAGCATCAATAGCGCCAACTCAACTCAACCTCGACATGAAAGGGTCAAAGGTACTGTGGGAAAACCCGATACTATTTTTGGAATGATGCATTGCTAGTTTGTCTACAGTAAGTTCTCGCACATACATGTTGTGCTGTATATACCATTACAAGGTTCGGTCTTCACAGTTGGGCCTAATATTTGGTATCTTTGTCGATATGTGCCTTCGAGTTTTGGATCGATAGAGATGTATGGACTGAATTATAGCGTCCATAATATCAACTTGTGAAATCTGGATAAATAATATTTACTTACTTACTTAAAGTGACTATTTAATATTCTACCGATATACTAGTATTCTTTGTGGCAGAAACATCTTCATGACAGAAACGTTTTATATATATATATATATATATATATATATATATATATATATATATATATATATATATATATATATATACATATATATATATGCAGTGTGTTCCTAAAAAAAGTAATCGAACTTGAAAGGTAAGTCATTTCAAAAGTGTAAGGTTTATTTTTGTGATTCGTTTACCAAGCTACTAAGTAACTCATCAGCTTTAATTTGAGACATTGCTTACGTGTTTGCTTACATTGCTTAGTTTTGTGGGCAAGAGAGTATCTTGAAGCAGAACTTCCTGCATTTGCACCCCCCCCCCCCCAACAGAGAAACAAAACCCTATACATGTATATAACAGTAAGCATACGCCATGATCGTTTTTTATTTTTTTTTTATTTTTTTGTGTGTGGCTCTTTTATAATGTGATAGGATGATGATTAATACTTGATGTTCGATATTCTGGTATATATTTTTACAGTATGAAATACTTATGGGTATATTAATTTGTGTGGGCATGAGATCATCTTGAAGCAGAACTTTCTGCATTTGCAATCTCCCAAACACAAACAAAACAAAACTATATACAACAACAGTAAGCATACGCCATTATTTTTTTCACGATAATTCAGCTCAGTATTAATTTTAGTTCCTTTAAAACTGCAAAAAAAAAAAAAAAAAAAAAAAAAAGAATATGTTCCTGTTTTTATTATTTTCTAGATGATTATTTTTTAGTTTTTCGCTATATATAATAATGCAGTTTCGGTTAAAGTCACAGAGTTTAAAGGTACCCATACCGTTTTTAATAATGAGTAATGACAATAGTTACGATGAATTTGGGCACGGTACTACGTTAAACTAATATTTTTCATGTTCTTGCTAATAATCGAATGATTAGATTAACCAAAAAAAGCAACAACGATTTTTTTTTTTTTTACCAAGGTCCATGATCTCATCCAACGATGTACATCCAAGAAATCAGAACTGGAGAAGAACATTCATAATGTGGAAGCACAACGTCGTGAAGTACACACAGCCGTGCAGAAACTACGAGCAGATGTCAGCAAAGCCTACTGTACCAAGACCAAGCAGCTGGAAGAAAACCAACGTATACTCGTCGAGGAAATCGATGCTCTAGAGCGCAGTTTCGGTGAGGACCTCAACTCTCTGAAATCAAACGACCGACAAAGAATCAAAAGCATTTACAGTTCGATGACGCTGGTGGCTAATGATAGACTAGGACGTCTTGAGATGGACAGTCTGTCTGCCCATACGTTGCTTTGTGAGGAGCTGGATGGTATGCTGAAGGAGGCTACTGATCACACTTCTGCTGCAGTCATTAGAGAAAAAGCACAGAAGAAGAGGTTCCAGCCAGCAGATGATACCCGTCTTGACCTCGGTAACTTCTCAGATAAACCAGACCTTGCATTTGGAAAGGATGACATGCTGAAGGAGGCTACTGATCACACTTCTGCTGTAGTCTTAACAGAGAAAGCACAGAAGAAGAGGTTCCAGCCTGCAGATGATACCCGTCTTGACCTCGGTAACATCTCAGATAAACCAGACCATGCACTTGGGAAGGAAGGCATGCTTAAGGAGGCTAATGATCACACTTCTGCTACAGTCATTACAGAGAAAGCACATGAGAAGAGGTTTCAGCCTGCAGGTGATACACGTCTTGTAATCGGTAACATCCCAGAACCAGATCCTGTCTTAGAGGTGATTCAATGTGTGGATCTACGAGGAACAATGAGCGGCATGACTAAATACTCTGATAGCAGTGTAGGTATCGGATATCGGAATGTGAATGGAATAGATATCATTGATTCAAATGGTAAGAATCAGCAGTATGCTAATGTATCAAGCAATGCGAACTGTTATGGACTCGTGTTTCAACGAGATAGGACATTATGCATCTCAACGGGATACACGGAAGCACATGTTTATTCTTCAAGTGGAACCAGGAAATCGACCATTCATGTGACTAGCAGTGGACATTGGCTCAAAATAAATAAAATTGCATCAGATGAGATCCTCATAGCCAACTATGCAAATCACGTCTACATCTACGACCCGACAGGATCCACACTCACACACACCATCCCGACAAAGCACAACATCACACGCCAGGCATCTGCAAACACGTCGGGTTTGATCGTCACAAGTTCTTGTAACAGCAATCCAAGCATTGTGACTGTCTATGACCATGATGACAGGGATGGGAATGCTGGGAAGCCTCTACAAGCTCCAAGCGGTATCTACCTGTATGTTGCTGTGGATGAGCAGGATAGGGTGTATGTAGCGAGTGTTGATCGTAAGTCTGGTAAGGTGGTGATCAGACTCTATGACATTGATGGTCTGAACCTCAAGGAGAGAGTTCAATTCAATGCACTTAACATGACACTAGAAAAGAGTTGGTGCTACCTGGTTTCACTCTCTCCAAACATGCTAGCTTTTGCTTGTTGCAAAAAGATGTATTTCATCAAAGTGATAATTTAAATACCAAATGGAATCATTTATTACGCATGATTTGTTCTGATTATTTCTTAGCTTGGTATTGGGTAAAAATACCCGTTTTACTACAAGCCTGATCTTTCAACGAATGATTCCTAGCTCACAGTTGTATTCCGAGTTTCAGAACCGCTCACTTATTTTTAACTATATGACTTTGATTACTATTTATTACTTGTGATTTATTCTGCCTGCAAATATCTAACTCTGTATGTTTGTGTGTTATGTAAATATAATGTGCTTTGATGTATCACAACAAGGCGACCTTACTTGTATAATATGCCTTCATATCTCGACAGTTAAACCATGGTGTATAGTCAATACAGAGATGCATTAAGTCATAATTGAAATTGCAAACCAATCACTTTATATCGATTTAGCTTGCTTGACATGCGTAATATCATATTTAATATTAAGTAGTCTTGATTATTATGTTTGAGGGCGTTCAGTTCAAACCTAACACCAAGAAGAATAATTGGTTTTTATTTGATTGATTTCTTACAATGTTCGTTTGTAATTCTCAAAATATTTATTTTGCCCCTTTTCTCGTTGGCCCGGCAGCCGCTGAGCAGCGCCAGAAGGACGTTGTTCTATCCCCTCTTGTTGAACGCCAAACAGGGAAGCAGCATCTACCAATTTTAACGTCTTTTGGTATGACGCGGCCGGGGCTCGAACCCATGACCTCCCGATTATGAGGCGGACGCTCTATCCAATGAGCCAACACATCGGTATATATTATATACAAATAATGATAACCGATATTGAAATGTATTGACTATTGTTTATAAGCTGTTCGGCGATATCGGTCAGGGTAATGGGTCTATACCGAGTGAATAAAAAGAATAAAAATAATACATACTTAGGAAATTATCATTAAAATTTGATTTATGAGCCCAAAATTATTCCAAATATTTTGAATGACTATCATGAGTATCTGGAAATATTTGCTTTGAAACACTAAAACGATTTAGGCCTAGCATTTAGAATTCGACAGTTTTCATCAGCATATTATGTAAATATAATTGCTTTGTTATTTACCATGTATCATCTGTTATATTTGTATCTTGTATTTTTTTTTCACCAGCATATTGATCAGTTACTGTATATAAAAAGCCCCTGAAAACACATTGTCTACTATTATTTAGGGACCATACCAAAGTTATATCGTGTCTGGAAATGTGATCCATAGATGATATTTATAATGCTTATTGATATACAAATATACCACTGCACTGAATACATTTGTATCAACTTTTCTTGGTTCTATATGATTTATGATGCTGGATTTATTTTGGGAATGGTAAAGAGAAAAACAGAAGCTGGGAATAGAGAAACCAAGCAAAAAAAAAAAAAAAAAAGAGAGAGAGAGAGAGACAGAGAGGGGGGGGAGATGGAGAGAGAGAGAGAGATATATATAAAGTAAGATAAGATAGCAGAGAAAATAAAGCAGTGAGGAGAGAGAAAATGAAAGTAAACATAGGAGAGAGAGAGAGAGAGTGAGAGAGAGAGAGAGAGTGAAAAAGAAAGAAAGCTAGAGATTCTGGGTAATATAAAGTTAATTGAGAAAATAGAAGTGAAAATAAGAAAGATATATTGGAGAAAAAAATCAATAGAAACAATAAAAGCAAGTGAGGAGAGAAAAAATAAAAGTGAACACAAAGAGAGAGAGAGAGAGAGAGAGAAATAAAGTAAGATATACTTAGAAATATAAAGATAATTAAAGCAGAGAGGAGAGAGAAAATGAAAATGAACATAATGATACTCATATGAGGAGTATCGAAATACATTTTTAACAGAACCTATCTATGAAATACACCTGTTAATTGTATTTGTGTGCAATAATATGTGCACGAAATATAATGAATAAGTATGACAGCGCCAACTCTCTGAATCTCCACACAATATATTGGGTCAAAAGTACTCTGAGAAAACCCGCAGCTGCTTTGGGCGTGTTTTGTTATTTCTTGTTCAATGAAATCCGCCATTATTCATAATTTTGTGCACATACTGTGAATATGCCACGACACGGCTTGGTCTTCATAACTAGTATAGTTCCGTTGTTGATGATCTGTTTGAATTGACTTACCTAGATTGAGATACACTGGATATATTTACAGTTTGCCTGCATAATGTCCACAAGAAGCAGGTTATGGTGAAATAAAGTGACTAGATCTATTTAATGTTCAACATGTTCAATATTCTACTGATGAATCGGAGATTTTTCACCACGGACTACCACCAACGAATGAAGAAGGAACTATTTGACAATATCTATAGTTTGCAGCTCGCACCTAGACGTCTACAATGTATACGTACATCAACAAATTAACGAACTTGACGAAATTAACGAATAAACTTGCGTTCTATTTGTCAGGTGCAATAGTAATATTCTTTTTAGTCCAATTTCATGATTATATTCAACGAATGACACGTAGGCCTATGCTGCTAAAAGTAGATTTATAAAGGGACATTGAGAGCAGTGACGGACTAATTTCCTAACCAATTCAGACCTTACATCATGGCCGAGAAGCAGGAAACAGAAAAAGACTCTTTACAGAACCTGACGTGTCCATTATGTCTTGATATCTTTGACGATCCAACGCTCCTGACATCTTGCGGACATATCTTCTGTCGGAAATGTCTCAAGAAATACGATTTATCCCACCAGGACCTTGATCATATGGTGTGTCCTCTCTGTAGGAAGATCACGAAGTTGACTGCGTACCGCGTCGATGATCTCGGCACCGATGTGACGGTCAACGAACTCGTAGACGACTACCATGGCAAATGCGGAGGAGCCAATGTGATCCTCGAGACGTTGCAGAAGTGCACCGTCTGCGAACTCCAGAATCTTGCAATCTCCTTTTGTAACACTTGTAATACGTTTATGTATGATCAATGTCATGTTGGCCACCAACAAATGAGGGTGTTCTTCGAAGGCCATGAGATCATATCAATTCAAAATGTTATGGAGGGGAAAGGCAACATTGGTCGCTACTCTGAGAAGTGTTCAACCCATAAACAGGAGAACAGAGATATGTTCTGCGAGGATTGTAAGGTGCACGTCTGTTTCAAGTGTGTTATCATCGGTCATCATGATCACAAGATCAAATCACATGAGGACTTTGAGAAGGAGTTTCAGGTTAAGGTAAGTGTCTAGAGGGGTCTACGACCGATCTCAGACTTTTGTCAAGAGTTGATCTACAATGTATTTATGTTTGGATGACATACAACAACACATTTTGAAAGGGAAATAGTAAAAATATGTGGAAAAAATATCCTATTAATCGAAACCCGGGGGAAGGATAGATTTTTTTTTGTTTCAACATTGTTCAGAAAATGTGTGGGCAAAGTATGAGACCTTCATTGTTAATCAAGGCACTCATTAATATAACACGATCTATCATTTCACAATGTTGATCGTCTAGAGTTGCCCTAATTTGTGGCATATTTGTTTTTCAGGTGCATCAGCTCATCCAACGATGTACAGCCAAGAAATCAGAACTGGAGAAGAACATTCAGAATGTGGAGACACAACGACGTGAAGTACACACAGCCGTACAGAAACTACGAGCAGATGTCAGCCAAGCCTACCGTACCAAGGCCAATCAGCTGGAAGAAAACCAACGTATACTCGTCGAGCAAATCGATGCGCTAGAGCGCAGTTTCGATGAGGAACTCAACTTTCTGAAGTCAAACGACCGACAAAGAATCAAAAGCATTTACAGTTCGATGACGTTGGTGGCTAATAATAGACTAGGACGTCTTGAGATGGACAGTCTGTCTGCTCACACGTTGCTTTGTGAGGAGCTGGATAGCATGATGAAGGAGGTTACTGATCACACTTCTGCTGCAGTCATTACAGAGAAAGCACAGAAGAAGAGGTTCCAGCCTGCAGATGATACCCGTCTTGACCTCGGAAACATCTCAGATAAACCAGATCCTATCTTAGAAGTGATTCAATGTGTGGACCTACGTGGAATTATGGAAGGGATGACTAAATACTCTGATAGCAGTGTAGGTATCAGATATTCGGATGCAAATGGAATATATATATTTGATTCAAATGGTAAGAAGCAGCAGTATGCTAATGTATCAAGCAATGCCAGGTGTTATGATCTCGTGTTTCAACGAGACAGGACATTATGCATCTCACCAAAATCAAGGACGGAAGCACATGTTTATTCTTCAAGTGGGACCAGGAAGTCAACCATTTAAGTGACTAGCAGTGGATGTAGGCTCAAATTAAACAAAAGTCCATCAGATGAAATCCTCATAACAAACTATGCAAACCACGTCTACATCTACGACCCGACAGGATCCACACTCAAACACACAATCCCAACAAAGCACAACATCACCATCCAGGCATCTGCAACTACGTCGGGTTTGATCGTCACAAGTTCTTGTTATAGCAATCCAAGCATTGTGACGGTATATGACAGGGATGGGAATGCTGGGAAGTCTCTACAAGCTCCGAGCGATATCTACCTGCATGCTGTTGTGGATGAGCAGGACAGAGTGTATGTAGCGAGTGTTGATCGTGAGTCTGGTAAGGTGGTGATCAGACTCTATGGCCCGAATTCACAAACGTGGTTTAGTTAGTCCATGGTCTAAATCAATTGTTTAAACCACGGATTTAGACCATGGTCTAATTTTTCGTATTCACAAACCACCTGATTTAGACCATGGACTAACTAAACCACGTTTGTGAATTCGGGCCTATGACATTGATGGTCTGAACCTCAAGGAGAGAGAATTCAATGCACTTAACCTGACACTGAATGATGGTTGGTGTTACCTGGTTTCACTCTCTCCAGGCATGCTCGCGTTTGCTTGCAAGAATAAGTTGTATTTCATCAAAGTAATAATGTAGATGCCAAATACAATCCCTCATCACAAACGATTAGTTATCATTTTCTTTATAGCTTTGGTAGCTATGTATAGTAATTATACCCGTGATCTAATATTTACATAAATATAGTAGTATTGGTTCGATGCCAGCTATTGTAGTATTTTGAGTTTCATAATACTGTCATGACTGTTAAGCCTATGCATTTAATGATCGTTCAGAAGCCCTGTTTACAATGCACCCCGTCATATTTTCATCGACACTAATATGTGTTGGCACTTTTTTAGAAGAAAAAAAAAATCAGGCATTTTGTGTTTTCTTGCCCAAATTAGCTCCTCCCCCCCCCCCCCCCCCCTCGTTGGACGAAGTCATTGCCCTGCGAGGATAAATGTACACCAATTAAAGTTCCGAGTTTGCATGCAGGTTTATTATTAGTCATTGCAATCTGTGCTAGTATATATTTGGGCAGTTTTCATTTGTTATTTCATAATGAAGTATAATGTTTATCCCATCAGAAGTTAAAAAGTGCAATCTTGATTTCAATTCAAAGGAGAAGTCCGCCCTCTACTGGTATTTGAAGCAGGACTGTCAAATGCTCAATCGGAGCCAAATTTCGGAGTGACTTTATAAAGAGGGCCTATATAACATGGTTTTAGGTACTTTTCCCCTATTTTTTTTTTTATTATTATTTATCTATTTATTCATTATTATTTTTTAGAGGAGGTTGAGGAACTTTCAATTTAATATAATGAGCGATTTTGTTTACTTTACATTCATATATTTTTGCTAAACCCCTGATTTTAGCGAGCATATCTTTCTCCGCAACGGCACAAAGAATTGTTTAATCTCTTCAGGTGGTGTTACCACCCGTGTTACCTTTATCATATAACCTTGTATTTATCAGGGCTGGGAGTGCTCTAACGTTTTCATCATCTTCTCACACAAAAAAGGTCCTCTCTGATATATTCCTCTTCGCTTTCCTCAATAAACTCTACTCAAAAGGGTCAAATATCTGTTTACATCAATATTATAGCATTCCCAATGCATTGTTTTTAAGGTTTCCGCTGACCACAAATAATATACCACACCCCCCCCCCCCCAAAACTGCAAAGAAAAAAAAAGAAAAAAATGTTTTAACAGTAAAAAATTACAGACTGTAAATTGTTATATGTGGTGTTTTTTTTTTTCTACACTGTTCATTATAATGTAAAATCCTACTAGGTATTTTCGTTTACAATTTATGTTAATGTTTGGCAAAATTATTTATGTTCTACTTGATCACACGAATCAGAAAATATATGTCGCCAAATTTTCAATTGACCATTTGTGATAAAAAATGAAGGACAAAGGTCAGGCTTCATCAACATAAAAATAATTTTGTTCAAATTGTGTCAAATTTGGTATCAAATTGTAGGTAATTTTATAACTGGCAATAAAAGTCTATTATCATTTTTTCACCCGACCAAGTTTTGAACAATATGCAAATTAGTTTATGCATAATTGAAAGCATATATATAATAGAATCAAGCTTAACGACGACCAGACACAACATATCCATACACAATATTAATAAAAACTAATAAAGATTACAACGTGAATCATACTAGCCTTATATTGTTGCCACATTATGGTGACCCTTATGCCCTTGAAATTAGGTCAAAGATCATTTTACTACACTGTCCGTCATAATGGTGGAATATTTTTTTTGCCGCTATAGCGACGTGATTTTGCTCTGACTTTATTTCTTGAATATGTTTGTCCCTGCTTTTACATTTTGGGACCCTGGTTATATCTTCATGATCTTGGACATTCTTCCAACCCTTGACGTGGACCTTTTTCCAAAAAAGTATTGTCAACCCCCGTGATGCCCATTTTTGTCATTTTTCTCATTTTGAGGCCCCTTTTTGTTTTCCCGGCCGGTCAAGCCCCCCTAAGTCCTACCTCCGGGAAACGCGACTGAGGTGTATTGTTTTATATTGTTCTTTAAGTTAAATCTATAATTCTGGGAACAGGCTTTTCCTCTTGTCTAGGGGAGGGGTTGAAGTAGAAAAACGGGATTGGTGAAAATTCGGAATATTTTATTCCATATTTATGCTGAAAACAAAATAAATGAAAAACCACCTTTGACCCTTAAATATCATCATTTTCCCCTTAAATCTTGTTTAGCCTTGATGACAAGGCTGTAAATAGTCATTCTTTATAATATTTTATTTTGATTTATGTTTGGTTGAGATTTAACAATACAATTTAGGGAAGGAAGAAATTTCCATGGTGTAAAAATGAATAAAATGAATGTTGACTGTGTCAATGAAAAAGAATAGCAACGTTAATATTCTGATTCATGGGATCAAGGGATCATGTAGAACTGTTGTTATCAAAATTATTAAGCTAATAAGGCCAAACAGGACTAGGCCTATGGTCAAGGCAGAAATGTTTGGCCTTTATGTATTCTTTAAACTTTTATATGTGTTTCCTTTGTTTTATTGGCCATATTATAGCTTAATAATTTTCATAGCTACAGCTTTTTTTGTTTTTTGGTTCTACTTGATCCTATCATTCAGAATTTCAACGTAGATAGTTTTTGTCATTGCCAAATATCAACTCAAGTTAAGGTCAAAGTTCAAATAACATAACGCTAAAAAAAACCACATGGAAATAGCAGAAGCTATGTATTGTTTGGACTTTTCACCTTATTTAAAGGTCATAGGGCAATAAAAATGTAGATTTCCTGGTTCATGGGATCAAGTAGAACACATTAACAGTGTTCAATAAAATATTTCAAGTGATATGGCCCCATAAGTACTAAGGTCAAGATCAAAACTTTGTCCAAAACGTTTTTTCTTGAAATTTGATCTTTGACCTTTTGGTCGTATAAAGGCCTCGTCACACCGAGTCCGGTCCGGGTCACGGCTAGGGCCCGTTCCGGTTCAACAATGGGCAAAAACGGTCGAAATGAATCGGCCGTGTACTATTGCAATGAGACTGGTCACAACAAACACGGGCTATGCCGTACTAGCCGGAACGGCAACCGGTACGGTTTTTATGGGATCGCTCATGGAGCGATTTGAGACGGTTTGCCGTACCGGTCACCGGACCGGACTCGGTGTGACGAGGCCTTAAGCATAACTTTGTTGGCAACTAACATGAATATGTTGACCTTGATGCCATCAAACAAAAAAAATACAGGCTGTCATATTTTAATTCACACAACTGTCCTAGAAATAAGGTCAAAGTTCACAGCAAAAATAGGTTTTTGCTTAAATGATGCCATTTCCAGTTATTCATCATATAAATTGACCTTTGACCTAATATCAAGGTCATAAGGTAGGAGTGTCATAGTCTAGTGGTTATATCACTGGACTGAGAAAGCAAGGACCGTGGGTTGAAACCCCGGTATGACACTTACGTCCTGGGGCATGGGCGTTTTGTCTACAATGCTCCTCCCCACCCAGGTGCAAATTGGGTACCCGATATGCTTAAGCGCTACATATTTGGCCTGCTCAGCCCTGCGAGCAAAGGTCTCAGCAAGGAACAACTTGTTGCGTCGATTGGCTGGTACATCATGGGGTGCATCAACATCCACCCTTCGCACAGGTGCTGTAGCTCTGGTCTACAGCTCTGCTGAATATGCTGCTCAAGCGTGGTGTAGGAGCACACACACCAAGAAGCTGGACCGTGCACTAAATGACACCATGCGTCTGATCACTGGATGCCTTCGCCCAACACCAACTGATCTTCTTCCAGTCCTCGCTGGAATTGCGCCACCAAGACTACGTCGCGAGCATCTAACAGACAAGCTGACAACCAAATCCGTGGCTGATGATGACCACCTCTTGCACAAAATAACGACAAATTCCCAGGACCTAGGTCGACAACGCCTTCGATCACGCCGACCTTTCTCCCGACACGCAGCCACCCTCAGCAGATCAGATTTCAGTCTCATCCATTAATGGGAAAAGAGCTGGGAAGAGACGATTCGCCCACGGCAGTTTACTACTCCCCTTGGCATCAAAGCTCCTACTGGTTCTAATCTACCTCGGAGGGAGTGGGTAACTCTCAACCGGCTACGAACTGGGGTTGGCAGATTCAATGCCAACATGCACCGATGGACAGAAGCTTCGCGATTCACCAGCATGCATCTGCGGTGCAGATGAGCAGACGGCAGATCACATTATCTACAGCTGCCCTGACCTCCAACCACCTGATGGGATGACTGACCTAACAAGCCCAAATGATGCACAAATCAATTGGCTCACCCACCTTCGAGAAATAGCCTGACTTACAACACTACTTACTACTATAACTCATACGATAGAAGAAGAAGAAGGCCTGCTCAGCTATGACCGGGGTAATAATGTGTAAAAACATTCTTTGTAAAGCGCCATGAGCGTCATGCATGACGGACCTGAGCGCTATATAAGAAGCCACCATTATTATTATTATTATTATAAGGGTCACCAGAATACTCAGAATGTGCCTACAATACTAGGCTGGCATGATTCATGTATTATTCTTGATTACTTGTTATTAATATTGTCTATAGATTTGTTATATCCAATCGTAACGCATAAATAGACTAATTTGCATACCGCTGAAAACTGGCTGGTCGGTTACCTACAATTTGAAACCAAATTTGACACAATTTGACCAAAATTATGTTTATATAAATGATGCCTGACCTTTAACCTTTATTTTGGGTCACAAAAGGTCAATTAAAAAATTCATGTGATCAAATAGAACATATTTATAGAGGTTGCCCAACATTAAAATGACTTGCAAACGAAACCCATATTTTCTCCATTGCGTTTTCACATTTCATTTAAATGCGTGTCAATATTTCTCTATCGATGAAATAATTTGGTCCTTTTTTTTTCGTTCATCAGGGCTATTGATTAAATTGACCTATCGTATAATGATACCATTTGTAAGAACTGCTGAAAAAAAAAACAACAACACAGAGTCAATCACAGTGTGTCCAAACAGTGGAAACACTGTGAAAATGGCCAATCCACACAGTCGTCACATTGTCAAGGACTCAGACACTGTGTTCACAGAGTCAACTATGTAGATTTGGCCCATTTTCACGGTGTCGATATTAGAAACATTACGGCACAATGTGAACACATTGTGTGACAGTGCGTTCCGTCAGTGTTCACACTGTCGGACACTGTGTTTTTTTTTCGGCAGGGGAATTCCAATTAGAAGCTAAAAGACGTCACAGCTTGAATATTGAACTCAGTACTCGCACAAAGTATACTGAAATGAAAAGAAGTTCACTTGCAATCTCTTTAATGTTGTCAAATGGTTGCAAATCATATGCTAAATTCGGCAGCAAAACCAACTGAAGTAAATTTTATTAAACTTTCCACATTATCAGCTCTGCCGTAAAACATTCATCAATATTATGAACAATACAATTATTTACACAGTCATTCAAAATCAATCATTAAGAAATAGCAAAATAAGCTCTTATCATTTCATATACATTTCATAATATATAATATTTTACTCCTTATTCGAGCAATATTTACACAGCAATATTGGAATGTCTGATTATGTACAAAACAAGGTCATACTGGAGAAATTCGTTTTTCTTCTTACAGATATTGCACCCTGTATACAGGCATACCATATACTTTCTCGTTTTACTTTTTATTTACATTGAAGGAAACAAAAACACATTAATCGATTGAAAATAATCATTAATTTGTGCAGACAGACAATTTTTTTACTGAATGGTGCCACGATAATCACTCAAAGTATTCTGACAATGCAATCTGACATTGCTAAGTATGATCATTTAAACAATAATCGTAGTTTTGCAATACTGATAATACACAAACTGATCGATTAGTGTCAAAGGTATGGCACAACTGCGGTCTCATTTATTCATATTTAAAGGGGAAGTTCACCCTGGAATTTTATTGGTCTTAAAAAATGCAGAAAAATAAAAGAAAAATATGAGTGAAGGTTTGGGGAAAATCGACCAAAACATGATGAAGTTATGAATATTCAAAGTTTTGATTATGTGACGTCACATGCGAGCAGATCTCCTATGTGTTATGTAGTGTAAATTCCATAAAATGTCATTTTTTTTCAGAAGAAAATAATTATGTCACCTGTGCGGTCGATATACCATCAAACATATGTTCATATACATGACTATATCAAATTGACCCATTCCTTTATCAAGAACCATGACAAAAAGACAAATTTATTGAATTTCCATACACAGCCAATGGGAGAGCTACTCGCACGTGACGTCACAGAATAAAAACTTTAAATATTCATAACTTCGCTATTATTTGGTCGATTTTCTTCAAACTTTCACTAAAATTTTTTAATTATTTTTCTTCATTTTTTAAGACCAATAAAATTCCAGGGTGAACTTCCCCTTTAATCATTTAATGTTCATGAATTCTTGTGCATTATATTTGGTCAATCTGACCATTAAAACCCGTATATATTCTAATTATACGGTTTGCACGTTATTACGGTTGTTTGCGATGTCTATGGAGTTTTCCCCTTATGTTTATATTTTGTACACGACATTGTCAGGGATGACTGTTTTTGTAAATAATCTGTTGTCGATACGTATAATTGATCTTAAATTGTATAATATTGTTTTCTGTAAAATTGTTTGTTTTGATGTTCAATAAAGGAACCCTGTGGAAGGGGAAAAAACGAAGAAGAAAAGAAAAAAAAAACAAATAAACATTGAAACCCGAATTATTTAAAATTAGGTCATTGCTTCTCATGAAAAAATGGTATCATTACTTAGACATTTCCGTGTATTCAGTGGAACAAAAATGGGTCAATAACAGTAGTAGGTTACTAGGTAAATAATAATTAATAGCGCTTCATACAATGTTAATAAGCGCTTAAAAAAAGTGAATGCATGGATTTATGTCCTCTATAAATCAATCAATCAATTAGTCATCATAATAAGATTCATATTTGATGTAAACATTTGGAAATATTAATGTAATTTGTAAATAAATAAAATAAATAAAGAAAGAAAAGAAATACATTGCATCTCTTGATCTTTTTTTTTTTGCTCGTGAATACTATGCAAGATCTCGGCTCTAAAAGGCACTACATCCATCCAAAATAGGATGTACCCGAGGCCTGGTCCCCCATGATGATTATATTCTTTTCCCTTCTAATCAAGTGAGCCACACTTCTCTTAAAACTGCTACAGGTATTCCATTCAAATCGTCTGACACGTGGAAACACTCTTTACCACTATACCTCTTGTCTTCTCTTTACTCACATTATTTTTTTTAAATTTTAACTTTTATTCTTTTTTTGCCGTGTTTCTTTTTTCTTGATTTTTTCTTGATTATCACTTTTTTTTTATTTTACAAGGCAAGACCTCATATTTCGGAAATATTGAATTATCTTGATCAAACGAAAATAATTTTTTTTATATCTAAACGCAGAGGGACCTTATTTACAAGCTATGCTTTTTGGGTTCCTCATTTCTCATGTAATGTAAAATTATTTAGAATCATGTTATACGGTATATTATGTATATGAATATTTTGTTCTTTGCCAGATTGTTTCGTATTTATTCATCCATTCGTTATTATGTATCAATTGTATTGATTTGTAAACTGTTGATATGACATGAGAAATAAAAACCACTTGAACTGAACTGAACTGAACTAATACCTTTTGGAATCAAATAGATTTTTTTTTTTATAGAAATGTAAGCTGAATGGCAATTTTGCACTAAAATATCCGTTTTAGAGTTTTATATTTCCATTTTCGAAGTGGAGATCATTTTTCTTTTTCTTGATCAAAGGCTTTCGGGTCAAAGTATCTGGTTGACCTGGTTCCGGGTTTAAAAAAATGACTCTTCTCGAATTCAGAGTCAAAAACTCTGATTAAAGCGGTTTCTAGATCAATTGGTTGGGGTCATGCCGATAGTCCGCGGGTCCGATAGTCCGCGGGTCTGATAGTCCGCGGGTCCGATAGTCCGCGGGTCCGTTAGTCCTCGGGTCCGATAGTCCGCGGGGAGGGGGGGGGGGTGATGTCTGTTACTCTGAAGGTTGGTTATTCCGAAAAATAAAATGGGGTTCGTTAGCCCGAAAATATGAAAGGTTCGTTAGTCCGAAAAAAGGGTTCGTTATTCCGAAAATAGACAAAGGTTCGTTATTCCGAAAAAAGAAAAGGTTCATTATTCCGAATTTTTGTTATATCCAAAAATAGAAAAATTTCGTTATTCCGATAATAGAAAAAGGTCCGTTATTCCGAAAAAAAGAAAAGGTTCATTATTCCGAAAATAGACAAAGGTTCGTTAGTCCGAAAATAGAAAAGGTTCGTTATTCCGAATTTTTGTTATAACTAAAAATAGAAAAGGTTCGTTATTCCGAAAATAGAATGAGGTTCGTTATTCCAAATCGTTAGTGAAAAATTGAAAATGTTTGTTATTCCCAATTTTCGTTATTCCGAAAATATTAAAAGGTTTGTTAGTCCGAAAATAGAAAGTGTTCGTTATTCCGAATTTTCTTTATTCCAAAAATAGAAAAGGTTCCTTATTCCTAATTTTCGTTATTTTTCAAAAGTTTAACTCGAATTTATAAAGAGGAGGAAAAGAGAATTTCAATATATGGCCCTCCTTTTCTTGCTCTCGCATGTTTTTTTTTTTTTTTCACACGTATATTGAGATTATCATAAAATTGAAAAGCAAATATTGAATAGGCCTATATCAAAGTGATCATATAATGTCAACAATTTTCTCTTTTTGGAGGGGCCGAGTGCATAAGTTGCCTTGCTTTCAAATCATTAACTAATAACGAACTTTATTGTATTTTGGGAATAATGAACCTTCGGATTAACAAACCTTTTCTATTTTAGGAATAATGAACCTTTTTCTATTTTCGGAATAACAAACCTTTTCTGTTTTTGGATATAACAAAATTTCAGAATAACGAACCTTATCTTTTTTCGGAATTATGAACCTCTTTCTATTTTCGGACCAACGAACCTTTTCTATTTTCTGACTAACGAACCTTTTTCTATTTTCGGAATAACGAACCTCATTCTATTTTCGGAATAACGAACCTTCAGAGTAACAAATATCACCCCCCCCCCCCGCGGACTATCGGACCCGCGGACTAACGGACCCGCGGACTATCGGACCCGCGGACTATCGGACCCGCGGACTATCGGACCCGCGGACTATCGGTCCCGCGGACTATAGGACCCGCGGACTATCGGACCCGCGGACTATCGAGCTGTAGCCAATAGGTTGATGACTGCAAGAAGAATCCATTCTTTTACAGAACTGAACTTGACCTCTATGATGTTAAATTGTTTGTTACTTGTTTATGTTTTATGTTGATTCATGTTTATTTTGTTTATATTGTATATGTTCACAGGGCCCCCTAAAAAACAATGTTATACCACTGATGGGGCTACCCTGTATAAATAAAACGGAATAAATAAATAAATAAATACAATTCTTATTTACCCGGATGTAAAGTTAAAATTCGGCCCTTAATTTGTTTTAAGTGTAAATTAATAAAAAAAAAAAATAAAGAAAAAAAAAGAAAAAAAAAGCGAGAATCCATTTTGATCTTTGACAACGGATGTAAAGAATTATTATATAGTGCCTTTTAAACAAAGTGCTCCATCATTTCCGCATCCAATGTAATAATAACCACAGTGGTGGATCCAAGTATTTGAAAAAAGGGGTGCACGATGCAAGATACAGGGGCACCTCCTAAATTTTCCGATTTTACCATACAGTCAATGAGTGGTTTTCATATATTATTGTAGGGGTGCGCGTCCCTGCGCCTCCGCCTGGATCCGCCACTCAACCATGGTCAGTAGGAAATCAATAAACACATTTTTAACCTTCAAATTATCACTGGTTTACATTTCATAAGGTAAAAATTATTCTTTTGTTTTGTCACCCAAAATATGCTTTCCGATTTTAAAATTGAATGCATTTCACAATGCATTTCGAACGTCAAGAGAATCAGCCACAAAATGGAATCAGCTACTGGGAGCTTTCACATCACTCCCCCCCCCCCTTCAGGCGGCCAACTATACACGTATGCTCGTTCCCGATTTCTCCGGGAAGGGGGGGGCTAAGGTAGGATGAAAATCCCAAATAAATCATTGAATAGGGGGCATTTTCCTCCAATTTTTTTTTCTTCTTTTTCTTTTTTTTTTTTTTTTCTTCTCATTTTTTAAAGGACAAATCCTGAAATAATGTCCTTGAAATGATCCAAAAGCCTGTGAAAAGGCGGTAATTTTGCTGGATCCTTCTTCAAAAACCTGTAATAGGGGGTAATTTTGGCACGGCTTCCCCTACCAATAGGGTTATCTCTAGGAATCCGGAACAAGCATTATTATGTGTATGGCTGATCCTATGTGTGTTGTGTGGTGGGGGGGGGGGGGGCGGGGATTTCCCCCTGCTACATAGATACAGCTCTCCGATCATAATGAAATGAATACAATATTCATTCTACATTCTGTACGTTGAGGGACTCTGCTACATAGAGAGCCTTGACGTCATCCATACTCTCCTGCTTGGTTATTGTGTTTCGTTGATTATCGGTGGTAGTAGTAGGTCTATCAAGAGCGGTTGAGAGGGTAATAAAGAGAGTGGATGGAGGGGGGTCAATATCACCCCTTCTCTTCTTAGCTTCCAATCTACCCGATCTTCTCACCTTCTTCGGCTCCGATGTTACCCCATGATGTTGCGTCTTCCCTTCTTCTGCCGGAGGTACATCGAACTGGTCATTTCCTCGTGACTTCGCGGGATTTTGATTGGTGGGCTGTCCCGCAGGTCCCGGGTGTCGCAGTTTTTTGTTGGCCAGTGTCCTTCCATTTCGCTGGTTGCTAGGTGTGGGTGTGAAGCCCGGCGCTACGCGGTTTCTGCATAGCAACCGCGCAAGACAGCTGTTCGCGAAAGCGCGACGAAAGTTTCTGCGCATGAACACATAGAGAATCGGATGCATAAGGATTGTCGTGTATGCGAGGGCTGCAAACCACCATTCAAGTAAATCATACAACTCTGTTCTCCCTTTCACTAAAATCACAATACTTATAGCGGTGTGAGGTCCCCAACACGTTATGAAGGTTGATAAAATAATCGTAGTTGTGCGGGAAACGCGTTTTTCGGGGTCCCGATGCGCAGATGTAGGCGTGTTTTCTCTCTCAATCTGCTTGCTAGTTCCTTGTTGGTCTGCGCGCATGTGAAAGGGTACGGTCGTTGCTCTCACTAATGCGTTATGAATAGTCTTGACTCGAGTCACTCGAATAATAGAGTAATAAGCATACATCATGACTGCAGTCGCTAGAAAGAAAATCGGCACGTGATACAGCTCATAATAGTTATTTGACCTCGTGACCTGAAACCACTCATAACAAAGAGCTGGTCTCGTCGTGTTACCGTCTTGATAAGAGACCATGAAATCGCCTCTTATTCCTACAAACGGTGTGACGAAGCCTATCAGTGACATGACCCAGGTCACCCCGATGATCCATTTTACATTTCGAACTGATATACGCCTTTTCAATGGGTTTGTGATCTTATCATGACGGTCCAGCGAAATGACGAGGACGTTCATGGCAGAGGCTACGCTTGCAAAACTAATGGTTGCCTCGTGCATATAACAAACGAAAGGATTGTTCCATGCTTGTATGATTACAATCAGTGTAAGTGGTATCGAGACAACGCATATTACGAGATCAACTAGATTCATATTCGTGATAATTAGGTCACTGGCGTTTTGCTGGAACTGTTTGTTAACATGGTAACTCAACAGCACGAGGATATTACTGAGAAAACCTGCTACCATCTCGATTATGAGAATCAGCGAAATGCTAATGACGTAAGGAAGTTCGTATCCCTCCGCGCCCGCCATTTTCAAACGGGAGAATTCAACTCTCACTAAAGTTAAAACTTTCTGATTTCAATTAATATTGAATCATATCAGAGTAGTCATTCTTTCATCTAAGCAATCACTAATTACTCTCGAAAGTTAACATCATAATAGTTTCTAATGAAGCAATCGATGGATTCAATATTTGAAGTAAAAGTTAATGCAAAAAACATCGCATTCGTCTTTGGCCAAGCCATTAACAAGCTGATAATCCAAAGTAACACTGCGCACACCAAAAATATATCTTTGTTTTGATGCAAGACAGATCAATTCGAGGATGGTCCAATAAGTTGAAGTGTATCAAATTGAAAATACCCGTCCCTTAACGTATCGCACAAAAAGAGTTAGAACAACTGGAGTGGTTCGAGCAACACACGATAATAACTCATCAAGCAATTACTACAATCAATAGATTTCCATTGATATTTGAAGATTACGTACGTATTCCTTTAAATGATAATTCACCAATAGAAAGCGATCGTTACGTGCTTAAAAAATAGTGTAAATTTGTAACCATCCTTCATGACTGATAATGATGGAATCTTGTAACAGCTCCTGACAAACACTGTTATTTTTATGATCACATAATCGATATTACTGCGAGGGAGTGTAGGCCTGACGGCGTTTCATGATTTATCTGCTTAAAACTGTGAATCTTCAAAGCTATACCCTCACGCGTACCCCGGTGTGTAAATTGTCTCAGCTGAAGAAGAAGAAGAAAACGAGAAGAAGACGAAGGAAAAAATACACTGGATACCAATTCTCTATCGCTGTCTACTCTTCTCTTTATTCTCCAAACTACCTGAAGCCAGATAAAGCGTCAGGAGAGATGGACGAAGCTGGGACTGAATAATGAAGTCAAAACATGCACGCTCAAATCTCGGCGATCACATGTCCTCCAACAGAGATGGGAACTGACACCTAATTCCCCGCGCTTGCATGATGTTGAAGAATATATCCGTAGTCTGCCTAGGTCGAGGAGCCATCTTCGTGATGTAATGCCAAGTCAGTATCAGCATCTGCATGTAAACGAGAAGGGAAAAGGTTTAAAGCGGGAATATGAGAGGTTGGGCAAATCTGAATTTTAACATGTTAAATGCCACGTGAGTGGTAATACGGCTTTGCATTTTCGCCGTATTCTGGAGAGGGTTAAAACGATGGTGGACCTATATTTGGATTAGTGAATGAAATTAGAATGAATGAAATGAAGACGTGAGAGTTGTAAAATATATTTTTTCATCTTTCTCATAGATTTTTGAAAGAGAAATATTTCTTTACAACAAACATGGCAAAATTGTTTTCTTACATAAGAGTATTGGCGACTTTACTGACATCAATATTGCTGTATAAATGGAGGGGTTTCTTTCTTAATTCGTAATAATAATAATAACATTACGAGTTACAGAAAAAGTATCAGAATTGATAATTAATAATCATTAGATATCCAGGTTACGCAATACAACACAGCGAAATTAATTAATTTGAAGTGCCAGCGCCAAGCTGGTCATACCCGTACTGTGCAATTACCACCATGTAGCAGTTAAATGGTTAAAACTTGAAAATATAAAGGCCTATATTCCCCTCTAAATAAGAATAGCTTACGTCAAACTTATGCAGAAAAGTGAAGGAGAAGCACAAGATAAACAGAAGATTGAGAAATTGTTCCAATATCATGACAAATAATTCTCCATTGACGCAAACCACTCTTATTCGATGCTAATTCCCTGTTTTATAGTGCCACCCAGAAAAAAAGTAAACCCAACTTTGAGAGCTTCATACTAAAATTGTAAAACTTATGTGACATTATGTTTTTATTCCGTGTAAAAGAGTAATTTAAATCATATCCAGTGATACCAAACTTCAACTTATGCTGTGACGGATGACTTACAAATTTGGCTTTTAATCATGTTAATGTGAGTGTCAAATTTGCCTTGCACCAAGTTTGAGTAAAAGAAACCCTTGTATTTCAATAATCCAAGTACTACACTTTCGTTCCTTATGAATGGATTCAGGAGTTACTTCTGCCAAAAATTGGTACAAACTCATTTTGACAGAGCTTTTTGAATGGTTAATTACTCATTCATCCATGACGACATAGGTATAAGTTTCTTATAAGTGGATAGGATATGAGATGTTCTTTTACGTAACATAAAAATCAATGTCACACAAGCTATACAATTTTGATATGGGGTTTCTCAAAGTTGGGTTCGCTTCTTTTTTCTGGGACGCACTGTAGTATCTAATATTTTAACCATCTGTCCTCTATCACCAATTTGTTCTTGAATTGAAGAGCTTACATGTAAAAGGAACTAAATCCACTTTTGATGAAAATTTAGTTGTTGATATCAGGCCATTGTTCAGGTGCGTACCCGTCATTGAACAAAAAGAATTTTCTTAAATGTTTATTGCAACTGTAAGTAAAAGCATTTTGTAATTTCCCTTTACCATAGAGGCGTGTACAAAATCTGGTAAACAAATTCCATTTCCTCTGAAAAGTGGATTTAGTCCCTTTTGCAAGTAAAAGCTCTTCAATTGTCAAGACCTTCCGCCGCGATGTTGGTATTCTTCCTCCGTTCGTAAGCATTCAGTCGTTCATTGTCTCGAGACATTCTCCATTATTACGATTTCTGAATAGAAGCGAGACATGGATGGGATAGATTTACTCTGAATTAAAAACATACGGTATTTCAAAGTCAAAGTTTGAACATCATGTGATGAAGCAGTGACATGCGAACAAATAAGCGAAGGTTTGCTGCCATTTCCTCCACACAAAAGCTCATTAGTGTGACAGATATTAAAGAGATTACATCAAATTATGGAGTTATTAACAAATCTGACCTTTGGGGGGGGGGGCCCACACACTGTATAAGTATGTAAAATTAATTCATAAGAGACCGGAAGTATCCTTTTTGGTCGTTTTTTTATTGAATGCATTGTTAACTATGGAATAACTAAATATGAAGAATCTGATTCCAAAAGGCGCTAAATCCACTTTTGATGAAAATTGAGTAAGTGATACCCAACCATTGTTCAGATAGTTACCTGTCTATACAAACAAAAGTTGAAACCAAAATTCAGACAACATCTATTAAAAAATTTACATTTATATTTCAATTTCCCATAGACACCTGTACAAAATATTGCAAACAAATGCCCTTTTCTCAGAAGCGACAAAAGTGGATTTAGCACCTTTTGGAATCAAACTCTTCATATGATCTGGTACGATCTGATAACAACATCACATTTTGCAAGAAACTCAAATCATGTCAGCTTATTTCACCTTCTGAACATCATTTAACAACACATTAATTAGAAATCAATAAAAACAGCAATTAAATCCTTATTGCTGTGTGCCCTTTATCAACAACATTGTCTGAAATTACACAATTTACATTCGCACATGTCCCTCTTTCTCTGCTCCCCTCTCTATCTTTCTCTTTCTCTCACACACACACACACATACACACATACACACATACACTTTTCTAAACTGTTCTACCTGTTCTCTGATAAAGAACAAAATTTACACACGCACCTCTATCTCTCTCTCACACACACGCGCGCGCGCAAACAACCCCAGATACGGGAAAACTTCTCACGCACACCCCACACACTAAACGCACACATACTACGCAAAACAACTATTTGCTGTTTTCAGTCTATGCATTTTGTAATGTTCCGCTCCAGGGCGCCAAGTACCGTATCGAAACCACTGAAAGGTCGCGTGTCACGTGACTGAGATTTAGGGAGTGTGGGAGTGCGATGTCCGCCGAGTGTGAAACCGGAATATCCCTTGTGTCTGGCAGTGTTTGAAACATTAAACAAGTCATCCATTTTCATAGGAGAGAAATGGTGAAGTAATGGTTATGGAGAAGAGAGAGGGATAAAGTGTAAAAGTGGAGAAAGATGTGGAGAGAGAGAGAGAGAGAGAGAGAGAGGGTATGGGAGAAGAGATATGATGTAAGAAGAGTAGGGGAGAGAGAGGAAGAGGAGGATAGATAGAGAGACCTGGTAGTTTTGGTCTTCAAGTGAAACTATTACACGACATACTCCTGACAATATAGTGTCAAAAGCAAGCACAATGGAAAACTGTAATTGTGAAGCGATAATGCCCTGGTCTTATTGAAATTTAATTAATCATCCCGTGCCGAGGATCCATGATCGATTCGATACTCTTGATCCTGTTTGTGACATTTTTTTTTTCTAAATTTTACACATTTTGCCTGATCATCATAACTATATAGGACTCATTAAAATTGTTATTAGGAATATTTGTTCCATCTGTTTGATTTGATGAACATTATTTAGTTGAGAGAATTTATTAGGCCTAGTGATCTACGATAGATATGAACTTAGTGAGGTATAATTCTAATTTTCCATAAAATTTAAGCCCGGTATGGATACTTGTATAATTCAGTTGTTAACGGAGTAGCATAATTATTGCATGCTTGGTATATGTCGATACAAACGGACAAGGAGAGTTGGGAAGAGAGAGAGAGAGAAAGAGAGAGAGAGAGAGAGAGAGAGAGAGATGTGGAAGACATTACGAGGAATTGAGTAGGATATTTTACAAAGTTATGCAAAGCGTGAAGGAGAAAATGACAAATTATCCCGGATAAGAAGGAAAAAATCGTGGAGTGAGTGACATAATGCAGGTAGCTGCTGTATAATTCCATATTATTTCATACTAATTTTCAAGTGAGAACTCTTCGTACGGGATGTACCATGACTACAGAGAGTAGATTGTAGAGAGGAGTCAAGTCTCTTTATCGAGAAATAGAGAGGGAAAGACAGACAGGGAGAGAGAGAGAGACAGACAGACAGACAGACAAAGAGAGGGGAGAGAAGGAGAGAGAGAGAGAGGGGGGAAAGAAAGAGGAGAGAGAGAGAAGAGAGAGAGAGAGGGGGGGGGAGGGAGAGAGAGAGAGAGGGAAGAGAGAGAGAAAGAGAGAGAGAGAGGGCGATGACTGGGTTGTAGTTAACGGTTTGCGAAATTCCTGAAAACTAGCTAAAAAGAAAAGGCATATTATTATAAGAACATGCATTAGACAAATACTTCGTAAAATGAATGAATGAATACAAAGATATTGGAGAGCGATGACAGAAAGAAATATTAAAGTAAATAAAGCGTGACAGAAAGAGGGCACGGGGTAGAGGGAAAACAACTCTTCTGTTTTGGTAGCATCGTATTAAATCGTTATTATAATGGCAAGATAAAAGATTCTGCCAGATTATCTTAAAAGCGAGTCGTTAAAGCTTTATGAACTTGAATAAAGTTCATGTTCAAAAAAGTAATTGTGAAGCCAATATAAATAGTAATAGGCCTACACATTGTGTCCGTGAGCAGGGAAAGTGAAGTAACCTGAAGAATAAGGAAAAGGAAAATTTGATCATAATGACGATGCCTTTAATCAAATGTTTCTCTATTTTAATAGTTGAAAGCTCACAATTATTTTCTTGACCCATGGTTCACTTTTCCCACTACGCTAGATTCTCTTTAGGGGGCCGTCACACTGATGTCGTTCTATAACGTTCTTGCCCGTTCTTTAAAAAATTGCTGAACGGGCTTTGGTCGGGTTGGAACTTATAACTTTGAAAAATAATTTTCTTGGAATTACGATATAGGCAGTTCATAAATAGTTCTCGTTACGTCAATTCCGTCTTTATCGCGTCCGCAATACGTTGTTATCCAGTTCAGACCGAGTAAACGGCTCGTTCACTCTATACCGTTCGTAGCACGTCCAAACCGTCACTAAAAGTGCCTATGCGCAGCATAATAAAAGTTAGATACCATGTTCGTAGTACGTCCTTCTCTTTCAGAGTAAGTCCTACCCGTTTAAGGAACGTTGTCACTACGTTTAATTTTAGAACTTGAAGCCAGTACGATTTTTTTGAACATGTTAAAAAAAATCGGAATGCCTTTCCGTTCTCTCCGTTCGGGCCGTTCGCCAAGTTCGTAAACAGATTGTAAACGGTCTGTACTAGATTCTAAAAGGTCTGCACTACGTTCAGTCCGTGTGTAAACAGATTGAGCCCGTTCAACAAGAAACTACCTAGAACGCAGTGAGAACTAGCTCAGTGTGACGGGAATTATGACATGCCGTTCTGTTTAAAATTGAAACGTATGTTCGTAGTATGTCCTTCTCGTTCAGAGTAAGTCCTACCCGTTTAAGGAACGTTGTCACTACGTTTTATTTTAGAACTTGAATAATATACAATGCTCGTTTGTATGACGTCCTAGCACATCTTTAGAACGATTTAAGTACGGCAATTTCGTTTGTAGTACGTCCATATCGTTTCAGGTACGTTGCCACCCCGTTAAATTTTAGGACGAGATGGCGCCCGATTTTTTTGAACATTTTTTGGAAATCCGACCGAGCTAGTCCATGAAGTTCGTAACAGATCATAAGAAGTATTTACTACGCTCCACTCAGTTTACACACAGACTATACCCGTTCGGCAAAATTTGCAAGGACGTAGTAGGAACGAGCTCAGTGTGACGGGGGTATTAGGTAGCAATAGTAGACTGGTTGCCTTGATAGGCACGAGCGAAATGAATGCACTTGGTCGATAAGGGATGTTAATTAAAATTGATTATAATCAAAATGCCTTTTATGTAATAAAATTTGATATTGAAAAAACTGGCTGGTTTATTGATCGTATATACGGGCACCTCGCGAATAACTGTTATTCATATAGGAACACCGTCTTAATGAAAAGCTTAGGTTTTAATAACCTCTTTAATAAATCAACATAAAGAATGATTTGTATATGTTATAAATTCATGTATGTTCATTATTTACTACTCGGCGTATGTAGGCATATTTACAGAGTAGGCCCAAATTGTTAAAGCGAGTTTTGTATAATCATACGGTATGTACACCTGATATGTTTTTTGCCCAGTACGTATTGAATTTTCCCTTTCTTTTGGAGATTTGTTTCGTTCATTTACGAAGAGAAAGTAAAAATTAAAACAGTTACCCTTTCCCCCAAACAAAGTTTACGTATTATTCTAAGAAGGGTAATGTATACTTCAAATCCTCAATAATATTTGACCTTAAGACATTCTACTTTTAGTTTCACTGGCTTCCAACTGCTGAACTTTTACCATAAAAAATAAGGTCAGAGATAACAAATTTTTTGAAGAATGTCTTTGAATGATTTTTTTTCTTCATTTATTTCATGCAATGTTTAGACAATGTTATATGATTAAGAGCCATTTAAGCGCATATTTACAAGAAGGGATGCTCATTATTCTCCATTTTTGTATCTCAACGGAATCCAGTGGCGGACGCAGACCAAGTTCATACAATAAAAGTACCCGGCCCATGCGTAAACACAATAGAGCCGCTTTTGTCCCCAGACAATTGGGCCCGAGAACTGCATTCAATTCGATTTTCTTGGATCCGCGCCTGGAATCTTATGAAAAAAATAAGGAGCAATTGGCAATTGAAATGTTGTACTTCAGCGAATGTATTCGAATGTCAGCCTCTTTGAAGTTTCATTATTGAAAGGTAACTCATGGAATAGATGTCGCCGCAGTTTGTTTACCCGTTCCATGCATGTTAGCCCATATATGTCACTGTTGATGTTTGAAGCTTGACAGGGCCTTAATAGAATGGATATGTCAAGTAGGCATCTTAATATGGGTAAAAGTACGAGATGCACCATCTCTCTCTCTCTCTCTATCTCTCTCTCTCTTTATCTGTCTTTATGTTTCTTTCCTTCTTTAAAGACAAATATTTTATCCAACTCTTATGGGTGATTAGAAGAATAAAGGAGAGGAAAGGAAGTGAATGGAACGGGATTAATTTCTTTTTCAAAGTCCTATCTTTTACTATCAGGTCAGGTCCGAGTCATTTTGTATCTTTATCTCACTACTTACATATCGTATTTATATGTCTATATGCCCCTTTTCTTCTTCTTCTTCTCTCTCTCTCTCTCTCTCTCTCTCTCTCTCTCTCTCTCTCTCTCTCTCTCTCTCTCTCTCTCCGTATGTGTGTGTCTCTCTCCTTCTCTATGTATCTCACTCCTGTGGTTTTCTTTTAGTGGCAGTTCACTTTATGCACAACCTGTGTCATTTAAGCACCTTCACACGTGGCGAATCAAGGGGACCGCCACAGACCTGCACCACCCCACCCCATTAACTCTTTGCCTGCCAAGTTCGACTATAGTCACAATTGTACTTATTAACTATACAATAGTAATAATTCATTTTCTCTGTAATGGCTGGACTAAAAGATATGAAAATCACTGATAATGCTCGGACCGGCTCTGAGGCATAATTTCTTGTAGTTCATACTAAGCAAATATTGTTATACTATTTTTAATAATTAAAGAGAAAAGTCTTCTTTTTTATGCTTAAAATTAATATGGCATGCAAAGAGTTAAAAAAGAAAAATATTATAGGGTTTTCCGGCCAATTTCATACATTTATGATTCATTTTCATTAAATGTGTATTCAAATTCTTGTGTTTGATGCAACGGACCGACTTTAGTCAATTAATTTCGTTTTCATGCTCTGAAATTCGTTTTTAGGCAAAGTAATGATTACAAAGTTCAAATTCGGATATAGCCATTTAATTTCAGTTTTGTGCATTCAAATTAGTGAGAATTTGAGTATACGGAATGAAATGTCGACAGGATGAAGACGAATTTGAATAGTTATTGCCGAATGTGTATACTTATTATGTGAAGTAGAATAGGCAAATACGAAATTGATCACATCAATCGTTAATTTTGATGATTGAATACGATTTTGACTGGAAGCATTTCAATGCATGAGCCTTTTTTCCAAAAATGAATGCCTCTAATATACATTTGATTGACAAAACAATGAAATTGGCCGGGAAAACCTATATTATCATTATTTATCTTTTTTTGGAAGAACATTCACATTATTGAACAGTCATGTTGATATCTTTAATTCCCCTCCCTCCCCACCCCTCCTCTATTTTCAAACCATGGACCCGCCTCTGCCTTAGTGATGAATTGCTATTTCCCGGCTTGCATTATGAGCAGTAATTAATTGGACTAATATGGAGAAATAGATTCAGACACGATTGACCTGATGTTATGACAGTATATTATACAAACTAACAATATATTGGGATCAAGGCCAAGCCAAACACCAACCTCCATTTGGTGTATACGGTCTCTCTGGTTCACTTGTGTTATTTTTTTATAATTATATTATTTAGGTATCAAAAGACGCCATTGTACTGTCAAGACTGATTTCTAGCCAATAATCTATAAATGAACAATTCTAAGAAAGAATACAAATTATATACTCAATTTCACACAGGCATATGACTTGTATAATAAATCACATTGCTTTCCGTTATTTATTTAATGTACCTTCGTTCTTTTTTTTTAAATACTATTGTGTTAAAGATGACTCCTTAATCCTTGAGTGTACTAAAGGCGAATGATAATCATTTATTTATTTATTCTATTGTTTGTTACAAAAGACGTCTACTGTTTTGTTTTGTTTTATTGCTTTTTTTTTTGTATATTAATAATCATGATATGCGTTATTTTTGTTCATTCAGATATATAAAACTGGTACGATTTTTTGATGTTTAATTAATAAAAATCAATCGATATTTAGAAATGATCTACAAAGAAAGCTCCAGAAAGCTTTATCAAACACAAACATAAACAAATAGACAACACATGACAATAATCCTAGACAAGAGTATCTATGATGATGTGGGGATGATGATATGACATCTGATAGGGATTAGAGGGATACACACATGTATATGATCAGGCAGAGCATTTGTCACGACAAAGCTTTAATCATGTCGCATGTTAAGAATAAAGGAAGAAGAGGGGAGAGTAAGAAAACAAAATAGAAAGAAAGGGGATTATATTGACGTAAAAGTTTCACTAATCTTGGCATTAAATTAGTATTGTTATGTACATGTACAGTATATAAACTACCAAAACAATATGCTTAGGGCCAACGCAACTAACAGACGAACGCCCACGCTTCAAATTAGGGTTACCCCCTTTTTCTCCCTCACGCGAGTGATGGAGAGCAAATCTTAGATTTAAAGTAACATCTACTCTACACCTTAATGGACCTCAATGAAGGAGATAGGATGACTAATAATGGATGACACGAAGGGTTTAAATGAATAAGTTAAGTGAAGTAGTGTCTTCAGGTCTAGGAGATGACGAGAACAGAGTGAGAAAGATCGTGTTTCGCATAATCACTATATAGCGGGGAATAGCTAATAGCGACATTGTCCGGGGAGTAACTAATAGCGTCTATGTGACGAGAATGTCTGATACGGCCTGGATAAAATGATGCATGTAAAGGAGAAAATAAGACGTGATTGGAAATAGAAAATAGGGTAGGTTCAGGTGAAACCAAAGTTTCTTCACTTAACGATCGAATCGATACCACCCGAGAAAATAAAGAATAATAACTCCTTTTTTTTTTTTGCCCTCTTCAGAATTGGGTTAAAATTAATTTCAGGCTACAATCCACAGGTTTTCATTAAATACGTTGGTCGTACAAAGATGATTTCCAAGCATCAGTAATGAAAAGAGAATTTATAACATGTATTATGCTTAAAAAGTCCCTAGATATATCATTATAAAACACACTGACACACCCTCACCCACCCACACAGAACACACACACAAAGACATATCTACTCACCCCAAACGCGGCGATTTCATGTCAAGACTGGGGGGGGGGGGCGGAAACACCCGAAGTGAAAAATAAATACACTAAAATTCGCATACTTCCCACATTATACAGGTACTAATGAAAATGTTTGCGAGCGCGAAGCGCAAGCCGGAAATTGGCCTCATAATAACATTTCGCATTGTATTTTACATACATTTTACCTCTTATTAGCATTCACAAAGCTAATCACTACAATCATTTTGTTAAGCTTTAAAAATCGAGTTAGATGAGTATGTTTAATAATCTACGTTAGATGAGTATGTTACCATCTACGTAAGGTGAGTATGATACAATCTACGTTAGATGAGTATGTTACCATCTACGTAAGGTGAGTATGTTACCATCTACGTTAGATGAGTATGTTAACATCTACGTTAGATGAGTATGTTAACATCTACGTTAGATGAGTATGTTAACATCTACGTTAGATGAGTATGTTATAATCTACGTTAGATGAGTATGTCACTATCTACATCAGATGAGTATGTTAACATCTACGTTAGATGAGTATGTCACCTTCTACATCAGATGAGTATGTTAACATCTACGTGAGATAAGTATGTTACCATCTACATCAGATGAGTATGTTAACATCTACGTTAGATGAGTGTGTTACCATCTATGTTAGATGGATGTGTTACCATCTACGTCAGATGAGTTTGTTACCATCTACGTCAGATGAGTTAGTTAACATCTAGATGAGTATGTTAACATCTATGTTGGATGGGTATGTTACCATCTACTTTAGATGAGTATTTTACAATCTACGTTATGCAGGTGTCACATTAGCCGTGTTGGCGCACCGTTCGCCACCGTTCTGGCCAAATTTGTGCACACGGCGGCAAACGGTGAGGCAC
>CALNVZ010003426.1:9814856-9832683 GCA_940671915.1 Paracentrotus lividus
ACGTGAAAAGCGGTTGAAGCCCCGTCCAACACGTTCATAAGGAGCTCGCTGGGCACCCGTTCCAGAAAGGATTTTTAAAGACGGCCGAACATACTTGCCGGGTTTTTTCCGGGTGATGACCGGTTTTTTCAGAAGCGGTCTTAACCGGACCAGTCGTAATAAACAAAGGGCGGTAAAAGGCCTGAATGAGGACGGCCCGCACCCGTTTTCATAGCCCGTTTTACCAGGACGGGAGATGGAACCGTCGGAGAGGTCCGGGCAACATGAATCGCATAACCCCCCACCCCCCTTTATTTACCGGCATACAAGCTACGCCCCCTTACGTGGCTGAAACTTGGCCAAACTCCTAATGTACCATGAAACTATACCGTGAAAAACTATGCTTTAAAATCAAGTTGTCCGCCTTGATTGATACCAACAAGATCAAATGCAATATCTAAATGAATTTGGATGTTACAAAAACTAATACCACAGAGTAATATTTTTACAAAAACAAAAGTATTGATGTACTCATAACGAATAAATCATATGACATAAACAGGGAGACGTGATTATCAACTTTAATTTGGGGGGGCTGCTTTCTCGGAAATTAATAGTTTAATAGGGGCCCCATATTTTGTCGGCATTTTGTTACATTTAGCTTTTAGCCCTCTGTTTCAAGTTTTCATATCAATTCAGTGCTAGGTTTACCAATTATTTACACTTTATAATAGATTTTAAATACAATATCAATTGGTCGCCTTATTATATTGTTCTAAACTCTGGAGTTTTCTGAAAAAATCGGGAAAAAACTCAAAGGATTTTTTTTTCCCCACAACAAAGTTTCGCTTCATTTTGAAAATAATGATATTTTGTATGTTTTGATTATTATTATTGATATAATAGAGCGGGTCTGCGTTTTGGTCTTTGGTCGTCAATATCCATCATTATTCAAACGGAACCATCGCAGGGTAGGAGTCGTTCCAGACACGGGTCATTTCATCCATTCATATACCATGTATATCATTATTTATTTATTCTAGGGGAGCGGGCGTTCGATAAAGGGGGAAGGGGGGGGGGCAAAGGGAACTAATTCCCCATTTTAGGTCACCTTTCGCCCTAAATTCCGGTCGGAAAAATGCTGGGTAAGTTTCTCTTTGTATTATCAGCATTCCTGTGTAGGCTTCCTTGAAATGGTTCATAGGCCTATTGCTATCTCACAAACATTAACCATATCACCCTACTCGAATACTGAATTAATATACATAATTAATATACACAATCTAGGGGTAACAAAATTCGTATTTTTGGCATTCTTAAAGACGGTTTCTCAAGATTATAGATAACATCGGCATATAATGCATGTATTTTTATTAATACAAATATTATATTCAAGGTAATTGTCTTGTATACGTTCTGATTAATCTATTTAACTCACAGTAAAATCACTTAAAAATGTCGTGTGTAAAAAATGAAAATGAAAAATAACACAAAACTAATCCATGGATCCATCACAAAACATCCAAACTGCAGAATTACTGAATGATGTAGACATTTTTTCCATTAACTGTGATTCTAATGGGGCTTATAATTTGGCTAAAACAGAGGTATGCAATAAATGATTAACGACAAAAGTTTAGACAATTCATAATGTAAATGATTAAAAAAAAGAAGATAATAAAGTACTTTTATCAATGATAACAAATAATTCAATTGATATATACAGGATATTAATTCATTTCAAAGCACGGGAACATTTTTCGCGGAGAAATTAAAATTAATATTCGATAAAAACTAAGCAACCACATTTCCTGTTAAATGAAACGCGGTTCATATATACGTAATAAAGTAAACATGTAATTTAGGGCCAAAAACGTCATGAGAGCCAAACTATACTGAGCTTATTGGAAAGTAAGTATAAATGTTTATTTCCCACAAAGTTGTTGTAATAAAAGCTCTTAGAAACTAATGTCAAACAAAACAAAAGCAAACCATTAAAAAGAATTCGACATTACTTTAGAGATAAAAATGTCCATAAAAGGACCCATTTTTTAAATTCTTCTCCAGATAACGAACAATAAAAATAATTCAGATTATAATGTATTTTTGAAAAGCTTAAATATCATTCCTCTCTAGACCCTGTAAAGAGAGCGACGAGAAATTCGAGAGCTTCGAAAAAAAAGGGCGTTTGAAGACACCATATAAGTGATTTTTAAGACACCAATAAGGGAAGTATCTGCCAGTTCGAAGACCACCCCCGTGCACGACCGCTTTGTGATCCGGGTGAGGAGCGCTTGTTCGCGTCCTTACAACCATTCATAAACCGTCTTTACAATGCCCATTACTAAACGCGCCCCTTTACACGGGTCTTCCATACGACCGAGGCCTGCGGTTTTCATGCCCGGGCGAAAATTTGAGCATGCTCAGTAATGCTCAAATATTTCGCCGGCATGAACCAGAAGGCAAAATCAGAAAGACGGTTCATCACCGCACCCAACCCGCGTAATATCTCCCGGGTATCCTCCGTATCCCGGCGTCGTTCGTATCAAACGTTGTTTCGACACGGTCGCGAAACGGTGGGACGGTGAGTCACCGCGGCGAGAAAACAATTTTGTTTTTCTTGTACAGGAGAGGCGTTGAGGCCGCGGGCTAGCGGTAATCAACACGGACAAAAGGAAACGTGGACTACTATATGAGGACGGTCAGCCTCGGGTATCAGGCTGGCTAGGACCTGGTATAGACCGCGGTATAGAACGTACAGACCCGGTTTTAATAAGAACGACACGACGCCGGTGAAAAATTAAAAAATGTAAAATGTGGCCGGTGGCCGTTCTATTGCCGTGTTTGGAATTTTGTTTGTTCGGTGAAGGCGAAAACCCGTTCAAATTTAACGGTAAAATGTGACAGCTCCATTAGATGAGTATGTTAGCATGTACGTAAGACTGAGTATGTTTAACATGCTACGTTAGATAAAGTATGTTACCATGCCTACATCAGATGAGTATGTTAACATCTACATCAGATGAGTAATGTTAACATCTATGTTGGATGGGTAATGTTAGCCATCTAGCTTTAATGAGTTATGTTAACATCTAGATGAGTATGTTCACCCATCTACCGTTAGTGAGTATATTAACATCTATGTTGGATGGGTATTGTTAGCCACATACTACGTTAAGATGAGGTATGTTAACATCTACGTTAGATGAAGTATGGTAAAATCTTATGTTAGATGAGTATGTATATTTATGTTAGATGGGTAATGTTACCATCTCATACAAAAACATCCAAACTGCAGAATTATGAATGATGTAGACATTTTTCTTAATGTGATTCTATGGGGGTTATAATTTGGCTAAAAGAAGGTTGCAATGAAATGATTATGAACAAAGTATTAGACAATTCATAATGTAATGATTAAAAAAAGAAGATAATAAAGTACTTTTATCATGATAACAATATTTCAATTGATATAACAGGATTTAATCATTTCAAAAGCACGGGAACATTTTCGCGGAGAAATTAAAATAATATTCGATAAAACTAACACAATTTCTGTTTAATGAAACGCGGGTATAAAGTAAACATGTAATTTAGGCAAAAACGTATGAGACCAAACTATACTGAAGCTTATTGGGAAAGTAGTATAATGTTTATTTCCAAAGTTGTTGTAATAAAACTTTAGAAACTAATGTCAAACAAAACAAAGCAAACATTAAAAAAAGAATTGACATTACTTTAGATAAAATGTCCATAAAAGGACCCAATTTTAAATTCTTCTCCCAGATAACGACAATAAAAATAATTCAGATTATAATGTATTTTTGAAAAGCTTAAATATCATTCCTCTCTAGACCTGTAAAGAGAGCGACGATGATCGATGAGACCTTCGAAACAAAGGGCGGATTTGCAAACACCATAAAGTCGTGATTTTTAGACACCATAAGGGAAGAATCTGCCAGTTCAGACCACCACCGTGCACGACCGCTTTGGCCGGTCAGTGAGGAGCGCTTTTCCTCCTTACTACCATTTCATAAATCCGTCTTTACAAGCCAGATATACCGCCCTTACACCGGGTCTCCAGTGACGACGAGGCCGCGGTTCATGCCGGCGAAAATATTTTGAGCATTTGCTTCAGGTTCATGCTCAAAATTATTCGAACCGATCTACGCCCACCACTCCCTGGCATGAACCGAAGGCAAAATCAGACAACGATCATCTGCGCGACCCACCCATGTAAATATCTCCGGTACTCTACCGTATCCCTGTCGTTCGATTCAACTTGTTTCGCACGGTCCCGAACGCGGAAACGGTGAGTCACCCGGCCGAGAAAACAATTTGTTTTACTTGCAGAGACGTGAGGCCGGCGGGCTAGTGGTAATCACACGGAACAAAAGGAAAGCGATGGACTATAATATGAGGCACGGTCAGCCGGTATCAGGCTGCGCTTGGACCTTGGTATAGACCCGCTATAAACGATAACAGACGCCGCGTATTTAGAACGAACCGACCGGGGTGAAACTATAAGAAAAATTGTCAAGTGGCGCCGGATGCCGTTCTATTGCCGCGCTTGAATTTGTTGTTTTTCAGGTGATCGGCGAAAACCCGTTCAATTACCCCGGAAATGTGAACACCCGTCCATTAGCATGAGTTCGTTAGCATGTACGTAAGATGAGTATGTTAACATCTACGTTAGATGAGTATGTTACCATCTACATCAGATGAGTATGTTAACATCTACATCAGATGAGTATGTTAACATCTATGTTGGATGGGTATGTTACCATCTACTTTAGATGAGTATGTTAACATCTAGATGAGTATGTTACCATCTACGTTAGATGAGTATATTAACATCTATGTTGGATGGGTATGTTAGCATCTACGTTAGATGAGTATGTTAACATCTACGTTAGATGAGTATGGTAATATCTATGTTAGATGAGTATGTTATTATTTATGTTAGATGGGTATGTTACCATCTACGTAAGATGAGTATGTTACCATCTACATTAGACGCTCGAATGTGCGTAGCTTTCTTGTCTTGACGTAGATGATTTCGTAGTTTGTCATCACGGAACGTATGCCGTAGCCGGTGCTAGTAGTATGATCATAGGTTAACGCATATAATGCCTCACATGTCTATGACAAGATATATTTTGTCAACGACTTTAAATTTTGCACTGATCTAATAGTTTTGTGATATCAATTTTTTTTTCATACTACCTCCAAGTATACCTTTTATAAAATTTTTGTTTTGTTTATGCAATACATCACAGTACGTAGTATATTCTTCTGTCAATAGTTTTGAACAGCAGACAGGAAATATGCATCACTCTTACAATCCGATCTTTAATTCAATTCTCTTCAACATCGGCTCTTTCTTGTAGAGGGATTTTTTTTTTTTTTTTTTTTTTTTTTTTTTATTATTATTCAAAAAAAAAATTAAAAAAATAGAAAACAGTGTATTGCCACGACTTGCACTTTAGAAAACGAAGTTTGTCCAGTAAGGTGTCGCTTTCAGTTACACGAGCAATATAACAGGTGCGTCATTATATTACCGCAAAGTCATTTCAAAACGCTTACATCTGGTCAACGCATTCAATATTATATTACTATCTTCGTTCACATTCCAATTCAATATATCATTTGTATGCCTAGTGTTCATGTCAGTACAGCTGTGTCCTTTTCAAATGAATTCACGTCATCATTGTGTATTAACACTATGCAGACGCCGAGGAGTATTATTTGATGTTTTCTTAGATTCTAGATTATATTTCACTGTATCATCTATCGTCTCAAGGATAAAGCGTGAAAACATGTGCAAAAGAGAGTGAAAACACTACCTAATTGCAACCTTCACATTTTGAGTTATACAACACAATTATAATGTTTGTTTGAAGAAAGAAGAAAAATAAGACGGTGCGTATACTTGTAATTCAGGGAATTAGATAACAACACACGTCATTTATTATGTAGTATTTTGTACTCTATGGTCCTTTGTTGACGCATTGTAATATGCTCAAATAATGACAAAAACACGGGTTGAAAAGTTAAAAGAAAAATCCTTGATACAGTTGTAAGGCAAATATTACTCTTACAATTGTTGCTGCAGCTGTGAGAGACTTTGGAAGAATACAGATTACGTTAATCTTTTTTGAGAATTTTCTATATCCAAAGACATTCCCTGTCTTTCAATTCTATAACTTATTAGCAATTAATAAAGAAAATGTGATTCCTTCAGGATTGAAACCCGAGACTTGCTGAAAAATTCCTGTCTAGCAGTCAGGAACTCTCAGGTTCGAATCCCGATGGAACCCCATTTCCTACTTTGCATATTTTACAGACTACAAAATTATTTCTGGTCAGTTTCTCTCTGTGCTCAAATGTTTTAACTTTTCAGAAAATGAGCAGCTTGGAGTATTCACCAAACCTGTTGTTTTGTGCTTTCAGGCTATCTGCCCCGTGATCTAGTAACGATGCCTAGCTAATCATTACTTTGGCTAAAGTCAGAAATTCATTTAATCTTCTCATTTTCGGATTAACCTAACGACAAAATGAGAATCTTATTTGCTCCATGAATGCATAATGAATGTTGGCACTCTTATTTAAATAGCAACTCATTTCATGTTTGTAAGTTCTTCATGCAGGCAAGTTCATATTATAATATAGACTGCTTTGAGAGGAATAGTATTTTAAAATAATTCTACTAGAATTACTAGAAACGAATATATACAATTTGTTCAAGTGCCGGGAATCGAACCCACGACCTTTGCATCGCAAGTCAAATGGTACAACACTAAACTACGACACTTTAGAATAAAAAGTTGTAGAATACAGCAAATAATATCGCTTTGAAGATAACTATATGAAATCAAGCACAGCAATAATCGTATAACTCATGTTTGTTTTATAATCATATTATTATAATGTAAATTATTTATACTTTATTTCTTCATTTATATTTAAATCTTTATGTTCGTGATCATTATGCAATGAAAAGCAAAGATGCAAAATAAAAACAATTCAATTAGATTCGGTTTACTTATAAAGTAACAGTTAAGTGCAAAAAACATTAATTATTATTATTATTGATTTTTTTTATTTTTTATTGTTATCATTTATCTATCTTCTTTTTTTATATGATACTCTATCGTTTTTCCACGATGTGTAAAAAAAACTTTAATTTCAAGCAACGATGGTTTTTAGTACCCGATATATTAATGTGTTGTTCGTTAGACCCCTGATAATGATAGCTTTCTTCATATTACGGCATATACGCCTTGATCTGCTCTGCGCTTAACTGCTCAAGGGTGCGTATCCGACTTTTTTGTGTAGACGTCTCTGCGACTATCAGATATGTCTCCGATAAGTTTTTCCGTCGCGGAGACGGCCTCGATGACATCTTCTAAACGTTTATAGATGTAGTTTAGACATGCTCATATTTCCTGTTACTCATTGGGAGTTCGCAGAGTGTCAGGAGGCTCTCCGTAATAGTCTCCTCGACAAGTCTCAAAACTATCTAAAATCCGTCTCAAGCCCGTCTCAAACCGTCCAAAACTAGTCTGAAATTGGTCTCATGGCAAATGAGATACTACCATAAGTTATCTCACTGATTTATCTTTTACAGTCCTTACGTCTAGACTAACACACGGTATGAAACATGGAGTCTAGGGCATATAAGTTGTAAAAATAGTGTTGACTATATTTCAAGTTGAAAAAAATAATCATGTTCATTTTATTTGAATGTTTTGTTGAAAAATTGCTCACGGCCCATTCTTTTTGTTAAATACGTAATAGAATCGCGGTTACTAAAAGAAAAAGAATATTAGCCGATGATTAATTTTATTATCACAACATCGTGGCAAAAGGAAATATGGATATTAAGAGGTTATGTTTCTTGTTGTTTTTTTTAATGGTTGGTATTTTTCTGGATGGGGTTCATGTTTAATGATATCGAAATTGATGTTTTGTCAAATTAAAAATTAAAAAAAAAGAAAAAAAAACAGGATTATGCTCCAGAAGCTTCGCTACAACACGTGTTAACATTAAATCCAGCTAGTACACAAATTCATTGAACAAAATATAATAAAACAGGATATAGAATTTCTCTATTTTGGCAATGATGGTTTGAGACTCTGAAAACCAAATCAATATGCTTTAGCGCTTATGGAATTATGAAAACAATAACGCCTTTTTATGGGTCACCCTGGTGTAGGGCCGATAAATACATGATAATCTGAATTCATAGACTGCCTTGAGTTTCATGGCCCATTGCACGCAGTATATTTGCAAAAGACGAAAACGAAGTTTTAACATCTCATTTTTCAAAGGGCTGCGGTTTCAATTTGAATTTTCCTATCGTGTTTCCTGAATATATACAGGCTAGATCAAGCTTATTAATAGGTTTTTCCTGTCTTAACGAGTAATTATATCAGAACGCACATTTTTTAATCGGGTTCTTTGTCAGATTACACTTGTAAATAAAGGAGCTATAAATAAAAAAGAATACAACAAAAATACACGCAAAGTGATGTCTTCAGCAGAGTCGCATTATACAAAAAGTGTAATTTAAAAAACCAGTTGTTGTTTAAATTTCTCCTTAAGAATTGATGAAAGAGAAGGAAAAAAATCATTAGAGCAATTATTAAAGCATAATGTATTTGCGTTAAAACGAAAAAAAAAAATGGTGTTACTCTGATGTATATTTTAGTATCTTCTCCTACGTAATTATTTGCAGGAGATACTTACAACACAAACTGTTTTTTGAAATTACATTTTTTATGGCGACTCTGCTGGACAGCAGATTACTGTAAAATACAAATATTTTTTACAGTGTAGGCCTATCTGTCAAGTTTTTTCAATGTATATTTCTCTTTTTATTTATTTATACAGCCATTTAAATAAGAATTATTCCTTATGAAAGCTACGTCGGTATACTGTTGAGTCAATATTCCTCACCCTTATACTGTGTCTTTTTCTTTCTTTATTTTTTTTTTTTTTTTTTCATACAGGATGGTACATTCAGTAAATGAAAAACTATGTTATGCTCTCCATCGAATCCTGTTATGTTTTGTTCCTTTGATTTATCTTTGCATCATTTTGGTCTGAATATTTTAGATTGCATTCTGTCCAAAACGAAACAGCAATTTGTATTTTTAGATTTTCAATAAAGGTCCCGAAAAGCATTAAAGAAGGGACAAACAACGCAAGCTGCACAGAAGAACATGCAGTTCACCAACCTATGTTACCCCAATGTCCTCCAGCGGGGTTACCTGCTCTAGATTATTTCACGAACAGTGTGTCGCAGGAAAAAGTAAACCCAACTTTGAGAGAGTCATATTAAAATGGCATAATAGGTACCCGGGCCGATGGCTGATATTCTTTCAAAATGCGACCCGGACATGTTAATATTTTACAGTTTACGATATTGTCAGAAAATATATTTCATAAGATATCTGAAAGTCGTCGAGAATAAAACTGTCACATTTTTGCAAAAAGATGAAAAACAAAAATCTTTAAAAATTTGCTCACAACCGCAGAAAAATATTCCAGACACAGTGCGTGTGACATTATCACACCTCCTGGTTTCGTATGCTGCAGCGAATCAGATCATTTATTATAACATCACAAAACTAGCTGCCATTGTCACGACACCCTTCGCAAAATAATTTGCCTTTTTTCCCCACCCAAAACAGGTAGCATCTCATTAAATCAAGAATGTCACTAATCTGTCTCATTTTGACTCTGAAAAGGATGGACAAATCTATTTTCGCTTGCTTTCTGACAAATGTATAAGGCTATCGTCATGTCTTAAAGGGATTAAGTAGCTTTCAAAAACAAGAGAAATTATATCAAGATTAATAAAATTATATTGTTCCAACAATAAAAACAAACTACTGAAAGTTTCAGATCAAATGGAATTCATTTACTACCTTAAAACAGTGTAACAAACAATGCCAAGCCATACAGTCGAATACCAGTACCCTCTGCTGATAGCCCACCAGGCCTCTAGAGACGGGGGACTTTACGACAGGAAATGGGTGTGTGGAAAAGCACATGGTTTTATAAACCATCCGGTGTTGGTTTATAAATTTTGAGTATGAAATCATTGATATCTCGAAGGTAAAGCAAGCAATTAGCTTGCAATTTTGAAGAGATACCAGACTGACCTAAGTGTTTATAATTATGTTGGTAAAATAAGCTAAATCGAATAAATGTGATTTGAATATCATTCAATGTTACTGCATCCCTTTAATAATGAAATCTGTACAATTCTTACATGTTTTCTGCTACGTAACTTTAACATTTCCTGCCGAGACACCATTATTGTGCGAGACGGATTTTTTCATTTTTATTTAAGGACAAAAATATTAATGTGCTCTGTTATTAAGCCGATCCCCTGAAATGCAGTGGCCCGAATAACAAAATGGTTTGTTGGTATGTGCTCAATGAACATTGTTCATTAACACCTTGAAGGAGAGAAGACAATTTTTGCCTCCATGGTAACACTAATTGGCATTTGTGTTCTTAAAGTTCAACAATAAAACATTCCCACATAATTTACTGGCCACTGCAAAAACATTGGGTTACTCAGAAATAAACTGTAAAATATCAGTTTATAAAATGACAGTGAACTTTTTGACTTGCCGAGTTGTGAAATGTTATTTCATTATTTTTCATCTGCCTTCATACAGTGTCATAAAAGAATCGAATATTTTCAGAGGCGGATCACAAAAGTAAAAAACTACAAGGATATCCATTGCATGGCCCGCACTAATGCGACCTTATTGTTTATATCATGTTGAAGAGTATCCCATAGTTTGTTCAATGATATCAAATTTATCCCCGTGCTGTAACGGATGACTGAGCACTGGGGCTTTGAAAAAACAAGTGTCAAAATTGTCTTTCACCAAGTTTGGGCAAAAATAACCGTAGCATTTCAATTTTATTATAATCCAAGTAAACTTTTCCTCCTTATAAACGTACTCAGAAGGCTTACCTCAAATAATGAATGAATTATCAGAAAGTCACGGTTGCTTCTGTCAAAATTTGGTACGAGCCGATTTTGACATAGGTTTTTAAAAGCTCAAGTGCTTAGTCACCGTACACAGTTTGGTATCAATGGATAGATGATGACTTGATAGCTTACTTTTTTTCTGGGAAGCACTGTATAGCATTTCTGATTTCACAACAGGTTGATGAAAGTCGCTAAAAAACTAGGCTCATCTTTCTCCAGCAAAACGATCCGGGAAACATTACCTTTATAGTCAAGCTTGACTTGTCAATAGTACGTTCTATAATTGTAAAACAATACTTTCTCGTCCAATTTGACCAAGAGAGTTTTAAAAGCTAGATTTAAGGGCCGTTGGCATGGAACAGATAATTGCTTCTAGGATGATTTTTCTTACTTTTAAATCATTTACGCGAAATATCACAATATCATAATAAAGAAAAAACAACATGAGCAAAATTTTAATGAAAACCATTACTTGCTTTTGATGAAATACAAAAGTATTCAAAGATAATGCTATTTTACATCAACAATGAAATCGTATTCAATACAAGAATGCATAATATAAACTTTCCGTTAAAATGGGGACATTTAGCACAAATTGGACAACCTTCAATGCTTCATGATCTTATTTTATCTCCTCTCTCTCTCTCTCTCTCTCTCTCTCCCTCTCTTTCTCTATCTCTCTGTCGCTCTATCCCTCACTATGGTCTCCACTTCTATTTATTTTCTTTCCAATTCTGTCCCACCTGATCTCTCTCACTCTCTAGATATTTTTTGTTGAGTATACGCCCTGATTTCCTCTCGATTTCCTGCCCAATTATAACGCATTCTGATCTGATATTCATTAGGGAGCACGAGATTGATCACAAATATTTTACCAAAAGGCATTGCAAACGTGTTTTTGCACGTGATTACTTTCCGTAGATGTTTTGGAAGACTTTGCAATTACAATTGATCAAGACCTAAGTTATTCAGAGAGTTCCAGCCACAATTTTACTTAGACTGTATAAATATTCACCTTTCACCTGCAAACCTGGACATCTCCATCTTATAAAAAATAAAGGGTGAATTGGGTGGAAAATGGTGGGCTGAGGAGGGACACCCATTTCCTCCCTTTTCGAAAATGCTTGTCTCTCCTCGGCCCCTTTAAAAGGTGATTTACCCCTTTTCCATCCTCTTATGTTTAGATTAGAACACACACGAACGCACACATACACACACACACACACACACACACACACACACACACACACACACACACACACACACACACCTACAGGCGTCTTCAGCAGTGAATGAGGTAGAAAACAGAAGGAGGAGAAGGAGAAGGAGAAGAAGGAGGAGAAGAAGAAAATAAATACTGAATAGTATACGGTATGCCAATATTAGTCAATTACAAGACATGTGTAAACAATGGAACGTAAATTTAAAACTCTATACATTTTCCTTAGGATATATTTTGACTTTCACTCTGGATTCACCATACTTGAATTTTCAAAATATAATTTTTATATAGGCGTTGCAGATTTAAAAAAAAAAATCGTCACCGGTTGGGTTTGATTCATTCATTCAACATTTTAACAGCAGTAATTACAGCTATATCAAACGACCATATAAATAGATCAAACCAAATTATTTTAATGGGTGTGACACCATTTACACCCGGCATTTACATAGATAACTGCAATCTCTGTTTATATATTCGTTTCTTTTTATGCTACACACTTCAATGGATATGATGAAGCAAATATCAAATTAACGGTATTTTGGAACATTCGTATTAAGAATGTTAATAACCAAAAGTCTCCCAATCTTTATACAACAAATTCCTTTTTGACAAACGTCCTTTGAAACCTGTATTGTTTCCGAAGCATATACTAATATTTCTTAGAAAAAAACATTGTGCATGCAGTCAGTTTGTCAAAATTTGGAACATCAATTGCATTTTATTCCTGAAAGCTCAAAAATATACCAAAAATGATCCATATTTGGATGATTTGCTTTTACTCCTGATATTAAATTAAGATATTTTTCAATACAGAAAACAAAATTTCGTTTCTAACCATTATTATGTGTATACAAGATAAAAAAATTGTTGACAGTACAAAATGCTCATCTTGTAAAAGAAAATATTAAGAAGATGGGGCTAAGCTGGTACATTTTATATCCTGAGTTTATTACACAAATTCGGAACAAGACTTCATAAAGGATAAAACGCTCTACATGTTTGGAAATTTAATTTACAAAAGAAAAATGTTATATTCGGTTTCGAAGGAAAAAAAATGCTTGTTATGCAATCTTTTTCTTTTTTGTTCAGAGAAATGTTTTTGCAAAGCCCAAATCACATTTATTAAATTATAATATTTCTTCGGATGTTATTTTGATTCAATTTAATAAAATATCATGTGGAACGCTGAATAAATAGAGGAAAAGTTCCTTGCAACAACTTGTTGATGAAATAGATCTGATTTCAATGATGCGTCTGTCTCTCGGACTCTCTCTCTCTCTCTCCCTTATTTCCCTTATTCTGTGTCTTTATCTCACTTTCATTTTAATATCCCTTTCCTACAACTTCAATTATGGAGAAGTCTGATATGAAATGATATTCACTCGGGGTCATGTGATGTATCACATGATACGAGCTATACAATCCCTCCAGAAAATACACACGAGAGATGGCGGTGCATTCTGGGGTTATCGTGGAGGGGATATGAAAGAGGACCAACTGTAAGGTCGTCATTGGACCCTTTAATTAAGAAGATAAAAATCGGAATGTCCAGGGCCATCACTACATCAAAAGCTCTTTTCATTGCCAGTCAAGTTCATAGGCCTGCGGTTGAAAACTTGTAACCTGAAAAAACATGATGTTACATTTAATTTGATTTACTAAATATGAAACCGACTGAAATGATATTTCTCACATATATTGTTACTTTAATCATAGCCATCGAAACCTCATGCCAAATCTGGGAAAATTTATTCAGCTTCACCTAAAAGGGTGACTATCTTTAACACCATGAAATATGATATTCTTATCTACTATGTGCCTCACGCGCTTCGTCGATTGGTTGTCAAAATACATCGCCATTTTGAGTACCAAAAGGGTGTTAGCGCACATACCTTCACATAAGAGTAATGCCCTTCTAGCAGAACACACTATATTATCTTTCCCAGGTGAAGATATGCGAACTAGTTCACGTGTTCCCAGATGGGACCATCACGCAAGAACGACAAAAACACGAGAAAAGGGGAAGGCAAGATTTCCTTTCTTTAATCTTCACCATCCCTCTCAGCCTATGGTCATAGAGAGAGAAATAAATCCATGAAAATCTCACAGTTGAAGCCCAATTTACCCTACACCTGCTAACGCTCACAGAATTTACAAGATGAAAGTGATAAATGCTTTATTATCATTTTCTTCCTCCGTATACTCCCGGCATGCGTGACGGGCATGCCCACTTGAAAAAGGGGCTCCGATTGACATTTTGGGCGAGATTAGAAAATGCAGACTTTACGTTTGACCGAGCGTCTCTGAGAGGGTTTATTTGCTCGTCTGTACTTCAATCTTCCCATGGGGTGGATCGTGGTAAATATGGAGCCAGGATTTTGGAAAACAGAAATATGGAATCGGTAGAAAGAGCTCGATATATAAAATGTCAGGCCGAGACGAGAATTATGGGAAAATGACTCGAGGGAGGTATATAGCCAGAAGAAAACCGCAGGAAAAAAAAAAAAAAAAAAGGTTGAAGTGATGATAATAAAGAAAAGATTATGACGCTGATAATGATCATGGTATTGATTTCATTTGAAATCAAAACAACGATTGGTAGAAAAGGATGCTGACGATAATAATGTGAATGATTATCAAAAAGGGACAAGACAAATGCTGATAAGGATATACTGTCTGTGTCCAACAAAAATGGTACAGTCGGGGAAAAAAATAATTTAGGTGTGAAATCTTTTCAGATGATGTGTGCATGAGGTACCAAATTAAAGCCGAAAGATTTTCCTTGTTGATGCGCTAAGTTCTATACAATTTGCTTTCTTAAAACAAAACTTATGCTAAATTTTGTGCAACGAGGAACAAATCGAAATTACGCACTTTTATGTTTCTAGAGGGCTGAATTCATGGTCATTATGAATAAAACCTACACTAACATGACAAAGGCATGGAACGGCGAGCGAAAAATGGATTTTTCTTGATTGTCGAAAACTAGTCATATCTCAAAATTTACGGCACCAAATGTAATGAAAAAAATTGCAGAAGAAAGTCTGATTTTCATGCTTTATGAAAATACCAAACAATACCAGGTCGTCATTAATCTTCATATTATAAAAAATGGTTTGCACTTGTACCATTTGACAAAGACTGTAGTCATGGTAGTCAATGGCGGGTCCAGGATTTAGAAATACGGGGGACGCATCCCGAAACTTTGGAAAAATAGGGGACTCAGCCGAAACATTTCCAATTTTAACATGTATGATCAATGAGTGGTTTTCAAATTATAGAGGGGGCGCGCGTCCCCTGCGACCCCGCCTGGATCCGCCACTGCTGTAGTTGATGATAATGCAGGTAATTATGAGAAATGCTACCCCTACTGAGCCAAAAGGAAGCAAGTGACAAAATTAAAATGCTGTTATTTTGTTTCCTATAGAACATTCAGATACGATTAGGTCGCTCTCGAACATTTTGAAAACATTATAAAGCCTGAATTAGACATACTTCGGAAAGAAACCTATATTAAAACCCTCCCCCAATAGTCTCAGTATGGAGGGTCAGAATGCAATTTACACTTTAGCAATATAGCGATAATTATACATATTGACTTTTAAATGTACATTCAAGAACACCTATTCGGTTCATAATCACCCTCTTGGGTCAATAATTTTAAATGTAATGTAATTTCTTATCATACAGAAGAAGACCTGGCTTTATTTTTCCACAATATATTTTTTTATCAGTTCCAGGCATAAACTGCACAAAAATTACTTCGGATATAAGTAGACATCATTACAGGTTGAATTTAAACAGTCTAGTTTATGTGGAGGAAACTCTCTCCTAAATGACGATAGCTGTTAGTATTAACAAAATAATGAAACATTTAAAAGAACCTAAATATTAATGTTGTCATGAAACTCACTAAGCATACTGAAGGGGACAAGTTTTGCGAAGGCACGCTAAAACCAGAACCCGTCCAATATTCCTTTGGGAATCGATTTCCACTCCCAATGCTTAAGTAAACAAACACACAAACAGCATCGCGCGCATCGCTGACACCCAATCCCATTGGACAAATACCGAAACCACGTGATTGATGCTACGAGGCGCCATTTTGTTGACTTTACCAATTGATGTCAATTGACTTTTGTCTTTGGTTTATTGATCTAATACACGGGTGGGGGTAATAACTGTTTTATGCATGCTACATTTTAAATGTCAGACTAACCAACCACCTCAAAATGTGGGAACAACCACCGCACTACGCTGGGGGCAAGATTGTCACGGCAACGACTGTCCACCTCTCGGTCATGTTGTGGCTTTTTGATTTCGGAAGGGGTGCCGCTTGTCATAAATAGTATGTTATAAAAAGAAAACTCACAAATTTAGGTATTTATTTCTGAAAGTCCAGATATTTGGAAAAAATAACAATGAACAAACACGAATTTAACAAATTGATGTTATATGATTTAAGAATGAGTTGTGGAATACTGCTAATATTAAATTGACCGATAATAATAGATGAAGAGAAAAGAGAGAGAAAGATTAGATTACAAATTATAGCAAATAACTCTTAACTTATCTTCTTTTTTTTTTTCCTCACAAAAGGAAATTATACAAAATAAAGTGTAACAGGAAGAAAAATATATCAGCTTTAATGTGATACCAGTACCACATTTTCAATTCAATTCAATTCAATTCAGTTCGGTGTTATTTGGTATAAATCCAACGCAAAGCGTTAGTCCAAGGACTAATGATGCACGGCTTTACAAAAAGAATAATACAGTATACAATATAAAATCAACATATAACATGTATAAAACAATCTATAAAATATTACTAGGAATTTGATGGAAACATTTCATAAAGTGAATTAAGCACATTTTCAGCACATTATTAATTTGGTAACATGGTGATTATAACAAAATCCTAAAGATTTAATTACGTAATTTGTTCTGGTTACAAATTTTCATAATGGGAATAATGTAGAGGGCTGAAATTATTTACATGTAACTATTTAACGTTGAAAAGTGAAACGTGAAATTTGTAATATGTGAAACTCAGGATATAACATTTTGAATTGTATTGAAAGGATAAAATAAAAGAGTAAACAAACTATGATTGCAAGACGACTTTGAATTAATAATAAGAACAAGAATCATGTTTAACATTATCATTAGTATCATCATTATTTTTAGTAGTAGTAGTAAAGAAAACAAAATCCAGTGTTATAATATAAATGAAATAATTATGATTACTAAGTATAATATCGCACAAATATAATAATAAAATAAATTAATACTCTCTAAATTATAATGATATTATTTATAAGCAAATAGTACATACACAAATCAAATCAACATGCGATACCTACAAAATTTGGGAAATGAACATGTTGAATAAACGTTATAGTAGTATAAGTATATTGATATTGTAGATAATAGCGCCCGCCCCAAGAGTAAAGTCATCATTAGAAAAAGTTTTAAAAATAAATTCCCACCAAATCAGAGTTTTGAAAATAACTTTAGTTATGAGTTAAAGTAAGGAAAACATTGTAAATTGCAACGATTATATACCTTCCGAGTTTTGAAGTAAGAATATCAGTATTGGCA
>CALNVZ010003426.1:9868038-9881152 GCA_940671915.1 Paracentrotus lividus
GCGGATCATTTATTTTGATTAATCTCGCAGCCATGTCTCGATCGTACCTCCATCCATCCCACTCTCTTGTTAAAGCCTATTATGTGGCGGATCCAGGCCGGGCGCAGGAGGGTCTCCCCCCCCCCCCCCAACCTATAATTTGAAAACCGTCCATTGACTGTACATGTTGAAATCGGACAATTTTGGCGGCGCCCCCTCCCCCTACGGAGCATGGCGCCTTAATTTTAAATCATGAATCCGCCACTGCTATAAGACCTCCTTACGAGGAAACAATGTCATACTTCGTAACATTTGTCTTTCTTTACAAACATAAATGACAACGTAGTTCAGTTGCTGGCCCGATAACGTGGTGTTAGTGAAGTTGCAGTCTAAAGTTGATCAGGTAGTGTTTTTTTTTTAACATAAATAACACTTTTCTGTGAAATTCGCATTTGAAGGTTACCAATACTGTTTTTTTTCTCTCCTCTCTCTCTTTTTTTTTTTATAATGATTAGTAGGCCAATTATGTGTTAAACATGTCATGCTTTTGAATGTTTTTTTTTTTTTTTTTCTATCTTATTTACATTTCAGAACCTCAGTGATTTCCATGCATGAGGCAAGCTATTTCCTAGGTATATTGAAGTAATATCTCTAACAGCACACATACTTAAAAGAGACATGATATATCCTGGGTGTGAATATCAATATTTATATTTCCATGTAGCGGGCCAAAAAGCCGGGCCTTCGTATACTATTACTTCCGACCGGAAAGATTAAGATCGATGAACGAAAGGGAGTTTCATAACGGAGCAAAGACGTGTTTGTGTAATTGTATACGGGAGCCCAGATTGGTCCAGCCAATATAGTCAACATCTTTCAAGAATAAAGATGATAAGAAAGTGTTCGTTTTTCTTATATTACTATAGTACCTTTTAAATGACGCGAACTGGTCATAAAGTCTATAAAGGCTTATAATTACTGATGAAGGCATAGGCCACATTCGTCCATAAAAATGATAAAACATACTATAGTATCTGAAGTTTTCAATAGTCTACATGTTTTGTTTTTTTTTTTGTTTTTGTGTTTTTTTTTTTTTTTTGGCCTAAATTAGGTAAAAGGGAGGGGCGTATGTGTAACCATTTCAAGCATCAAAACTATGTAATTTTCATCAGAGTCGCTAATTTCCCCAGACGATTGGCCGATAAAATGCTTGGCAGACCTGAAGCTGGATCGCAGCCTGATTCAGTGGTCAACGGAACTGCTAAGAGTTAATTAATAAGATTAGGAGAGAAACCGCTAAGCTTCAAATATCGACCAGAGAATTTGCTTCCATCTAACCTACTTACATTTTATACGGTCTCAGTGTATGCGACCTCAAAATCACAAGCACAGGGTCAAACCCTCTAGCACTCTAGACCCAGTCAGACCAACAGCTCTATATCCATAACATGCTAAAGAGATACAGTCGATTACCTATCCGATAGTGCTATCTTGGGGTTGGTCTCGTTTTTGACTCCTTTAATATGCCTGACACGTCAAAGATCGATTAAATCCGATCATCCGGAATACCTGAGAGGATCGAATGGTTTCGGTGCCAAGGAATCCTACCCATACTTCCTAACACATTTAAACAAAAACCATATCAGGCGCGGATGCAGGAGGTGGGGGGGGGGGGCGAGCGGCCCGGAGCGGCCCGGAAACAAATTGCCTAAAAATGTGTTCTTTGGGCTCCCCCCCCCCCACGTAAAAAAAACAATTAAAAATGGGTGACCGACCCCAGAGATGATCCCCATCCCTTCAAGTGATGACCGTGAAAGAAAAAATAATGGGTGTACCGACATCAAAATCAATTTTGCTCCCCCCCCCCCTCATAAAATCCTGATCCGCAACTGGCTATGTGACAACCTTAAGCTGCATAACATTCTCTTACAAAGACATGACTAAACATCGATGTAAGTTTTAAATTTGGCACAATTATACGTGTATACATAGACAATATCAAATAAAAATAGTATCAAGATATTTGCTCCTGCGTTATTGTTCCGGGATTTATTTTGTCTAAGATGTAGGATTAGGTGGAGTTGCGTATGGTTGTATGTTAGTTTTAACAGTTAGGGTTGAACTTTAACCATACTACATATTACCTTCCAAAGAGATAGTGTGTGTATAAGAAACCTGAAACGATGTCATAATCCCCAAAGGCCTGATACACGTATCTGAATAACCATTTTTGTGCAAAAGAAATGTTTTTAAATATAATCTCATATGATCGTGTTCTGAATAACATCACGGGCATCGATCGAAGGCTTATTTCAGCATTGTCTAAAAGCCATTCAATGTTGTCCACGGCGCCATAAACAATAAGATAACACTATATGATCCCTGAGACCTTTAGTTAAGACAGTAGCGCCAATAGCGCAACAAGTCTTGATAGTAATAGAAAAACATGGATTAGAAAGAATAATCCTTGGAAGATAATTACGAAGAGTTACATATCTATCTGAAAAGGATTTTGCTTAAAGTAAGACTCATTCTCCAGAGATGAAATTTCAAAAAAACAACATATCCAGGTACGATTGGTGACATTCAAACCAATAGACCGGAGGCTTAAAACCAGCAGGTAAACGAACACGATCAAATGCCATCATCGATCAAAATTTTCTGGGGTCTGTCTTACGTTTCAAGAAACCAGTAACGACCAGGGACGACGTTATTGATAGTCTTTGCATCAATTTTGTTTGTATCGATGTACAATATAAAGCATAATGGGCTGTATTCACAAGGCGAATATACTAAGTTAAGCCACATAATTATAGCTTAAATATGTGGTTTAACTATGGTTAGCCAGATGTGAAAAATCTATGTACGTTATTTATTCCTTTCATGATAACTGTGGCCTGTAAACAAAGACTTACGATTGATTACAAGCTATCAAAATGATTGATTGTTTTCTTCTGGATGCATCATTTAGAAATCGGTACAGTCATAGATTAGGATTTGGATATGATTAAGGTAGGGTTAGGGCTAGAAATAGGATTAAGATCATCAACTTTGGAGGCATCTGTCCACGATGAGGCTACCGAGAAAAAATCAATCGTAACTTTTTATCAATCGTAAAGTCTTTGTGTTACACCCCACCGGATTCTGTATGGTGCTTTAATGGTCAGGGAAACTAATGTACTTATCATAACCTTTTGAAAAAAAAATTAGAATACAACAAATTCAGATAGATCGAACATCTACAGTTCAAGATTATGTCGCATTTTGCTATTCATAGTTAAACCGACAAAACTTAAGCTGTGGTTTAATTTGGACACTTTTGAGAACACGGCCCATTGATACTGAGCGAAGAGGAGTATATTTGCCACTCTAAATTTAGAGTCAATGAGTTTCCACTCAAATTGAGTGGTAGCGTTCGGGTTTAGTTGAGTTTTTGTCCAGCCGTCGCACACGCTGTCAGAATTAGCCCGGTTTCAGCTCATCGCATGCAGACTGGAATTTTTCACCAGTTTTAAACGATGTTGACACGAGTAAACGATTTTTGTCCACTACATCTGACGGCACGCCGAGAGACGTCATCGTGTGATTCAGACTTATAACGATCCGTTGAGACGTGCGCCTTTATTTTACATAACAGATGAAGGTATTTGGATTGCCACGGAACAGAGTTCGAATCCCGTTTGTGACAATAAACTCTTTTCTTTTCAGAGAGTATAGCAGTGTACTACTGATATTTTCACTCTAAAAAGCGGTTGTTTCTCATTAGATTAGATTTTAATCATTGGGAGTGCATTTCCACTTCGTTACATTTTTAGATAGTTTGATAATTATGCAAAAAAATGTATATCGGACCCATTGAATTAAAAGGAAAAGAAGAGAGAAGTAAAGAAGAAAGAAGAAGAAGAAGAAAAAAAGAGAAGAGTACGAAAAAGAAGAGAAAAGAAAGAAAAATAAAAAATAAGAAAAGGAAAATAAAGAAAAAGAAAAAAGGCGAAGGCGAAGAAGAAGAAGAAAAGAAGAAGAAAGAAGAAGAAGAAAAGAAGAAGAGAAGAAGAAAGAAGAAGAAGAAGAAGAAGAAGAAGAGAAGAAGAAGAAGAGAAGAAGAAGAAGAAGAAGAAAAGGGAGAAAAAAGTAGGCGAAGAAGAGGGAGAGAGAGAGAGAGAGAGGAAGAGAGGAAAACATTGCATATAACTTTAATTGACAATTCTACGTAACTACAAATATTCTACAACAAGTATTTGGTGGCAAAAATGGTGGACCACTAACTCAGCCATACACAGGTGACCGTTATAGACAGGGTTCTGGAACTCGCACATATTACCTAGTTTGAGGCAATATAGATGACCACTATAAACAGGTGACACAAGTAATTATTTTCCACATTGTCACAATCATGTGCGATTGATTTTTATTTCGATAAATATCTGCGGTAGATATTAACCTAGTATAGCGGCGCCACTTTTTTTTTTCTTTTTTTTTTCTCTTGGTTTGAAATAATTTATTAATCTTAATCAGATTAAAAGGAATAAAGAGAATGACAATTTAGATGAATTCTACTCTATAGAGGTTCTAAGACAAATACCTATTACCCCCTGGACAACTGCCCCGCAATAAATCTCCCCTAACCTATACACCTAACCCTAACCCTATTTCTGTGGGGGGGGGGGTTGTTGTCTGGGGTAATTGTCCTGATACGATTTGAAGTGACCTTCACAAGTGGCCACAATATGCAGGCCAACTTTATACAAAGTGGCCATTAAGACAGGTTTAATGGATTATTTGGTGTGTGTTTTATCAAAGTAGATATGACGAACTTAGCGACACATCGATTTCTGGTTGTTCGAAAATAATTATTGAGTAAATCTACACTGGACAGAAAAACAGTTCGTCGGTCTATTGTTTATGCATCAATTGCCCATGGTATAGGGTTTTTTTTCCTACGGGAGAGGTATCAATGCAAATATGCTTTTGGAGGACTTGAATAAGACTCTTGTGATCGTGTTTAGATCCTATTAAAGTATTTGGGTCATTGTATATCTTCAATGCTTCCCTTACCGTCTCACTCCCCCCCCCCCCTCTCTCTCTCTCTTCTCTTCCTCTCCATATCCCTTTTCCTCCCTCTTTTGTTTTTTCTCTCTCCCTCTCTTCTCCCTCTCTCCACCCTCTCTCTCTCTATATCTCTCATTATATTTCACATTAAGACAAAGAAAACATGAAGGGGTATCTTTGAATAAGAGCCTGACCTATAATTTGAAAACCGTCCATTGACTGTACATGTTGAAATCGGACAATTTTGGCGGCGCCCCCTCCCCCTACGGAGCATGGCGCCTTAATTTTAAATCATGAATCCGCCACTGCTATAAGACCTCCTTACGAGGAAACAATGTCATACTTCGTAACATTTGTCTTTCTTACAAACATAAATGACAACGTAGTTCAGTTGCTGGCCCGATAGACGTGGGTGTAGTGAAGTTGCAGTCTAAAGTTGATCAGGTAGTGTTTTTTTTTTAAACATATAATAACACTTTTCTGTGAAATTCGCATTTGAAGGTTACCAATACTGTTTTTTTTCTCTCTCTCTCTCTTTTTTTTTTTTAATGATTAGTAGGCCAATTATGTTTAAACATGTCATGCTTTTTGAATGTTTTTTTTTCTTTTTTTTTTCTATCTTATTTACATTTCAGAACCTCAGTGATTTCCATGCATGAGGCAAGCTATTTCCCTAGGGTATATTGAAGTAATATCTCTAACAGCACACATACTTAAAAAGAGACATGATATATATCCTGGGTGTGAATATCAATATTTTATATTTCCATGTAGCGGGCCAAAAAGCCGGGCCTTCGTATACTATTACTTCCGACCGGAAAGATTAAGATCGATGAACGAAAGGGGAGTTTCATAACGGAGCAAAGACGTGTTTGTGTAATTGTATACGGGGAGCCCAGATTGGGTCCAGCCAATATAGTCAACATCTTTCAAGAATAAAGATGATAAGAAAGTGTTCGTTTTTTCTTTATATTACTATAGTACCTTTTAAATGACGCGAACTGGTCATAAAGTCTATAAAGGCTTATAATTACTGATGAAGGCAATAGGCCACATTCGTCCATAAAAATGATAAAACATACTATAGTATCTGAAGTTTTCAATAGTCTACATGTTTTGTTTTTTTTTGTTTTTTGTTTTTTGTTTTTTTTTTTTGGCCTAAATTAGGTAAAGGGAGGGGCGTATGTGTAACCATTTCAAGCATCAAAACTATGTAATTTTCATCAGAGTCGCTAATTTCCCCAGACGATTTGGCCGATAAAATGCTTTGGCAGACCTGAAGCTGGATCGCAGCCTGATTCAGTGGTCAACGGAACTGCTAAGAGTTAATTAATAAGATTAGGAAGAGAAACCGCTAAGCTTCAAATATCGACCAGAGAATTTGCTTTCCATCTAACCTACTTACATTTTATACGGTCTCAGTGTATGCGACCTCAAAATCACAAGCACAGGGTCAAACCCTCTAGCACTTAGACCCAGTCAGACCAACAGCTCTATATCCATAACATGCTAAAGAGATACAGTATTACCTATCCGATAGTGCTATCTTGGGGTTGGTCTCGTTTTTGACTCCTTTAATATGCCTGACACGTCAAAGATCGATTAAATCCGATCATCCGGAATACCTGAGAGGATCGAATGTGTTTCGGTGCCAAGGAATCCTACCCATACTTCCTAACACATTTAACAAAAACCATATCAGGCGCGGATGCAGGAGGTGGGGGGGGGGCGAGGCGCCCGGAGCGGCCCGGAAACAAATTGCCTAAAAATGTGTTCTTTGGGCTCCCCCCCCCCCACGTAAAAAAAACAATTAAAAATGGGTGACCGACCCCAGAGATGATCCCCATCCCTTCAAGTGATGACCGTGAAAGAAAAAATAATGGGTGTACCAAGATCAAAATCAATTTTGCTCCCCCCCCCCTCATAAAATCCTGGATCCGCAACTGGCTATGTGACAACCTTTAAGCTGCATAACATTCTCTTACAAAGACATGACTAAACATCGATGTAAAGTTTTAAATTTGGCACAATTTAACGTGTATACATAGACAATATCAAATTAAAAATAGTATCAAGATATTTGCTCCTGCGTTATTGTTCCGGGATTTATTTTGTCTAAGATGTAGGATTAGGGTTGGAGTTGCGGTATGGTTGTATGTTAGTTTTACAGTTAGGGTTGAACTTTAACCATTACTACATATTACCTTCCAAAGAGATAGTGTGTGTATAAGAAACCTGAAACGATGTCATATCCCCAAAGGCCTGATACACGTATCTGAATAACCATTTTTGTGCAAAAGAAATGTTTTTAAATAGTAATCTCATATGATCGTGTTCTGAATAACATCACGGGCATCGATCGAAGGCTTATTTCAGCATTGTCTAAAAGCCATTCAATGTTGTCCACGGCGCCATAAACAATAAGATAACACTATATGATCCCTGAGACCTTTAGTTAAGACAGTAGCGCCAATAGCGCAACAAGTCTTGATAGTAATAGAAAAACATGGATTAGAAAGAATAATCCTTGGAAGATAATTTACGAAGAGTTACATATCTATCTGAAAAGGATTTTTGCTTTAAAAAGTAAGACTCATTCTCCAGAGATGAAATTTCAAATAAAAACAACAATATCCAGGTACATGGTGACATTCAAAACCAATAGACCGGAGGCTTAAAACCACTAGGTAACGAAACACGATCAAATGCCATCATCGATCAAAATTTTCTGGGGTCGTCTTACGTTTCCAAGAAATCCAGTAACGACCAGGGACGACGTTTATGATATGTCTTTGCATCCAATTTTGTTTGTATCGATGTACAATACTAAGCATAATGGGCTGTATTCACAAAGGCGAATATACTAAGTTAAGCCACATAATTATAGCTTAAATATGTGGTTTAACTATGGTTAGCCAGATGTGAAAAATCTATGTACGTTATTATATTCCTTTCATGATAACTGTGGCCTGTAAAACAAAGACTTACGATTGATTACAAGCTATCAAAATGATTGATTTGTTTTCTTCTGGATAGCATCATTTAGAAATCAGGTACAGTCATAGATTAGGATTTGGATATGATTAAGAGTAGGGTTAGGGCTAGAAATAGGATTAAGATCATCAACTTTGGAGCATCTGTCCACGATGAGGCTACCGAGAAAAAAATCAATCGTAACTTTTTATCAATCGTAAGTCTTTGTGTTACACCCCACCGGATTCTTGTATCGTGCTTTAATGGTCAGGGAAACTAATGTACTTATCATACCTTTTGAGAAAAAAAATTTAGAATACAACAAATTCAGATAGATCGAACATCTACAGTTCAAGATTATGTCGCATTTTGCTATTCATAGTTAAACCACAAACTTAAGCTGTGGTTTAATTTGGACACTTTTGAGAACACGGCCCATTGATACTGAGCTGAAGAGGAGTATATTTGCCACTCTAAATTTAGAGTCAATGAGTTTCCACTCAAAATTGAGTGGTAAAGCGTTCGGGTTAGTGTGAGTTTTTGTCCAGCCGTCGCACACGCTGTCAGAATTAGCCCGGTTTCAGCTCATCGCAATGCAGACTGGATATTTTCACCAGTTTTAAACGAGTTGACACGAGTAAACGATTTTTGTCCACTACATCTGACGGCACGCCGGAGACGTCATCGTGTGATTCAGACTTATAACGATCCGTTGAGACGTGCGCCTTTATTTTACATAACAGATGAAGTTATTTGGATTGCCACGGAACAGGTTCGAATCCCGTTTGTGACAATAAACTCTTTTTCTTTTCAAGAGTATAGCAGTGACTACTGATATTTTCACTCTAAAAAGCGGTTGTTTCTCATTTTAGATTAGAATTTAATCATGGGAGTGCATTTCCACTCGTTTACATTTTTAGATAGTTTGATAATTATGCAAAAAAATGTATATCGGACCCATTGAATTAAAAGGAAAAGAAGAAGAAGTATAAGAAGAAGAAGAAGAAGAAGAAGAAAAGAAGAAGAGTACGAAAAAGAAGAAAGAAGAAGAAGAAAATAAAAAAATAAGAAAAAGGAAAATAAAGAAAAAGAAAAAAGGCGAAGGCGAAGAAGAAGAAGAAGAAGAAGAAGAAGAAGAAGAAGAAGAAGAAGAAGAAGAAGAAGAAGAAGAAGAAGAAGAAGAAGAAGAAGAAGAAGAAGAAGAAGAAGAAGAAGAAAAGGGAGAAGAAAAGTAGGCGAAGAAGAGGGAGAGAGAGAGAGAGAGAGGAAGAGAGGAAAACATTGCATATAACTTTAATTGACAATTCTACGTAACCTAGACAATATTCTACAACAAGTATTTTGGTGGCAAAATGGGTGACCACTAACTCAGCTATACACAGGTGACCGTTATAGACAGGGTCTGGAACTCGCACATATTTACCTAGTTTGAGGCAATATAGATGACCACTATAAACAGGTGACACAAGTAATTATTTTCCACATTGTCACATCATGTGCGATTGATTTTATATTTCGGTATAAATATCTGCGGTAGATATTAACCTAGTATAGCGGCGCACGTTTTTTTTTTTCTTTTTTTTTTTCTCTGTGTTTGAAATAATTTATATTAATCTAATCAGATTAAAAGAGAATAAAGAGAATGACAATTTAGATGAAATTCTACCTCTATAGGAGTTCTAAGACAAATACCCTATTACCCCCTGGACAACTGCCCCCGCAATAAATCTCCCCCTAACCTATACACCTAACCCTAACCCTATTTCTGTGGGGGGGGGGGGTTGTTGTCTGGGGTAATTGTCCTGATACGATTTGAAGTGACCTTCACATAGTGGCCACAATATGCAGGCCAACTTTATACAAAGTGGCCATTAAGACAGGTTTAATGGATTATTTTGGTGTGTGTTTTATCTAAAGTAGATATTGACCTACTTAGCGACACATCGATTTCTGGTTGTTCGAATAATAATTATTGAGTAAATCTACACTGGACAGAAAAAACAGTGTCGTCGGTCTATGTTTATGCATCAATTGCCCATGTTATAGGGTTTTTTTTCCTACGGGGAGAGGTATCAATGCAAATATGCTTTTGGAGGACTTGAATAAGACTCTTGTGATCGTGTTAGATCCTATTAAAGTATTTGGGTCATTGTATATCTTCAATGCTTTCCCTTACCGTCTCACTCCCCCCCCCCCCTCTCTCTCTCTCTCTCTTCCTTTCTCCCATATCCCTTTTCCCTCCCTCTTTTTTTTTCTCTCTCTCTCCCTCTCTCCCTCTCTCCACCCCTCTCTCTCTCTATATCTCTCATTATATTTCACTAAGACAAAGAAAACATGGTAGATGGGTGTATCTTTGAAAAAGCGATAGAATAAGAAGATATGATTTGAAAACATAAAGGAAAAATTCAGTCATCATCAACATCCAAATTCTGAGTGCACCGTACTTAGTATATAGTTCGTTTTACCTTAAAATTTGAACAAAATATATGTGCTTACCATTCATTTTTTGTCATTCCATCGCAACAAAAACGAAGAGAAAGAGTCGTTGGATTAAATCCAGAATCAAAAGGTTACAAGCAACTCGTCGAATCATGAAGACGATGTTGTTTGTGGAAAATCCTCTCCGCGTCTTTTCCCTATGGACGAATATCACGAATCAAGACGTTACCACGTCAAAATCTAGCTTATATACTCAATGCTCGGCGATGCTTCAAATAGCACTTCTGATTTTCTGTCATCAACCATTAATGTTATCGCAAATTATCCATTCTCGACTTGTCCTTACCTAAACTTAAATAAACGGAATCCACAGGTAAAATTTCGGAACAGTAGCAAGCGATGCGAGCTCCGTAATAATGTTAAAATCGCGATAGTAAATATTGTTCCGTAAAGCAACACAGCGAGTGATTGAGATGAGCAAGCGAAAAGAGGGAGTTCGCATAATTCATCTACGCTTCGGTTGATAATGCGCGTTCTGTTGGAAATGATGGGTAACTTCCCTCCTTTCCACGAAACATCGAAGGTATATGTGAGCAGTGGCGTAGACAGGTCCTCGAACGTGGGGGGGGGGGTATGATTCGTGGTCAAGAGACTTGTATTGCCAGTAATAAAAGGTGTTCAAATTACAGTATCGGGTAACTAAAATATTAAATACCTCTTAACCACGTTAACACACACCTTAATGTAACTGAGAGGTGTTTTTGTATCTAGTACAAAGAAAGAAGGGGCAAAATAGACCTATTTTGGGGGTTCCGCCAAATTTCTTCAGCAAATATACAATTCCAGGCAAGCGCGAAGCGCGAGCAGAAAATTTTGATGTTAAATGAACCAAATCTTGCATAATGAAAAGAGTAAATACTGAATTGAATATCAACGAAAGTATGTGATACAAACATGCCGTACCAGAAGGGGTATCATGCAGTATCTATTTATGTGCCAACTTTTTATTTCCTTTAAGCCTATAAGGCCTATTTAATTCTAAGGGAGCGCGAAGCACGTGCTTAATTCAATTCAATTCAATTCAAATTTTATTCCACAAATGCAAAATGAATACATTTAAGAAAACATTCATCAGATACAAAATAATGAAATTACAGGAGTATCGACGATTAATAAAATAACAATAATTGCATATGTGGAGAGGGAAATCAAAAGTCACATGTGACTTGTCATGGACTTCCCCCCATACATAACAATAAAGATACAAACAAATACATGTTCATACAAAATACAAACTTAAATAAACTACAGATACGGGTGGCTACCAGGGGGAGGGAGGGGAGGGAAGGGGATTAAGGAAAGGGGGAACAACAATTACATCTATTTATATGTGAATAGCGGGTTTTCAATCAGGAATAGTCTTAATTTGGCCTTAAATGAAAACAATGAAGACGAATTTTTTATGTGTGGCGGCAGGAAATTCCAAAGCAATGGCCCAATAAATGGTATTGCTCTTTGTGAGAATGCAGTTTTAACCAAAGGTAAGTGCACTGTAAAAAATAACTGTAAATTAACATGTTCTTTGGCTTGTAAAAATACAGCTTTTGGTCGTTTTTTAAATTTTACGATATTTTTCTCGTAAAATGGCAGGAAAATTGTAGTTTTCTAGGAAGTCGTCTTGATTTTACAGTTACTAGCTCATGCAACTGTCAATAAACAGGAATGGCATATTCATACAACCTTTCCTACTCGTTTACGAATTATTCCCTTAATTTCAGTTTCCATAACTAACTTTCTTGTCAAAAAACAGCAAGTTCTTTCTAAAAACAAATATTGTTGTTAATAAACAAGTTTCTCGTATATCAACGAGCTTCCTTGTTCATAGACTTGTATATTTTTGAAATCATTACGAGAGTTTTCCTGTCAAAAAGACAATTTTCTTTGTTCAACAAAGGAAGAAGAAACATAACTACTACAAATCAGTTTTCTTGTATCCTGCAATGATGTTCCTGTTAATTTACAACCTTTATCTTATTTATAGTTCATTATGTGGATCATGAATATTCATTAATATGACTGGAAGTGCTTCAAACGTGGATCGTTGCACTAACCATGGAAAAGTCATCTTACATAGGGTTGGGTATATAATGCTAACAACTTTCATCGAACTTGTCAAAGATTAGGTGTAGGATTTAGGATTAGGATTTAGGTGTAGGATTTAGGATTAATATTTAGGATTAAGGACATGATTAGGCATGAATGGTCAATCCCGCATAATGTTGGATAATGTTCTTTTTGTTTCAAAATACTATTACATGATAAAAACAGGAAAAGACTGTAAATGTACAGGGTTGTAAATTTACAAGGTGGTCAATAACGGGAACCTGTAAATTTACATTATCTGTAAAATAACTACTGGAAGCTGTGCAAAAACGGGCACTCCTGGCGTCCCGACTGCCAGGAACTTTCCTGTTAAAAAACGGTGAAATTTTTTACAGTGTGTTAATCATTTGAAATTCTAGTGGTATTAGTGTGAACGGAGGAATTTAAAAGAAACATTTCGTTGAAGACAGGTGGGAGAATTTTGTGTTTAAACAGGAACATAAATTCACCAAGCTGCAAAGTATACATAGAATTGACATTTAAAATATTTAACTGCTTAAAGATAGGAGCT
>CALNVZ010003426.1:9890819-9915332 GCA_940671915.1 Paracentrotus lividus
TCTGATGCGTGAACTGTTAAAAATCTAAAAATTGGTCTGATATCATTGATTCAAAATTGTGATTTTAGGCTTGCGAACTTCAAAAAATGATTTTTTTTTTTTTGCATTCAACCATCGCTCACTGAAGCATGACAACATGATTTTTCCTAAAATTCGCTCCCATGGTAGCTAATTAAATTCCCTACATGGACATAAATTTAGATTTTTGTAACTCCTCCTATTAAAAAAAATATTGATATTTGAAATAGGGGGAACTTTCTTTTTGTGTTGTGTTTAGTACATTTTATCACAACTGTGTACAATTTTCATTGAATTTCCAGGGGGTTTGTAAACTTCTGGTCCCAACTGAACATATCCCTTCTTGATTATTCTATCAAAACATATCCAGTTTGCATATCCCAGTATTCCAGAAATAATAAAAGTCTCTATCTTTCTCTGTGCATCCTCCGCTTCTAATTATGTCCCCAAAATGAAATCATATCTACAGTCTGTGTAAAAAAAAAAAAAATGGTACAGTCGGGGAAAAAATAAATTAGGTATGAAATCTTTTCAGTTGTTATGTATATGTGGTATCAGATTAAAGCCAATATATCTTTCTTGCTGATACAATTTATTTCAAATAATTTGTTTTTGTTGAACAAAAGTTATGCTAATTTTTGTGTGAAGATAAGAAATTTAACTCTGCACAAACCTATTGTTCTTTTAGGTCAATTTCGGTGGCTTATGTTCACAAAGGCATGAAAAGGCGTGCTCAAAATGGATTTTTAATGATTGTAGAAAACTAATCATATCTCAAGATCTATGTACCAAATGAGATGGAAAAAAAAATGCAGAAGAAAGCTCATTTTCCCTGCTTTATGAAAATACTAAGCAATACCAAGTGGTTACTAATCTTCATACAATAAAAAAATGTTTCCCAACTGTACCATTTTACTTGACACAGACTGTACTACGCGTCATGTACCGGTCTGACAAAGTGACACCACTATGCTAATTAGTGATCAATTACAGACGGTTGTTATGGAAACCATTATCAAACGCGGTATGTATGATAAATCTATCGAGTCTTCACTGTAACCTTTTCATTGAAGTTAAGTGACAAACAATATCCACCCACAAGAGCGCTCATTTTTGCACGACTCCGTTTATTGATGCAAGTTGCTTCAGCTGGTTTCCATAAAGCATACACTCTAAAAACTGAAGTGCTAATTTATGGGTTCTTGTTTAGTGAATGCACTTGAAGTGCTATAACAGCACCTGAAGTGCTATTATAAAAGCACTTGCCCAAGTGATATAAGTTTTCATCAAATCAAAAAAGAATGTATCAATTATCGGTGTGGAGGATTCGAACCGGGGGTCCTACCTAGACATGGAAAGAGTACCGCTGACGTTACCAATATAGACCCAACGGAGATCTCCCTAATGCCTTGGGGTCACAAGCCGCCGTACGTTTTTTGCGGCCGTACGTTTTTGGGGAGGCTACGGTCGCTACGTTTTTCTTGAAAACGTGGAGGGAAGTGGCAAGCGCACGGTGCGAGTACGTCAACGCACGACTGCGCAAGGTGATAAGTACGTGGCCGGTACACCATGTAGATGTAATGGCGGTTGTCATCGCACGTTGCGCAGTTGTAGTGAGCTGTACGGCTTGTAAACGTACGATCTCGTGGCGTTTGAATCGTTATCGTGCTGCGAGGCCTTGCTTAACAAGTTGCATGAACGTATGTGTGCGTTTACTCACGAGAGTGGTCAAGTCGCACCTATACGGTGTCAATACGTATACACTCGACATGGTTGTAAGTGCGCGTGCAAGTGCGATGAACGTAAGGTTTGTGGATCTCGATAATTTGTGGTGATAATGTATAATATTTTTTTTGTATTTATTTATATTTTATGTCACTTTTCGGATTAATTTATTATATTATGCATATTATGATAATCATAATCAGTATACATAATAAAGTGATATAAACCCCTATACCATCACAAGTATTGCATCATAAGCTGATACACATGCTTTTTTATTATTTACAAACAATTTATACATTTTTGTTTGGTATATTATGAAATGAAAGGTTTTGTCTTTTTCAAATGGCATAGTAAAAAACGAAACATTCTTATAGAGAAGAAAGATTCTTTTTACGCCTGTTGTAATGGGATAAGATGTGCATCAAAATGAATTGATTATACAGCAAAACCTAATGAAATTGCATTAAACCTGTTTTTGCAATGTAAGACTCAATTTAAGCAACGCTAGAAACAAATTTATCTTCTTTGAGTGGTTGTTGTTGTTGTTTGTTTCTTTTTACTTTGACAGTTTCATGGTACGTTTTGGCGAGTTTTCATTTCATGTATAAGCGAAACATCAAAACAGTTTCCGGAGAAACTTGAAACTTGTATCATGATTTTGTTCACGAAATCTATTGACTAAGTAGGCTACCCCAAGGGAAAAAAAGAAGAAAAAGAAGAAAGAAACTTTTGGAGATGGAATTTATCAGATAAAAAAGTAATAACAATCGTAAAATGAATATTTGTTTACGTTTATTGTTTATTCGAATGCTGTTTGAAATGTTTCGCTTTTTGCAAATTAATATTGGGAATAAGTTAACTTGTTTTTACGTATGCTGTGGGGATCATCGTCATCATTATCAAATTCAAATGAAAAAGGAGGTCACCAAGGGGGAAACATCTTTATGCGATGGTACTCGGATGATACGTGCCAAAATGACAAGCAGTCATTAGTCATTATCCAGCAAAATATAATAAAAATTTTACCAAAAAAAATAGATTGTTGTTGTAAACTACAAACATAATTATGTTAATAAATTGACTATGATTTGGTGAATAAAGTTGGCATCAAACAGTATTTTGCAATACAGGACTAAATTTGTCTTTGTCAACGTTAAAATTAAATTTCATCTGTTTGGTAGGTGGCTGTTGGCCGTATATGCTATCTCTTTTGTAAACATTTTTTGCTGAGAAGTATGAAACATGTTTTAAGTTTTCATTTATTGATAATGCCCAACTCCCATAATTTTAATTTGGGGGGCATTTGTTCTTTTTAAGAAATGATTTGTTCAAGTCATCTACTGTTCTCATGTTTGAAGATTTTCTTTTTCAGGGCATACAAAAATAGTCGACAATATTCAGGCCATCAATGACATGTAGTATCATAAAGACTCATAAAAAATAAAAAAAATAAATAAATAAATAAAAAAAAATGCAATGCTGCAATACTTTTTGACAGGTGAGTGGATTCTGTGCAATATTGAGACATACAGTATATACAAACATGTACATACACACATATTATCATAATTATATTTTATATACATACTAGTATATTTTTTATTTATACATAATATTGAATACGAAACGTCGGCTCAGTAGAAATCAGTGCGCACAACGCGCATTGTAAGTGCGGAGCACTTGCTTAGTCCGTACGATCCACGCGAGTTCGGCGTGCTCAATCAACAGTTGAAATGAGCAAGAGCAAAGTAACCGTGAGCCACGCACTTATCCCGTGCGCAGCACGCACGTGCCAAGTGCGCCGTCGGTACAGTAAGTGACTGCCGCAAATATCTAAAAAAGACTTACGGAGTCGGCGCGTTGTGCGTGCTTGGCAGTGCCGAGGGCGTGCGTGCGCGCACGTGCGGCAAATCGGTAGCTCGAACGTAGCCCGCACGCAGCGAAAGTTCCTCCTGCACTAAAAGTTCTGCGTCGTGTCTGCGCACACCAAATTCCGTACCGAGTCGGTACTCACCACGTACGTGACTTACGATTTTTCCAAATTTTGCCCACGTTTTTGCACGTAGACAGCACGCACGTGCAAGTACGACGATATGTGACCAAGGCATAACCTACTTAATTATGACAGCATAGTAAATGATTATGGAAAATTTGAAGAAAGTTCATCATGGAACAATATGATCGTGAGATGGTCTAACGTGCTCGTCAGCTCTTCTCATGCAGAGGACCCAGGTTCGAATCTCAACGAAGTCACACCATTTTTTTGCTGAAAGGTCAGCTCGCTTGAAAGTGCTAAAACAGCACTTTGGGTGCAGTCACTATGCAAGCTCTAATGCTACAGTCACACAGACACCTACGTTGGGTTACGTCCTGTTGCGTCCAGAAATTATTTTCTTTTCTGCGGATCCCCACGGATGCCTACCCGTCATAGTCAGCAGTGGAAATATAATTTCGTTCATTCAGTAAAACAAGGAAATACATAAGATACGATAGAATAGAAGATGAAATAAGATTAAACCAACACAAACGTATCTATACGTAAGTGTCTGTGTGACTGCAGCATAATGCTGCAGTCATGCCTACATGAGAGTTAATCAATGAGACCCTCAGATTACAATGGTTGTTAATGTAGAAAAAAGGAGGAGAAATCAGGAAAAATAAGTTTCATTCAAATTCAATTCTAAAATGTATGAATGCGAAATATTATTTTTGAAAGGCATTTGGATCTCATATCACTATATTTGTATTAATTTTACTTTAATCATATCGAACACTTTAAAACTTATAAACTAAATAAATCTACTAACAATGTAAGTACAACAATAACACAAATCCCAACATTTTACGTGTCAGAAGACGTTTTATATTTTTATTTGCACTTTCATATACAAACACGACAATATTATCTGATTAACAATATGCGTTAAATAAACCGGAGGTCAAGCACAACGCATACAAATCCACATGCGTCTACATGAATTACTTTTCAATGGGTTTCAAGATATATTTTTCAATTGTTTTTATCTTTTATTCATTTTTTTTTTACTCATAATGCGATAGATCAAATGCACGATCTACATAATGAAATAAAACAAATCAAAATATTTTCAAAAAATATAAGATTCGAACCTGTTCTCTAGTGCTTTCTGAGCAAATACCAAGGACCGATGCAGGAGGCTTGACCCCCTCCCCCACCCATATTAGTTCGTCAAATTCTGACTTTTGACAGTTTTATACGGTTACTCAAATTTGTTTATGAGATTACTGAACACCAATTTGAATACACAGTAAATCAGGGGATACACGGACAAGTAATTTACATTTCGGGAAAAAATATCGGCATATTCTTCTCTTTTGTTTTCATGTAAAAGGAGCAGAATGAAACAAAACCATTCTAAACCTAATAGAATGGTTGCAATTTTGCAATTAATCCGAATTCATGTTACACTTGATTTACTTTTTTTTTTTATATCGCCACGCAAGTGAAGAGACAAAATATGAATTATGGAATACGGGATCACCGTATTTTTCTAACTTGAATGTCACAAACATATACAGTGCGTCCCAGATAAAAGTATACCCAACTTTGAGAGCTTCATATTAAAATTGTATAACTTATGTGTAATTAATTATAATTTCATGGCGAAGAGTAACTCATATTATATCTAATGATACCAAAAACATACCGATACTGTCATAGATGACTGAACACTCGAGTGTTTAAAAACATTAGTCAAAAGTGATATGTACCAAGTTGTATGAGAAGCAGCCCGGTCTTTCTGATCATTCACTGTTTGTTTGAGGTCAGCCTTCCTGAGTCCATTCATTAGGCACAAAGGATTACTTGATTTATTGAAATGCATGGGCTGCTTTTGCTCAAACTTGGGACAGGGCACTTTTTACGTTTTGTCTTTTAAAGCCCAACTGCTTAGTCATCCATCACAACACAGGTATAAGTTTGGTATCATTGAAAAGAATACGAGTTGCTCTTTATCATGATATATATTTCAAGGTCACACAAGCTGTAATATTTTAATATGAGGCTCTCAAAGTTGGGTATACTTTTTTTCTGGGACGCACTGTATAGGGAGAGAACAACCTTGGTTCCCTTTGTCACAAACTCGATGTTTGTAAAACCAAGTCTTGGAATGAATCTACATGTATTTTCTACTCTTCAGTCAAAATGGAGCTTTTAAATATAATTTTAAATTTTAAAGTTAATGATCTGTTACCCAATAATACACACACAAAAACATATTTGCCTCTACTCCCGTTTCAAGTTTACAGCAGTAAAACATTTTCGTAAATCATATATGTAAATCATATACATAATGGTAAAATTATGCACTCTTATTTATAAATCGTAACCGCAAAGTTGAACTCAGTAAAAATACAAAGCTTTAATTTGTGCTACCGTGAAGGAATTAGGGGGAAAAATATATCAGACACACCTTTCAATAAATCACATGTTGCTCAAATACAATAAGATCATGTGAATAACATGTACATGTACTTCATCTATTTATAATTTCATTATCTATACATAATTACAATTACTTATGTACAATTTTATGTTTATGAGTACAAAGAGAATTGGGGAAGATCTATTTTAATTTCCCTTTCATTTACAAAAAAAAAAAAAAAATCAAAAAGGATCATACAATTCAATCACAAAATGTTCAATTTTGGAAATGGTTGAAACAATACAATGTATATCTTTGTCCATTACAATATGTGACAGAATCATATCATGTTTGGACATATTATGTCATGAAGCTTGTGGAGGCAAATTCCTTATTTACTTTACCCTTACATATTTCACCAATCAATTACTACAATGCATTTAAGCTCGCCAAATAGACATGACGAGCCTTGATAGGGATGAGGTATTGTCTTTTGAGCATAGTCTAACAATAATGTAAGCATATAACCCGTTCTCATTTATCAATCTTTCTACATTGCCTGATAGGAGCATCTAACACCCCAACCGGCACTCAACAGACGATCTTTAATACGTCCTTATGCATCTGTCTTGGCAAGTGGGGTAACATCATGAACAGTCCTTCATCTTAAAACAAAATATTTCAGGCCAGAACGGCAAAACAGCACCAACAATAGAAAAACAAGGAGATATTGCTATCAAGCATTGAAAGCTAAGATGTTCTCTGGGAGAAACATCAACATAAGGGCTTGCCATAGCTCAGTTGGTAGAGCACCCCGCTAGTAATCAAGAGGTCTTGGGTTCGAATACTCCCCCTCCCCCCAGAAAAGAACCCAAACAAACAAAAACATTAATCCTACTTTGATGTGGTCTCAATGTACCCTGTAACTGTACATGGTATTTACAATATGAAAGAAGCGTTTCAAGCTTGGTCCCTCTCAATGAACAAAACAAATATTAATTGTTGAGTCTACTAGAATCTTAGTTGCGACTTGCCAGCTCAACCCTCCCAAGTTTTCATGTGCATTCTGAATCTAGCAACTCCAAGCTACCTAGTGATATCCAACACTTGTAGTTTACTGAGGAATGGCCAAGCCAAATACAGTGGCGGATCCAGGATTTAGAAATACAGGGGGCGCATCCCGAAAATTTGGAAAAATAGGGGAGTGCGCAGCCGAAAATTTTCCAAATTTTCCAAATTTAACATGTATAGTCAATGAGTGGTTTTCAAATTATAGAGGGGGCTCGCGTCCCCTGCGCCCCTGCCTGGATCCGTCACTGCAAATATCATGTCTCAGTAAAAACTATCTATGATATCACACATGTATGCAGAAAATCAAATTCTCCTGCCATATGCTCCGTCGTCCTTTTTGTGACTCATTAGTTTTGAGCATCAGGTCACATTTTTTCGACACCTGTTTTACAATGAAAGTCATCACAGAAGAGTGTAAATGCAGTAATATATGCTACATGTATACAATGGTAATATGATCTTTAAAAACCTCATAGGAAACATTAAAAAAACACACCCTTTAAAGAATATATACAGCTGCCAAATATATTAGTATCCAATAAATAAAGCAAATATAGAGGACACATCAAAAATATAAATAATAAAGGGTGATATAATGAGGATTCTTGTGGAAATAGGTACCCATACATCTCATCCAATTCATGTGTCTCTTATAGAGCACCGAAGTGTGATGTTATCAAAAAACAGATTTCTGTTTTTCTTTTACATATCTGAGAAGAGCATGATGAAAGACATCCATGTCCAGCCCAAATTTGGTCAGAATTGGTACAACGGGGCCCGAGATATGATCACATGAATACCTTCTGGAATAGTATATTGTTGACTTGGTTCTAGACTTTTAGAACCAGGGCCCGTATTCCATAAACTATACTTAAGCAATTTGTCTTAAGTCTAAGTATTTTTCTAAGATTTTGTCCAGGAAAAAAAAAAAAATTCTTAGCCTTTATACGAAACCAGTTAAAGCACTTTGGCTGAGGTCAGAAAGCATCAAGCAAAATTCTGAATTTTATTAATATCTTCATTTTTAATTTTTGTGTTCTCAATTGAGCTTGCCATATAATCAACGTTAAAGTTAAGCCACTAGGTAGTAGGCTTAAAGTTAGGATAAAATTCTCCTTTTTTTTTATGTGCGATTTGAAAGCCCAATTCCTTTTAAGACTTTTGACTAAGCAAAAATCTAAGAATTTATGCTTCACTGCCAAAAATAGGCTTGAACAGAATTCTTAGTAAGCCATATTTGAAGAGCTTGTTTCCAAAAGGGACTAAATCCACTTTTGATGAAAATTGAGTTATTGATATCAGGACATTGTTCAGGTACGTACCTATCTGTGAGCAAAATAACTTACCTAAATTTTGATTGCAACTTCCAGAAATTGCAACTTTTAATTTCAATTTTCCATAGACGCCTGTACAAAATCCGACAAAGAAAAGCCATTTACTCTGAAGTTACAAAAGTGGATTTAGTCCCTATTGGAAACAAACTCTTCATTTATGGAATATGCATTTTAAAGATAATCAAAAAAGCTTAAATTTCATACTTAATACGGGCCACAGTACATTGACTTCAATAGGGACAATACGGTATTCATATCTCGGGCCCTGTTGTACCAATTCTTACCAAACTTGGGCTGTCAGTCTTTTTCATCTTCAGGGTTCCCACAGAAATTTGAAAACAGAATTCAATGATTTTTCCATGACTTTTCCATGACTAAATTGCTGCTTTCCATGACTTCCTTTCTGGCACGGTTTCCAAAATCAGACACGTTATGATGGCCTCCACCTCCCCTCACAGCCATCTCAGGGTACCCACAGAAATTTGACAACAGAATTCCATGACTTTTCCATGACTTTTCACAAATTTCCCAAATTCCCTGACTGTTCCCTGACTTTCCATGACCACAAATTTTTCCAGGATTTTCCAGAATTTTCCTTGACTGTGGGAACCCTGCATCTTGCTTCTCAGATGTGAAATAAAAAACGCTGAGATGGAAAATCTGTTTCTTGATGACATCACACTTCGGTACACTATTGACAGCAACCTGCAAAGAACTTACATGACTCATAATGAACAGAATGATATTAGACAACCACAGATTTTTACAAATCAAAATATCACACACAACAAAATATGTAAAGAACAAATCAATAATGTACCTCTCCCCCTAGCACTACAACCTAAGTTCCTAAACTGTTCATCAAAGCTGAATTATATATTCACAATTTAGTAAGAATAAGTTTATTAATTCATAACCATTAATTAAAACACTTACAGACAAAAATATAAATAAACTCTGATCCAAGTGAATAAGTGTACTAACATGCATGTACGTAAAATCATATTCGAATATACACTTCAAGCACTATTATGCACCTTACTTATAATTATTAGGCTACAGGCGCCTTGAATATATTCTTCTTACATACTGATCACATATTCTACCCTAATTATTGCTGGCAATGCCTTATTCAAGGTTATATTTGAGCCACAAAGGTCGGATGACATTATACAATTAGATCAAGACTATACCAAACTATTCATCGGGCTTTTCATTAAAAACACTAGGCTACTATTATTATAACAACTATAATAAATCCTAGTGTTGCTTTTTCTATATGGACTAAACCATCCTATTTCAGAATACGTTAAATATATAACATTTTGCTAGAAATAAATAACCTGTATTATCTAAATCTATTCAAAGACTCTTTTGTTTTGTTACTATTCAACGCCAATACGAGAGTGCAGCATAAACACCTTATATAAGTTACTACTGACCATGTTTAACTACCGGTAGTCAACTAATGATCGAACGACAATAGCCCATTGCATACAATTTAATCACAACCCACACTACATGTGCTTTGAAATATGATTTAATCATTTTCTTATATCAAATTTAAGTTACATTGTTAGTTCCTTTTCATCTAAAATCAATTACCATTATTTTCTCATAGCAAGAATAGACATTTTCAAAATAATTTTGTTTCGAGAATTGAATTTACGGCACACAACGGAATTATCGAACATCCACCATCAGAAGCATTGTAAGACTACGAAAAATAATTTTTATTCTTACTTCAGAGTTGCTGAATCTTGCCATGCAGTCGCATTTCAGATATTTAATGGTTACTTTGAAGCTAAATCTAGACATGTTGTCCACTTTGGTAATTTGTAGATGTTACGATGCACATTATTCCTAAGATCATTACTTTGCTAATAAATGATAGAATGAATAATTTGTGCTGGTGTTAGAAGGTGATTAATTTAGTTGTCTTTGTCAAAGATAAAAGCCTAATCTAGACTTGTATTTTGCTTTGTTAATTTGTAGATGTTACGATGGGTATTATTCCTAAAATCATTACATTGCTGAAGAATAAAATAATGAATAATTTGTGCTGGTGTTGGAAGGTGATTAATTTAGTTGTCTTTGTCAAAGAGGGCTAGAATATCAGCCAGAGCCTTCTCAATGTTGTCCCCAAAGCGGATAGCGTTCTGCAAAGAACAAAGACAAAAACAAACAATGAAATGAATATATAATATTGACTGGCCTTGAGGTAGGTTTCCTGATTTGTAATTACAAAATGCTCATATCTTTGTGATTTTTGGACCATATCGCATAAAACTTCATCCAGTTGTAGAAAACAAATTGTAGTTTACGGGTGTAAATATACAAATAATATAATATTGTATTTTTAATATTATACCCAACTAAAGTGCCATTAGCATTTTTTGTGGGACACACTGTATTTCCCAAACAAATCTGATACGACTTGTGGGACGAGGGCAATATGGGTCTTGTGAGGGAAATATATGTGGCATCTCCCAAAAGTAAAGCCAGTCAATGTTATCATTATTACCTGTTAACCTCAATTAGCCACATTTCAAAGAGAATAAAATAAGTTTGCTTGATTTAAACTGGGTATTTGTCGTGGCATGTTTTTCTTCTTTTTTTTCCCCCAGCATTCTGAGGTGAACCATTGTGACGTAATTATTCAGAAGTGTAAAGTTTTTTCATGATGCTAAACCACTGTGACGCAATAATGTTTCTGTGCGTATCCAATGTCTTACTCTTTGTATCTTAACGCGCATCTTACAACTACGCGTAGGAGACCCGACCAAACAAAATATGGATATTATTGACCGGCAATTTAGTACAGAGGTGCAATAGGAAATTTACAAATTTTGCCGAGGGGTGTATCAATATTACGGCCCGTTGTGGTACAACTAAGCCATTGTGACGTATTATTTTGTTGACCGAATCAATTAAGCAGACAAAGTACGTGCTATACATTGTATCTTGTCTCCAAAATGCCTCATACAGGTAATAATTGAGGATATTCTTCAGGTTAGTTTCAAAATAACATCAAAATTCTTCATAGCACAATCAGTTAGATTATTCAGAGACTCCAACAGGTTCCAGGACAACTTCCCCGTGAACAATTAACCCTCCCCCCTCCCCCCCCCCCCAAAAAAAAAGCTCTACCCCTTAACTCTACACCTAACCCTGAGCTTATATCTGGGGGTAGTTGTCCAGGGGGGGGGGGGAATTGTCCAGGGGTAGTTGTCCTGATATGACTTGAACTCTCCTGTTAAAAGGCCATTTTTTAAGGAAAAGAGCTGTATACATGTATATTATCACAGTCAACCTTGCCTTATGCAGTAGAATCTGTTGGGACTAAAAAAATAACTTCATAAAAAGTGTACTGATGAAGGGTTAAAAACAATAAGAATCTTTGACTCCTGCATTACATCAACTTATGTGGGTTCAACTTACACATGTACATGTAGGCAACTTTGACTGTATTTAAAGTTATTTTTTTTTGTTGTTAAAAATAAAAAACAATAGCCAACTTGAAGGAAAAGAAAATCTGCTTTAATATGGGAGTTCGACTAAGGCAAGGTTGACTGTAATTTTTTTTTTTTTTTTCTTACCGTGGTTCCAGAGCTGTTCTTGCATGATATATGGAAGAAGATAAGATTCTCTCCTGCAATGATGTAAGATACTCCATACCCATCATCAGCAACCTGTTCAAATGTAAAATAACAATTAACACATGATTTTGTGCCACATTTTCACAAAGAGCAACATCATGGACCATTGGTTTTCAAATTCACTGCTAACCAACATAAAAAGTTATTCTTCACTTTATTTATTGAAGGTGGAAGTAAGATTATTCCTGATAGCTAAGATATTTATAAAAAGATGTACATGATGTTGTCCCTCATTCGAGCCATCCCCTCACTCCCCTCTCCTCACCATACTTTCTTACTATCCTAATTCGTCTGGTTTTTAGGGTTATTTTTTTACGGATTTGTTTCAAATAAAATGGAGGTAGTCCACAGGTCATGTCTTTTTGTAATTCATTATCTCTTTATAATGACATCGGATTATAAAAATTTCTGGTTAAATATTAAAAAAAAAAAAAAATATGCCAATTAAAAGTATATAACAATTTATGGCGAATTAAGAAAAAAAAATCCCACTATTATTCTTATTACTATTAAAGCGAGAGCGAACTGATGAACACTCTCATTGACTGTGAGTTATAAATAGCTGGTCTGAAAATATACCTTTTGGATATTATAGTGACTAAATTTATTTGAAACAAGGAAACTAAAATGTTTTGAAGGGAAAAGAACTTGCTTTGCAACTTGTTAACATTTTTATTGGGATATGAATGTATTGAGTAGTGAGTTAGTGTGTTATCAGTCAAGTGGGCCTGTATTATAAGACTACACTGCCCAGGATGTTCCATTACAGGTTAGAAATAAGGGCAGAACTGAGTAGTTGAGGACTTGAGGTGGCTCCTGGTTCATATTGGCTTTAAAATGCACAAAAAAGTAAAGTTTCTCCTTTTCTGTTAGTTACATGGATGTAGGTAATTTAAATATACTTACGGGTCCAAATCCACCACCAGCTGAAATGCATTCTGGGTTCTTGTTGACGTTGACCTTTCCCGTCTGCGAGGGCGGTGTTTGACTAGTAGACAGACGCCATGGCTCACTCAACACCTACGTCAAATACCAATAATCAAAATATTGTGTTTTATATAGCGCTAATCTAATAATTAAACTAAGTAGAGTGCTATACATATTATTACCCCCTCACAGAATTTAATCCCAATCATAATTTCATAGTCACGCACAATGAATGAATGAATCATTCCAGGGGGGCATTTCATCAAAGGACTTGTCAGACATTTTATCCGACAAAATTGCTATCAGCCAATCAGATGCAAGCATTTCAGTAGCTTATAACAGTTTGTCAGATAAAACGTCCAACAAGTCCTTTGATGAAATGCCCCCCAGGTACCCACTTTTACAAGTGGGTGAGGTGAAGCATGTAGATAATTATCATGTCTTGCCCAGGGAAAATTATTTCAACATTAGAACATTATACTAGGGATGTCCACACAAAAGCAAAAAGCCACTAGAACGGTTTCCACTTCACTGTATGGATGTAGTCACCCATGCATTTACAATGCAAACAATAACCCATGCACTGCCTACTCAAATAATACACAGGCAGAGAAATAGCAAATTTTCAACAAAAAACAGCTTTCGAAATTGTCATTTGCCAGTGGTAAATTCAATCATTTTTATCCTAATTGGTCAGTTTCTTCCTTAGAAAATACCTCAGCAGGTGATCAACTTTTCCTGTTGAAAAATTGATATGAAAAAATCTACAGCGTGTTCAAAGTGATGCTTCTGTGTGATGTGTGTTATAACTGGAATTTTCTATGATTGGAATAGATCAGATAAGGAAAAGTGGATATTATAAAATTTAACTATTTTTGAACAAAAAAATGTATTGGGTGAAAACAAAGACAATTGTTTACCACTGGCCATTTAAGTTTTGAATTACTTTACCCTCTCCAACACTCAGCTCTGAGCCACACCACCATGAAATAGCCTATTGTCTAGGGTGTTCCTATTGAAACATGCCCTAGTGGAGTATTTTTCCACGATGGTCATATTGGATCACATACGGTAACATACCTGTCAAACCATCAGTTTTTGTACTGCCATAAACTTTTTTGTATAATTACTCATACGCCCATTATGTTACTATAATCTCATTTCATGTTGATACACAACAAAGAAAAATGTTTGGTATGATTTGGTTGAAATAAATCGAAACAAAAGGACCATAAACTTGAGCTTTTATTGCATTTTCTGGCTTTGTCTGAAACTGTAAAAGTGTTCTAGCAGCTCATTGGTAATCTGAGACACTCTTTGGGCATATCTTTGAAATGGAACATCCAATTTGATAATTCAAGTACCAAAATCTTTCTTTTAAAATGCTCTATCCAATAAGCCTAGCAAAAACAACTTAAAAATAACTTAAAATTTTAGTGGACATCCCTAATTATACTAACTTATAATTATTGTTATCAGGGTTTGACATCACAGAGGACCAAATACCTTTGGCCACCCAAAAAGCTGTGCAGCGGATGCTTCAGGGGGCAGCAATAGATGCCCCCCTATTATTTTAAATCGCTTATTGATTGAACATGTTAAAACAGAAAATTTTCAGCTGCCCTTCCCCCCATTTTTCAAATTTTGTGGACAATTCTCCATTTCTTTTGTTCACCAAACTTCAGATTTTCCACATTATCTTTCAATAAAACATCTTACCCCCATCTGAGCTAAACAAGTCACGGATAAAAATATATTTTACACTCCACATGTCAAGGTCAGAAGAATACAATCAGAAATATGAGAAATAAAGGGGAAAATATGAAAATTAGTCAAAAAAAAAAAACACTTTGTGCCTCATATTCCTACCTTCTTTAGGAAGGGAGAGTCGAGGTTGAGGTACTTAGAGACAACATAGAGACAGAAGAGATGTCTATCCACTCCTTTGCCGCACATAGCATCACGGTAGCTCTGAACATGCTTGTTAGCAGCCATCTGAAACTTAGCCATAATCTCCTCTTTCTGAAGAAAATAAACAAGAAAGATATGAAGAGAAACCCACAAGAATTTTTACAGAATGTCATTTGCACAGGCAATACAGATTTCTATATGTTTCAATATCATTTTATCGCAGGTTTAATATCCTTTTTCAGAAAAAGAAAACAACAAAAAGAGAATAACAATCTGACAATAACAACGGTACATGCAATAATGATAATATCAATGATGGAGGCTTCTTATAAGGTGCACAGGACTGTCAAACAAGATGCTCATGGCATTTTACACATTAGTACCCCAGCCTTATCTAGCGGCGAACTATGTAGCACTTCAGCATATCGGATAACCATTTACACCTGGATGGAGCAAAGCATAATGTAGATAGAATGCCTTCCTCAGGGACAAAAATGCCTTGCCGGGGATCAAATCCACAACCTTTGCATCCTCATTCAAGTGATACAACCACTAGACTATGACACTTCTAATTCAGACTTACCGTGCTGTTAGGGTCTTCCATGGCTCGTACGAAGTCACACGACTCTACTGAGCATGATCTAACTGTCTCTGTGCGACCTTCTCGGTAAAGACGGGTCATGGACGACTCATAGGTCAGACAGAAACGAGTGGCATCCTGTGGATAGTCAGAGTAAGAATGGTAACAACAATAATTTTATGAATCAAAGATGATTACATAATTAACCCTAAAAAGACTGGGCTATTTTGATCTTGGCCGTTGAGCGCGCAATCGCGCCAAAAATTGGCACGCGCGTTACCCACAGCATCCTCTCCAAAACTGACGAGTCATATTCTCTGGAAAATTTCATCACTAATTAATAATGCTAATTTATGCATAAAATCAAAGATTTGCTCTAATTAATTAAATAAAGCCCTACAAGTGCTAATTTACAGGCTCTTTGTAGGCTTCTGGTGAAATGCGTTTAAAAAAAACATCTGTATCAAGATTACCTCAAGCCAGAAAAATTTGTCACTTTATGTGCCATGCAAAATGCAATTCTGAGATAGTCAAGCTCAGATGTATTTCAAGGATTTTTTTGGGGGGTCTCATTTTACTACTTAAGAAATAGAACAAGAATCATGTGTTGCTAATTGCCCTGTGAAGCAGGAACTCAGAAAGCCGTCTATTCAATTAGAGTGATTTTTGTATTAATGATTTCCCTAAGGGAACATGAAACATGATTACGTTGGTGGCATTTTTGAGAGAAGGCAACAAATATCTGTCATATTTGAAATCCTTTAAAATACACCCACCGTTTGATGTAATCAACAAAAACATTACTAAAAGTGTCATAACTTTTATAAGGGATGTAGTAATATTGAATGATATTCAAATCACATTTTAATCGATTTAGCTTATTTTGCCAACATAATTATAAACACTTACGTCAGTCTGGTATCTCTCCAAAATTGCAAGCTCATTGCTTGCTTTAACCTTCGAGAATCAATGATTTCATACCAAATTTATAAACCAACACCGCGTAGGTTGTTATAAAACCATAGGCTTTTTTTCCACATGAGCACAACATTACAACAGCATTATTTCCTGTCGTATACAGCTCGTCCGACTAGCGGCCTAAGTACCTGGCCAGCAGACGGATACTGGTTCGTTACATTGGGTTCGCTTGGGCATGGTTTGTGTACACAGTTTTAGGTAGTAAAATGTACTTCCATTTGAATCTGAAACTTTCAGAGTAGTTGTTTTACTGTAGGAACAATATTTAATTGCTATTAATCTTGATTCTAATTGCTCTTGTTTTGAAAGTTACCAACTCCTTTAAGAAGACATTACCCCTATAGTAGGTCAGCTGCATGGCAAGTTGATGAAAGTCATCTGGGCTAACCCTGACATTTCTTCATCGCACCTCTACCAAACTTGTTTATGACCCTGACAATGATCTGGAACGTCATCTACAAGCTTCTTAGCAACTGGTAACTGTCTCGATGATGTCTTCAAGCTAATGGAAAAGAAAGGAGATTATTGAAAATTAGTCCGATTTCACGCTTTTAACAAACTATTCCTGGCTTGGATTCGTGTAGTCCTACTGGCAAGATTTATAGATCCCACCTTTTAAATAAGATCTTATTCGCTTTCTTCAGGAAACTATGAAAAAAAAAATTAAAATCATTAAGTAACATTGTAAATATAATACAGTTACAACGAATCTTTAAAATACTGTTTTACCCTTGTTCGATCCTTCTTATTGTCTAACAATATGTCTAAGTAATCAGCTATAAGAATTAAGTACTTCTGTAAGCACATTTTTTTCTCCCCCACCCTCAAAAAAAAGAAAGCTAGACCAAGCCATCAGTTTCGATTACAAGAGTGTACCCTCTTTGGGACCTCCCATTGCAGATCTAAGGGGGTTTCAACATCCTGACAGATTTCTCTTTACATACTAACATCTCTACCACCCCCCCTCCCCCCCCGCCCCATCGCAAAATCGATAGTCCATATGACACACCATCCTACCTCTTTTGGGACCTCACATTGCAGTCTATGAGGGGGGTTCAACACCAGTAGATTCTCATTATATCTCACTTTCTCTAACCACCCCCCCCCACCCCGCATCGCTATCGACTATGCCATTTAATGGCACTATTCTACCTCTTTGGAGAACTCTCCATTGAGTCTCTAGGGGGTTTCAGCACCCTGTTAGATCTCCCTTGGTAGTCCCATCTTCTGGTATCCCATGTCAAGCATGTCCTCTCGCGACTGCTGCTTCAATGTGGACTGTAAGATTGGGGCAATGCAGGCGCTGATCAAAACAAAAACAATCATATAATTTTATCAGAAATATTGTTTTGTCTTTTTTATTTATTTCATTTAATTTTTCCCCCCGGTAATTTGTATCTGAATATTGCCTTTATTGTTCTAAATTCTTGAAATGTACAAGTACATATGTGATTTTCTGAGATTCAATTAAACCATATAAACATTTATATAGTAAAAAAAAACAAAAAAAAAACAATGATGAATTCAAGAAGCAAAACACAAAATTACAAACGGAAATGAACAAAAAGCATCATAGTTATTGTAAATTAGGAAGTTCGTGTGATAGAAATCTGAGTTATCGTATCATTAATGGTACTATCATTCTTTGTCTAATGATATCACCATGTAACATGTACATGTCGAATGGATACCATTTGTATATCGTTTTTGAAAATCCTCTCTTACATGTATTTCATTGTTTAAAAATAGTTCCAAAATACCATGCAAGTTGAGACATTTGCACTTTTATCTTAGACATGTTCTCATGTTTACCCAATTTCAGAAACACATCATAACAAGGAAATTAAGACTCGCCATTACCAGAAACAAATGTAGAAAAAGATTACAAATCGTTTTCAACATTGCTGCAGTTTTTCATTTATCTTAAAATACTTCGCATATAAATCACAACTAAAACTCTAACTTCATATGTGTTAATATTTTCAAATAGAGAAATAAGCTTTTTCCAAATTGTGAAGATGTTGACAATGGCTATAAGGTTAGGATAAACCATTCCAGGGTTAAAATTTAGTCATTCAAATAAAAGATGCAATGAAGGTTTATAGCAGTCGGCAATTGTCTTGCGGCGCAAATGTCAAGGAATCAATTATAATTGTACTCTCGTGGAAATGTTCGTGGTACATTAATTTCAACGGATTTCAATGCGAATATAGGAGGCGCGAATTAAAAACCTCGAATATAATGTGGCAGCTATCTTCTGCATTTATAAGGAGGGTTCATACGTGCTGAGAAAAATTCCAAGAACTTGTGAAACATGCTTTTAAGTCGCCCGCGCGAAAATTAATCGCAACAAAATAACAGCGAATAGAGATGATACGTGAAGACAAACTTACAGCGAATGTTCAGGCGTTGACAAGACCCATGTGACCGATCTTGAAGACGATGAGATTGAAGCACTTAAGCAAACCATACGGTTGTAGCAGTTGCCATGAAGCAGAGAGGCAGCATACTTATCCAACTTGCCATCGCCCTGGATCCTGTGAGGGTCAACAGGTCAAAGGTCAAAAGGTCATATAACATTAACAGAAAATGTGTGGTACATCACTGCCCCTTCAATTGATAATAAAAGTAATTAATGGTGGCTATATTGGAAATTAGATTGGATTGGATAAGGGCTTGATAATAAGCTGAAAAAGGAATGTGGGATATTGGGATAATCAAATAGTTTAGAATAAAACTTTACATTCCGCAATACTTTTTTTGAAAGGAAGGCTAATGATGATTTTCAAGACTTTTATAGTAAAAACTTATTCCAAAAATTGGTTTTGCTGGAATCTAAAAATCAAAAATTATAGTACATCAAAGTTGGTGTTTGATGAAAGTAATAATTACACTCTACATTAATTTCATCATCAAACAATACATGTTTTTGAGCACATTTTCCATGTAAAAACCTAAACTAATTCTAATACATTAACATGTTCCTACGAATCCATGACATTTGCTCCCGCGACAATTGCTCCACTATAAATTCCATACACTAATCGACTGACTAACTTCAACCAGGGACTTTACACTATACCCTACCCTAAACCTAACCCTAAACCTAATATAAATCCCTATTACAACCCTAACCCTAACCCTATATCTTAGACGAAATAAAGCCCGGAGCAATTGTCGCAGGAGCAAATGTCGGGTCACCGTTCCTACAACGCATGCAACATCATCTACTTCACTTGACACAAAATCACAAGTTCTATATAAACACATAACAAATTTATGTACAATATCAACTTTTATACAGCTGAACAGCTACCTACATGTAGCTAAAAGTACAACAAATACAAAGAATGTCTAAACTGCCTACATTTTAATAAAATGAAAGTTATAGCCCAACATATATATTTGTCAAAATGAAATCAACTGTGTTAAAGGTGATAAGAAGCATGCAAGTTTTAAAAAATGGGTAAGGGTCACATTTAAACTTTGTTAGTCACACAATGTGTTGCTGTTATTTGGCTAAGCAAAAAAGAAAATCAGTTCAATAATAATGGATTGAAAATGTATTAATTTCACAGTCTGTTGTTATTGTTAACATTTGTTATTTGAATAATAAATATTCTAAAATTTAGGGTATTTCTTTTCTTCATTTTTTAACATTTTGGGGAACTGCTGATTGCGGACCCCTCTCCCTTTTTATTCATAGTAATGGCATATAATAAAAAAAAAACAATCTAATGAACTTTGATAGTACCTTTACATGTATACGTTTAAAGCTAAAAAAATTGTGGTTGGGACTACTGCTAACACTACATTATGTACATTAAGTACAATCAATCTACACTACTCTACATCATCTGATATACAGTCTGTGTAAAATAAAAAAAATGGTACAGTCGGGGAAAAAATAAATTAGGTATGAAATCTTTTCAAATGTTATTTATATATCATTTCAAATTAAAGCCAATATATTTTTCTTGCTGATACCATTTATTTCAAATAATTTGCTTTTGTAGAACAAAAGTTATGTTAATTTTTGTGTGAAGACAAAAATTTAACTCTGCACAAACCTATTGTTCTTTTACGTCAATTTCGGTGGCTTATGTTCGAAACCTACACAAAGGCATAGCAAGGTGTGCGCGAAATGGATTTTTAATTATTGTAGAAAACAATCATATCTCAAGATCTACAACACCAAATGAGATGAAAAAAAAAATTGCAGAAGAAAGCTCATTTTCCCTGCTTTATGAAAATATCAGGCATTACCAAGTGGTGACCAATCTTCATACAACAAAAAAATGTTTCCCAACTGTACGATTTTATTTGACACAGACTGTATACTTGAATGAAAGGTGCAATGATTGGTGTGATATAGTGATAGCGACAAAAAAGGTTTTTTGTATCAAGTATTCAGCTTTTTATTTAGCACATCCCATCTGAATTCACATGTAAACTGGTCTATTGCTAAGGTTTTTTGGTTTCTAATGTAATGTCATGAAGTTCGGTTGTTGAATGAAAACTGCATCAACCTTTGGCTACAATGGGCATGTTGACTACTAGGTTACACAACAATTTTTCGTGGTCTCATTCAGGACAGAGTTAATTTAAGGGCTAATTTGATCACATTTATTCCTCAAATTGGCAACAGCAATATTTTTATTTTAATGCTACATGCTTCTAATTATATGTGGTGTCTTTGAAACCAACACACATGGTTAGGAACTTCAATTATTATTATTTCTTTTTAATTGCCAATTTTAATGAAAAACAGTGATCTTCAGCTTCCCAATGTGTTGCCAATTTAGGGATTTTAAAGATTATAATTCTTATTAATAAAATTCCTGGCATCAAATGCATTATGGTCATGCAACAACAATGGGCAAAATGTATGTAGAATATTTTTCTCTTTCTACTGATAGCCCAGGTGTATTTTTCAGAGCTCTGAAACAAAAGTTATTGACCCAAACCACAAAATGTGGGACAATGATGCGAATGGGTTTTAAGGCACTGACTGCAGTCTTGTCTTATAGTAGGTATAATATGAACTTCTTTTGTAAATTATACATTGTATTTATATTTGGTATGAGTAAAGTAACAAACATATTGGGTAAATTGGTTATCAATAGGTAAACATTTTGTCTCTTATTAACTGGTTTAATGATTATAAGCATTTTAAGGAAAAAAGATTTATGACCCTATTAAGAAACGACAACATGATCAAAATGCTGCACTGTGGGTAGGGACAGTGAACAGCTGGGGTAGTCTATACGACTCAAGGTGATGTTATACAGGGCTGTTAAATTTAACACCATCTTTAATATATGGGCCATTCCACGGCAAGTGGTCCTGAGCACCAAAAAATAAAATTGGCATATGAATGCCCAAATGTAGCTTTTTTGTTAGATAAATACCCAACAAAATCATATTCCAAAACTGATTTCCGCATAATTATTAACCGCTACCAAAAAAATATGTGTTTCAGAGTATCAACGATCTGTAAGGAGGTGGAAATAAATTTGGAATTTAAAAGAAAAATTTGATAACACCACAAATATGATTTAATATGAACTAGCAATATTGATTTCTTTTAACTATTTCTATAATCATCAACATTATTAAGTTTATTATTTTACAAATCCATATCATATATTTTTAAACCATGACAAATGCAAACTTTTTTCGAAAAAATTGTTAACAAAAAACTCATCTATAAGATGTAACTTACGTAACTGCGAAAAACAATCAAAAAGATTTTATTTACTTACTAAAATTACTTGAATAGAAATTATTAATTATGGATAAAATCTCAAAAGCTAGCTGTAGTAATGCATAAATATCATAGTGAAAAATCATAACATTTAAGATAAGTCTTCATAGGAATAGTACCATCTAACACTGCAAATAGATTGTAACTTTACGTAACGATTACGATAAGTTACACAGTCAGAATTGAAAGTAAGTATACAATTCGACTGTTGTAACTAAGTAGAAAATGTGTTAAAGACGTTGCTTGAAAAGACTTACAGACATAAAATATAAAGTATAAATATCAATTCAAAAGGTGCATTGATCATTAAAATATATAATATGACCAAAATCGATAGAATAAAATTATTGAAAAATTTACCAAAATCCATTTCACCAAAAAATAGTTACATGTGGTGTCACTTATGAATAATTTGATAGAATTATGCTATAATGATGCAGAAATTATTTTTAAACACTAAATTAAGTGATACTGATATTTACAAATAAAATTCTCAGTTTTAGTTCCTAATGATGTCATCTAACATAAAATAAATCATAAATATAAAGTCAAAAAATCAATAAGGAGTAGTAGAGATATTGTTTCATTAGAGTTTTCAGACAAGCGTAACTACGTAAACGCTCACTGTAACTTACTTCACCGTAAACGGCGATGAAGGCCCTCATATAAAAATATATGGGAATTGATTGCTAATTTATTTTCAAAAATTGCAACTAAAATGTTAGTGCATGGCATGTCTACCACTCATTGCATTTCTGAATAAAGTTTAGATCATGTAAAAAATTGCTAGCACTTCGTACAAAACAAGATTTCGAAGCCCTTCCCATCAAAAAGGATAAGTGGGGAATTACCCCATAATCATAGTCTGCTTGACGTAACCTTACGATAACGCTACCAAATAATATGCAGTCATTATTTTTATCTAATCAAGGCCAGTGAGCTAGACTTCGTTTCATATTAACATATATGAAGAGTCTATGGGCAAAGACTCCATGAAGCATTTAATACAATTCCAATAATGAGAGATTTAATTAAAGAGGAGGGCAGACCTTTTAAGTCAGTATTTTTCTCTGAAGTGTAACTTACGTAACGTGGAATGGCCCATATGCACAATCTAACAAATGATTCTATGTTCTGTTCTGGTCTGACAAATTGCAAAAAAATAAATAAATAAATAAAAAAATAAAACGGCACATGTACATGTAATGGGTATGCATGCCACATCAAGCTTATGCTAAACTAATGAGGGTACATTTCTTTGCATATTCGTTTTGTAGAACTTACATTTAAGGCATTGATTTGGAGATACATGTAGCAGATTGGCAGATGAGAGGAAGAAAACATGCATGTTGATAATGTGTAAATAAATGTGTTTGGTAAGACGGCTTTTTGTATCTCTCTCTCTCTCTCTATCTATCTCTCTCTCTTTCTCTCTCCATCTCCCCAATGCTCATTCTTAAGTTATTTCCTTTCTTATTTTTACATTTTTATGATATATTTCAGATGTTGCATTTCCTTCTTCAAAATATTCTCCTTCGGTACAACCAATTCTACATTTACACCATTCAATCATTGAATAATTTACATACAGGCCTACACAATTATGTCCATCCTACATGTATGTCAGCTACGCCATTAAGTTAAAGCGTATCAGGACAACTAACCCTGATCAATTACCCCCAGTATACTTTCCTTTCTAACCCCCCCCCCCCCCCACCCCCCCCCCGAATGTTAGGTTAGGGTAGATTTAGGGACGTATTTTGGATGTACTTGTCCATGGTAATTGTCATGGTGTTTTCCTGAACAAATATAATTTGGTGTACAGATAGACCTGATAGAGAGGCTGGAAGCTGTATCCTCCCCCCCCCCTGTCTCTAGGTTAATCTTTTCTCCATACACAACCAATGGTCATATGATCTCACTGTCCACAATTCTTTTAAGTTTGTGCGCAACATGCTTCACTTAATAAAATAATGTTCAAGTCAGTTATCCTGATTGCGCAACATTACTTGTTGGTGAAATGACTCTCCTTGCATATCTTACAGAACAATCAGCTGAGTCTTGATTGGGCTAGATGTTTAGGTTAGACTTTTATTTTGAATAAATTAAAAACATGTCTTAGAAATCCTCTCAAATA
>CALNVZ010003426.1:9920502-9948144 GCA_940671915.1 Paracentrotus lividus
CATTCTGTTTCAACGGTCTTATATCCACAAAATGGAAAGGACAAAATATATCATCAAAATCTCTCCAGTATCGTAAAACCACACATATACTAAATGATTATGCTAAGACTACAAATTTTACGATTTAACAATTTTTTTGCACCTTTCCTAATAATTGCACCTGAAAAATGAAAATGTCAGAATTGATTCATATGTTTTTATGAATTCCTAATGTATCTCTTTGTTTTTTAAACTTTTTTTTTTTGTTCACAACATTTATGATTACTGTACAACTTTTCTGATCCATAATTGTGCTATGATAAATCAATTGCAGCTAATGAGAGTGAAAATAATCATACCTTTATGTATACGTGAGATAACTCCATTTGCATTGATGCTTTTAAGCCATTTTCGGTCTGATAAGCATGCACAAATGTATAGATCATAACGTATCCTTTACATGTATATTTTTACTAAAGTAATCTCAACAGTTGTGTGAGACTTCAAAGAAAATAGGCACAAAATTGCACAGAAGTACTAATGTGCAATTCATATTTTTTCTGCAAAATGATGTGGGGGCCATGATGACCCCCCCCCCCAGTCTTAAAGGGATGCAGTAACATTGAATGATATTCAAATCACATTTTATTCGATTTAGCTCATTTTGCCAACATAATTATAAACACTTAGGTCAGTCCAGATGGTATCTCTTCAAAATTGCAAGCTAATTGCTTGCTTTACCTTCGAGATATCTATGATTTCATACTCAAATTTTATAAACCAACCTGGATGGTTTTAAACCACGTGCTTTTCCACATAGCACAACATACACCCATTTCCTGTTGTATAGTCCCGTCTCTAGCGGCCTGCTGAGCCAGCAACAGAGGGTACTGGTGTTTGGCTGTATGCTTTGCATTGTTTGTTACACTGTTTTAAGGTAATAAATGACTGCCATTTGATCTGAAACTTTCAGTAGTTTGTTTTTACTGTTGGAACAATATAATTGTATTAATCTTGATCTAATTGCTCTTGTTTTTTAAAGTTACCCAATCAGTTTAATAGGGTTTAAGTGACAATTACCCTACATCCCAGTTACATAAATCATGTGGCATATTTGTGGCTTTTTTTTGTGTGTACTACACGTAGCTTGCAAGCGATCAATTCCACAAACATTGTACTGTACCGATTTGCCATGACCATAAAAGAGATAAACCATGAGATAAAGATAAGCCAAATATCAACCTATGGTACTGTCATTAGTGGTTATTTTTATCTAATCTATTACAACTAAATAATGTGTCATAAATAACTAGATAATACAGAGATCACCTTCAGAAAAAAAATACAACCCAATATTGACTGACATTTGTGTGACCTTCCAGAGCCTTCAATCAATGGAATTTACATTTGTAAGTGCGATTTCAAGACTACAAATGTAGGTGTTCTTGACTCTTTGTCAAACACCTCCCTGTTTGCATGATGTGATACAGAAGAAAGTAATGGTAAATGGAATGTTTTTCAAACATAATGCAGTGGCTTCCTTAACTTGTTTAATTCAGGGGTGATATTCACTCTTGAAAAAAAAAATTAGACATACTAGGGAGCGAAGCGACCAAGTCTGAGGGAGCGAAGGAACCACAAAAAAAACGCAAATCCGATTTAAATCGCAGGAATATCACCCCTGTTAATTGCACATTTCCAGTTAATATTAAAGAAACAAATGTGTACTTCTGGTTCTTCGGCAACTCCCCCTAGAAACTAACCCCCTTCTGAAAATTACCCCATAAACTAAAGATAGTTTTCCTGGGCAGGGGTTATTGTCCAGGGAAAAGATGTCTGGAAACAATGAAAGTAGTAAAAGCTTATACAGTCTGTGTAAAAAAAAAATGGTACAGTCGGGGAAAAAATAATTTAGGTGTGAAATATTTGCCAATAATGTGTGTATGTGGTACCAAATTAAAGTCAAAAGATTTTCCTTGCTGATACGCTTTGCCTGTATAATTTGCTTTCGTAAAATAAAAGTTACGCTACATTTTGTGCGACGAGGAACAAATCAAATTGTGCACGTTTCTATTGTTCTGGAGCGCTGAATTCATGGCCATTATGCGAAACCTACACAAAGGCATGGGACGGCATGCAAAAAATGGATTTGTCTCGATTGTAGAAAACAAGTCATATCTCGAAAATTACAGCACCAAATGTGATGAAAAAAATTGCAGAAGAAAGTCTGATTTTCCTGCTTTATGAAAATACCAAACAATACTAGGTTGTGATTAATCTTCATACTATAAAAAAATGTTTTCCACTTGTACCATTTTATTTGACACAGACTGTATTAAAAGTGACTTGATTATGCAATTATGATATGCTAGCTCAAGACCATCTATAAGTTGCCAAGAAATAAATTAGAATTTGTTTTCTAAAACTAGAGAAACAGAAAACATGCTTCTCCTGGCATTCACTCTGTTGTGCTATTTTCGACTTTATTGGTTGTTTTGGTGAGGCAAGTCACAGATGGAAAAGCACAAAATAAAACCAAATATTGTGTGAGTTACCTGTCTCCTGCGGTGAGTACAGCTAGACGTCTCTCACCCTCAGCTTCCTCAGGGCTATCCAAGATGTCCTGGTATTGCCTGCAAATACAATCAATCAAAATCATCAATATCAGAGAACACAGGAGGCGTTCCACCAAGCTGTTTGTATGTTATGCACAACTTTACACACAACTCGAATAGAATGATTGGATAATCACATTAGCTATAAAAGGTGAAATATGCAGATACAGATTACCCTTTATATTATGATCAATGATTTTAGCTACAATTTCATCTTGATTATATTTCTACAAAATAAATTCAGGCTAAAAAAAACTGGGGAAAAAAATTGAGGCAATAAACACATAGGCCCGAATTCACAAAGGTGGTTTCTGCCAAACCCACGGATCCGCGGATTTGTGAATATTCATGTTATAATTACGCTTAATTGTAGCGCGTACACTGAAAAAGGTCCAATATGAATGCGCGATTTTGTCATTTTGCACGAGATATACGCCAGTTGCTGTGGTGTTGACATAATGAGCCCACGGTTTTGAATTAATGAGTCCACTGTTGAGTCAACGGTTTATTTAAATTAATTTGAATAAACAGCAGCAAAACCATAGCGACAAGCGTAAATTTAGAGCTCTGTGACAAAATCGCGCATTCATATTGGACCTTTCTCACAGTACGCGCTAAAATTAAGCGTATTTATTACACAAAATCTACATAATCCACGGATCCGTGGGTTTGGCAGAAACCACCTTTGTGAATTCGGGCCATAAAGTTCTCAATGAAATATTAATTGGACTGCAAGAGTTGTTTCCTGATACTTTTGATACAAGTTAAATCATAAAGAGTACTGTCTCCAAGTATACACCCTTCGTATCATATACATTGTAGATATACTTCGATACAGGGTGTATAATGTCATGAGTACTGTCTCAAAATTTAAACCTCTGTTTTGTTTTACTTTGATCCACGATGTATAACATAAAGAGAACTGTCTCAAAATATACACCCTCTCTTTTGTGCTACTGCAATACACTGTGTATAATGTAAAGAGTACTGTCTCAAAGTTTATATTCTCTCTTTCATGGCATTTCAATACAAGTGTGTACCGTAAAGAGTGCACTTTTAAAATTTAAACCCCGTTGCATGATAATTCTATAGAGGATGTATAACATAAAGAGTACTTACTTCTCCAGCTCGCATGGTTTGATGAGACTACCATTAGACTGGATGATGAGCTTGTAATAACGACCTTTAGACATGACTACAATGTGATTGCTTGTTGTATGATGAACCAACCTAAGTAAAAATCAAAAGAAGTAGTCATGTTTTTTAATAGATAATGGAAAAGATAGATTACTCAATTATTATTGAGTAGACCCGTTGTATACTAAGCCCGCATATATGCGGGCTGAAGAAACACAGATCATCCCTCTTGTCGACCGTTTATTTCACTCATGATTGTATAAACATATATAAACCTTATATAATTTAAATCATTTGACATTGATCTATTTAAAACTGTCTTTGAATCACATTTAAATGAAAACAATTTCTTGCAAGCATGCTGGACAATCACGATTCATTTGGCTTTGTGAAAAGTTCTCAGTATACGATGGGTTACTGAATACTTGCATGTGTTCTAGCCTATTTATTTTTATAGGGAGCAATGAAGCTCATGTTTCTATCCTCTATGAATCCATACCTTCCTTCTTTGTTTTCTCTTCTTTGTTTTCTCACTCACTCTCAATTACTCTATCCCTCAACCTACACATCCTTCCACCCTTCAATCACTCCCTCCAACCAACCCATCAATCATTCCCTCCTTCCATCTATCCTTCAATTAATCTATCAATCTATCTATCCCTCAATCATTCCCACCTGTCCGTTTCAAGTCCAGGGATCCTAGTTGTATTGAAAGCTCGTTGCATAGTGGGACAGCTTTCTGGACCATGATGGGTTTGATATTTTCATGATCTATCTATCTATCTATCTATCTATCAATCTATCTATCTATCTATCTATATATCCCTCTAGACCAGGGATACTAGTTGTATTGAATGCTTGTTCATACTGTTGGGAGCATAGTGGGACAGCCTTCTGGACCATGATGGGTTTGACAATTATGTTTTAGCCGTCCATCCGTCCGTCCGTCCATCCATCCATCCATCCATCCATCCAACCATCCATCCGTCCATCCATCTATCCATCCATCCATCAATCCATCCATCCATCTATCCATCAATCCATCCGTCCATCAATCCATCCATCATCCGATCCAATCAATGCATCTATCCATCCGTCATCAATCCATCCCATCCATCTATCCATCCATCCATCCATCCATCCATCCATCCATTATCCATATCCATCCATCCATCCATCCATCCATTCCGTCATCAAAGTCCATCCCACCATCCATCATCCATCCATCCATCCATCCCATCCATCCAATCCATCCATCCACATTCTATCCATCCATCAGTCCATCAATCCATCCATCCATCCATCAGTCCATCAATCCATCCATCCATCCAATCCAACCATCTATCCACATCCATCCATCCATCCATCCACTCCATTTACTCCATCCATCCATCCATCCATCTCATCCCATCCATCATCCATTCCACATCAATCAATAATCCTTCCTACCTATCTGTCTCCGACCAGGGATCCTGGTTGTGTTGAATGCTCTTTCTACTGTGGGAGCATAGTGAACAGCTTTCTGGACCATATGGGTTTGACATTTTCATGTTCTATCTATCTATCTATCATATCTATCTATCTATCTATCCTTCTTTCACCTATCTGTCTCTAGACCAGGGATACGTTTGTATTGAATGCTTGTTCATACTGTTGGGAGCATAGTGGACAGCCTTCTGGACCATGATGTGTTTGACAATTATGTTTATAGCCGTCCGTCCATCCGTCCATCCATCCATCCATCCATCCATCCATCCATCCATCCATCAATAAATCCTTCCTACCTATCTGTCTCTAGACCAGGGATCCTGGTTGTGTTGAATGCTCTTTCATCCTGTTGGGAGGATAGAGGTACAGCTTTCTGGACCATGATGGGTTTGACATTTTCATGTTCTTTCTATCTATCTATCTATCTATCTATCTATCTATCTATCTATCCATCCATCCATCCATCAATAAATCCTTCCTACCTATCTGTCTCTAGACCAGGGATCCTGGTTGTGTTGAATGCTCTTTCATACTGTTGGGAGCATAGTGGGACAGCCTTCTGGACCATGATGGGCTTGACGTTTTCGTGTTCTATCTCCTGTCTGAACTTTAGGAGTGCCACAGTTGCGTTGGCAGCCCGAGCAGCCTGGAAGTTTGTAGGCTTGATGGCAATACCGTCCTGGAAGATTAGAAAAAGATTTACAAAGGCTATGGTTCTTTGTTCTTGCAATGTACAGATAAACTGATAAAGGCAATGTGAGATGACAGAGATTTCCCAATGGTCAAAATGAATCCCTTTTCGATCCTGAAATTGGCAAATTTAATATCTTTATTTCACTCATACAACTTTAAAAAAAAATTAAATTTATAATTAACAACACTTTAACAATGAAAATTACAAAATGCATCAAAAAAGTTGCCAATTTGCTATTGAAAATAGCAATTATTCATATTTCCTCGCGTTGCCAATCTAGAGATTTGAATGATTATTTTCATTCAAAGTGTTCTAAGTCAGACACCGTTCAACGTACAGTGGCAGCAAAAAATGTCTTTGCGTCAGTGATTTTTGCTCTTTCTGTTGGTGTGTAATTCATATTCTATAGTATTCTAGTTTTAAGGATAATGCAAAAGCGTCACTAAAAGGAGACATTGTCCTTGATGGGTTAACATAAATCAACGTTATGTGTTCACATTGTCTTGTCTTGTTTTGTATTTCTGTTCTTGCTCATAGTATCAGGACAACTACCCCCTGGGCAATTACATGTACCTCCAGGACAACTACCCCTGGGAAATAGGGTTAGGGGTTGGTGTAGAGTCAGGGGTAGATTTATGGCCCGGGGTAGTTGTCCGGGGGAAATTTTTATCAAGAGAGTCGTCTTAGTACCAATCAATATGCTGATTTTTATGGCATTTCAGATGTTGAAGACTTTAAATGACAAGATTTTTTCCCTGTTACATTATAGAGATAAAACTTACATTCAGTTGCCCAACAGAGAGTCATATGTTAAATCAACATCCATTGTACCTTATCATAATACAGTTGCTTTTGACCATAATTAGAGAGCAACTTCGGTTTCTAACATACAAATAAAAAGATATTGCATTCAACCTATTTTCCCGACAGATCTCAGCTCTCAATCAGACCTTACGTTGTATCTCCATTCAAATACTATAAAACTGAGCTCAATCAATTACAATTATCATCTTGACATTGATATCAGTGGGTCCATCCCCTACTTGGCAAATTCATACAGATTCATGCAAACAAAGTGAACTTACCATGCCATAATAGTTGCTATTGACCATGATTGGAGAGCGCCCCCTACGGTAGACTAATATCAGTTACTACTGAGCAAGTTCATACAGATTCATGCAAACAAAGTGAACTTACCATGCCATAATAGTTGCTATTGAACATGATTGGAGAGCGCCCCCTACGCTAGACTAGTATCAGCTACTACTGAGCAAGTTCATACAAATTCATGCAAACAAAGTGAACTTACCATGCCATAATAGTTGCTATTGACCATGATTGGAGAGCGCCCCCTAAGGTAGACGTATTCTTCCCACCAGTCGCTGACGTAGTTTGTAGACCAGAGCCATTTGAGCTGGAGGTAGCGCTGCAGACGATGTCCGATTGAAGACTCAAACTCTTCAGACAGGCGTTCCATCTCACCGTATTCTTCAGGGCTGAGGAAACCCTTCACTGATCTCAGGTACTACATGGAAAGATGAGACAAGTTCTGGGGGGCGTTTCATCAAAGGACTTGTCGGACATTTTATCCGACAAACTGTTATAAGCTACTGAAATGCTTGCATCTAATTGGCCGAGAGCAAATTTGTCGGATATAGTGTCCGACAAGTCCTTTGATGAAATGCTCCCCTGGAGGGCATTTCATCGAAGGACTTGTCGGACGTTTTATCCGATAAACTGTTATAAGCTATTGAAATGCTTGCATCTGATTGGCTGAGAGCAAATTTGTCGGATAAAGTGACCAACAAGTCCTTTGATGAAATGATCCCCTGAGTTATTTTTCAGCAAGACCACGTTCATATTGAAGTAACTGAGCAATACAAAGATAATGGATTGGGGCTAATGGCATAATGGTATGTAGTACCTGCAGTGCTTTCAAACTTCATAAGCTCATCATCAAGCATTAAATTGATGCTGAAAAGAGTAATAAATATATCTGTATACACTACTTTAAATCTGCAAACGTACAATTGTACTCCCAAAACCAACCCCTTTGGAGATTTCAAGGTAATTTCCTTCAATATGTTTTTACCAAGGGACAATAATGGCAAATAAACAAGGTACAAGGGTGAATAATGGTAAACAAAGGTATCCATGGTACACCAGGATAAACTAGGGTACACAACCTCTGCATTGAGAAACAATAATTTCGGTCACTGACCTAACCTTTTTTGAACTATGACCTTTGACCTATTCACTCCAAAATCTAATCACAACGGTTTTCCTATATTAATACATATGTAGTATCATTAAGTACATGTTTCAAGTGGTTCTTCAGAAAACATAATGCTTCTAACATCACCAAAATTTGGTAAGTTTACAGGTTTACGATGATAAACACGGATAAACTTGGATACAATAGAAAAAAACAAAGTTCTGGGGAAGAAAAACCCTGGATACGTGAACGTGCGAAGCTAGTTTTGTCTATCTAAATGCAAAGGTGTAAAGGAAGATCATCTATGTGTAGGCTCTTACCCTTTCCATGGTTTCTTTGAGTTTAGGTAGAGGCATGTTAGGCAGGGATGCTTGATAGCTGTACAGCTTAGGATGTCTAGCACAGAATACTCTCAGGCTGACCTGCAAATATGGAGGATAAAATAAGTCAAATCCATCTTCATCATAAACACAGATCATACAGCAGAAGCATGTTGGTCGGTGATGCAAGATAGCCGTACAACATCATTGTTTTTTGTAAAGCCTTCATCACACTAGTGGCTGTGGCTGTGTAGAAAACAGACGTTAGGCGATTTCCATACTGTTTGTTCCTACAAAAATGGCCAAAGATGCTGTAACTTTACAGGCTGTGCAGGCCCCTGGGTGATATGTGAGTTGGGCTTCAGGATGCCTAAAACACAACCCTCTGCGGCTACTCTTGATGGGGAGGGGGGGGGGGGGGGGGGGGGGGGTAGAATAAATCAAATTCATATTTATCATCAAGACAGCAAGTTTAGCAAGTTTAGATTAATAGATGAATAAGAAACAATGCAACCTGTAATGCTAAGGTGAAATCACTTTCTTGAGTTGATATCTATTCACATACTCTTTATGGACAGGAGGAATTATAAATACAGCTCAGGGAAATTTCTATCCATAAATACATAGTTTCAGATATTGTATTTGCTGTTATTTTCGCGCAATTATTTTTTTTTGCGCTGAGCGGCCTCAAAACATGTTCACAGGTTCTTATTAAAATTCGCGCTGCATGTTCGTCAGCTCGCAATCCACAAAAATTAATGTACCGCAAATATTTCCACGAATACAGTAGTTGAACTGAATTCAAAATATAATCTGAGGAAATAAGTTCAAAATTGGTATGAAAAATTGCGATGGAAAAAAATAGAGAGTGTGACTCAACACTACAAAGAGAAGCAGGCTTAGTGGTACATGTAAGCTGACCCCTCTCGCCTCACATTGAACTACATGTAACAAGCGCAAAAATGGCCTCTAATTAGCCCCTAGATTTTCCTTTCAGGAAACAAAAGTTAACCTTGGGGGAATAGCTTGTATGAGTGTTAAATAGATCCCAAGGGCGTCTTGAGTCACTTGCCAACTATACATGTAGTTTGGTCTACCATGACAAGTCAGGAGCGGATCCAGACTCAGTTCATTCAATAGATTGTATCGGCCCATGCCCAAACATAATACTGCTGTTACTGTCCCCAGATAATTGGGCTTGCAGAATCTTTTGTCAGACAGAATGCTGGATCTGCAACTCATACATTAATTTAAAAGATTTCCAAAGGTTTAAATTGAACACTTGTTGATCCTCATATTGGCACCAATTTTTTTATTTTATTTTTTTGCCAATTTAGAGATGCTGGTGATTTTTATTCAAACTGTTCTTATCACTCGGCGGGTGTGACGGGAACAAATTTGACTGTACATGTACCTTCTTGCTTGGCTGGCATGACATTAAAAAAATTGGAGAGTACAAAAATCAGAAATTCGATTTTTGCCCCCCCCCCCTTCCTATCTCAATGAAATCCTACAAATGAAGAGTTTGATTCCAAAAGGTGCTAAATCCACTTTTGTCACTTCAGAGAAAAAGGCATTTGTTTGAAAATTTTTGAACAGGTGTCTATGGAAAAAGCGATATTTAAATGTCAATTTTGTAATACTTGCTCTATGAATTTTGGTCTCAACTTAAACAGGAACTAGTCTGAACAAAAGTCAGGTGTCATTAACTCAGTTTTCATCAAAAGTGGATTTAGCGCCTTTTGGAATCAAACTCTTCCAATGTAGATTTACCACTGAAGTTCACTTACCAACCATAGTTTGGTCTGCCATGACATCTTGCCATGAGACTCGTACATAAAGCCCCTGTAGGAGAGCAGCAGCTTGAGCGTGTACCGTAGCATGTAGATGATGAATAGCCATAGTAGGGTCACAAAGATGAGAACCGATAGAGATCGGGTTACTATCACACCCAGCAGGCTCCTGTAGAAATAAGATGGCGAAATAATCTCAGTAAAGTTTGAACAAAGAGGGAGACTGACCAGAGGGGCATTTCATCAAAGGACTTGTCAGACATTTTATCCGACAAATTTGCTCTCAGCCAATCAGATGCAAGCATTCAGTAGCTTATAACAGTTTGTCGGATAAAACGTCCGACATGTTCTTTCATGAAACGCCCCCCAGGAATATATAAAATATGAAAAAACTAGCAAAAACAAAAATGGGATAAACTAACACCCGATTGCTAGACAGGTGCTCTACAGACAGAGCTATGGCAAACCCTATGTTTCCGACCACTTAAAAATTAAGTGTTTTCTGCATCGAATATCGACAAAGGGTTTGCAATAGCTCAGTCGGTAGAGCACCTGATTAGCTATCAGGAGGTTTTGATACAAATCCAGATGAAAACCCATTCTCTTTGCTCATTTTTTTATATCTTAAATAATCACAGAGTTACAGGTTTTTTAGGGATGCACAACAGCTCTTATTCAATTTAGCCGTAACAGATATTAAAGCAGAAATATGTTGAAGTAAACAACATGAATGAGTTTAACCCTTTGAGCGCGGGCCTGTGAAACGCGATTGTTACTCCTGTGGCGGAGCGATTTCTTGTACACTTACAATGTTATAGAAATTGGTCATGTTTTGTGCTTTCATTACTCCTTGCATTTAACTCGGTCATTTTCATGATTTGTAGTAAATGTAAACATGAAAGGGCAGACATTTTTCTATCTAACACTGTAAGGCATAGTCATCAAAACCAAATATAAGACGCGTTATTTGGTAAAGAAAAACAGGAATTTTGGCAGAAGTTCCGCTTTCTTCCTTTCCAGTAGATTCACAATGCAAAATGCGTAACGCATGCGCAGCACGCGCTGTTCGATCGATAAGCCAACTGAATAGCACTTGAAAAGAGGTCCTGTTTCTTTCAAATTAGTTCTATAAAATATGGATTAAAGATCATAGCGGCCGGCTTCGCACCTCTGGACAATGGCACCTTTGACTAAGCCCCATTCATTAAAAGCGCAGGTGTAAGTTTTGAAATAAAAGTGAGACTTTTAACTTATAATACCTACTGCATTTGACATACTTTACATTTCATTACATCATTATAGTTACCAAAAAATAGTTGAAGCAAAATGTAAGATAATCAACCCCTCTCATTATCTTGATAAGTATATATAACCTAGCGAGAATCGGAAAATGACAGGCTTAATCTCTATACAACTAATGTTTTAAATATATCTATAATAATGAACATTGTTTTAACCCCCTAACCTTTTTATTTTTCTCCCTTCTTCTCATTCTCAATCTTTATCTCTCGCATTTCTCCTCTCGAGCTAGCTTTATTTGATTATTTCTTCCCCTCCGGACGCGTACGCGTACGCCAAAAGTTAAGTTCGGGAATTCGTTTCTTATGTAAAAAATTATGGTAATGTTGAAATGAAGTGAATTGTTCTCGATTTTTGTCCACGTAACTTAATTATTTCTTTAATGGATGTTCAAAATGAATATATCTTTTTCCTATTCCTCAAGAATTTAGCCCCAAAGAGCTGGTGAAAAGCTGAATAAGTTTGTCAATATATTAGGGAAGTATCTCGGCTTCTGTAGAAGCCCGTCGTCGCAGACTGAACACCTCGCTCGGCTTCTGTAGAAGCCCGTCGCATCCAAAGGGTTAAGAATATGATATTCTTAAACAATGGAATCCCAAAGAAAATGGGATTCGATTGAGATTCAACCCTGAAACCTGACCTGATTTCCAGGTCTCAGGTTCGAATTCCTGATGGAAAACCCAATTTTCTTCGCTCTTTTTTCATATTTATTTATTTATTTTCGGTCAGTTTCCTTCATTGGTCAGTTTTCCTTCGGGATGAAACAATGGGACATTAAATTGTCTTTGAAAGCTTTGGAATGAGCCTTCCAGCAACTCCCAAGCTCTTCTAGATACGTAGGAAAATCTGAACTCACTCTTTGTGAGACAGCATAGAAACAAAGGGATACCGCTGATTTGCTTTTTCTCTTCCAAAACGCATGGGCAGAACTGATTTCGTAACTCTATCAAGTTTTCTTTTTTGAGATACAAGAGACTGTTCTAGGACAACTACCCCCCGCCAAATTCTACACCTAACCCGAACCCCATTTCGGGGGGGGGGGGGGGGGGGGGGTAATTGCCCAGGGGGTAGTTGTCCTGATAAGACAGGAGACATTGAATAAAAACTGATTGAAGGCCACTCACACTGGTAGGAAGTGATCTTTGATGAAGTCAATCATTCCCAATGATGGGTCCATTGTAGCCAGCGTACAGGCCAAAACAGCTACCAGCACTGCTACCCAACTAGCTGGACTCGCTGGGTATGTGGTTGTCACCATGTGGTTCTATAGAAAAAGAAATGATAGGAGTCATAAAAACCCAAGGAAACAATAGATTTATTGGTTACATTTGACTACAATACCATAGCACCAAAAAGAAATTTCACTTAATTATGAACTTTAAGGACTTTTTAGAAATAATAATCTACCGGGGTTGTTACAGTTCTCACATATCATTGTCCAGGCAAAATTACCTAGTGGCTGCAAATACTAAAGCTAAATTATATACATTTTGAATTTAGACTGAAGGTGGAGAGTGGCATTGAACCCTTTACTTATGGACTGAGAGTCAACGGAAAGAACCACTGTACCATAACATCTCCACATTATTAGTTTAATAAAAGAATGTAAGGAGGAGGAGGAGAAAGAAGGAGAAACTGACCCCCCAAAAAATAATAAGAAATAAACAGAACAGCAATGAGAAGGGGGCAAACCAGCTGATGATTTAAATTGAAGTTTTCCTCTTTCTTCTTACTTTTCTTTTACTTGATATTTCACTGTGGTTCTCTGTTAACCACCGTAAAGTTTAATGTTACCTGTTTAAACGCTCTTTCGGTTTTGAGTGTAAGATCTGAAGGCGCATCTAAACAGGAAGCATTAATTTATTGGGCGGTAATGTACCTCAAATATTTCTAGGTACAGATTTATTTTTGAATAAATGAATTCATACTAAACTAGTCACAGTTGTTCTTTAGGAATGCTTCACTACATACCTGGAATCTTCTGAACTTATCAGCCCAGGATCTCTTCCCGCTGTCAAAGATGGCTTTAAGGACCTCATGGTTGACGTTAAGATCAATACCATCGGGCGTTACGGTGAACTGGAATGCAACGGCCGCGTGTGCTTCAGCCATGATGGGACTGTGATAGCGCAACTTGGGCAGAAAATCTGGAGGAGAGAAAAAAAGAAATTATATAATAATAAAAATGATGATTGTCTTTTATACAACCAATACAAAATAAAACTTGCTAAAAATGTTTTACATTGCATTATTACCCTGTTCATTAAAATCAAAGGCTTTCTGACTGGGGGGAATAGTCCAGGGCTGCGTTTCACCAAGTCGTTCTTAAAGTCCCCGACAGGACCGAGAAATGAAATAGCCAAAAACGAAAGCTAATTTGCTACATAATACAACAATTCCGAATGTAGGCGTTTTTATTGTACATCTAGAAAGTATTTAATTAAAAATATGATCGAATCGCAACTAGGCCACCCCTCCCAAATACTCGAAAAATTACCCCTAATTTAATGGCGCGGTTGATGAAGTCAAAGGATGTTAATGGAATGTTACAGCAGTCCTGCGGCCAGGCATAATTGGGTTTCGCCTTTAGAAAACATGTTTGCCATTGCTATGTCAGGACAATAGACCGCCCGTGTGCTAGAATTCTATTGTTATGAAATGAAAGGGCAAATTCATTGCTTGCAATGTTGTAGCATTCCGTTAACATCCTTTGACGTCATCACCCTCGCCATTATATTGAAGGTAATTTTTTGAGTATTTGGGAGGGATGGCCTGGTTGAGGTTCGGTCATCTTTTTAATGAAATACTTTCTAAATGGACAATAAAAACGCCTAAATTTGGAATTGATGTATTATGTAGCATACTAGCTTTCGTTTTTGGCTACTTCATTTCTCGGTCCGGTCAGGGACTTTAAGTTACGAATGACTTTACGAACGACTGGTGATCACATCTTGTGCTGAATGATTAAGAATGATAATTAGTATGGCACCCAATGACGAGTTCTAGTCGTTCGTAAAGTCATTCGTAACTTTAAGAATGACTTGGTGAAACACCCCCTGAGGTATTTAGTTGATCCCAAACCCAAAGCAACTTGAACATCAAATGTCCTTCATGATTCATGAATATTAACAAGAAGTGTATGATAACAGGTTTCTTTTTAGAGTATCTCTTTACACCTCCTCAATCAATATGACAGGTTTATAGGGCACATCAATCATTACTTATCATATCCTTATCATTATCCTATCAAAATCAAACAACACTAAAAGTATGTCAATTTTATTATCTCCATAGTCACATACTGCATGTATATGAGATGAAATTACATACAATTGCGATCACATACACAATGTACACACAATGCATCCATGGCTGATAGTGCATTGAAATCTACCACCAAGATTGTCGCAAGCAAGAACTGCATACAGAAGTGTGAAAAAGGTCTGAACAGCCAGGGTTTCAGACTACACTATTTTGCTGATTTAAAACACAAACCTCTGGTTTTGCATTGTGCATTCAAAGTCTGAAGTAGGATACTAGATTTACTATTGTATTGTACCTTATTTGACACAGACAGTGGGTTTGGAGGCTAAATAATACCCCCTACATGTACATTTGTAGACAGTAATTGGCTAAAGTGTCAAATTTGAGTCTGTACTTGCAGACTAACATTATGTTGTCATGTCTACATAAAGGACACGCCCACCCTAGCCAGTCTACTACTAGCACATAATCCCTACCAGGGGTAATGCAGGTCATGTGATACCTCTATAAATATTATGACCCCCTGCACAGCTATGCCAATGTGAGGGTACTAACAAGAGAGCTTGAATGACGACACAAAGTCACACTCACAGACAATTATGAAAACTAGATGCTATAAATACTACGGTGCACATGGTGCACATATAGAACAGTTAAAATTTATGCAACATATATTCGTTATATATATCTATGTACATACCTCTTTATGTACTAGGTCTACATGGATTTTGTATGAAGTTGAAGGAGATCGGGGTCTACATGTATGGCTTTATACAGGTTCATATCAGTTTTTTTTTTTTTTTTTTAGTTTCCCTACTTTTTCTTTTTTTAGTGTATAGTTCTAAATTTATGTATTCTTACTACCATGGCACTTCTATTGAACCTGAACCTGAAACTGACTTGAACAGATAATATGATAAACAATTTGTAAACAAAGCAAGCTCTACACATCATCATTGAACGCAATACTGTACAGTTCCAAGATCATTCATTAAACCCTTTGATGTATTTGCTTCAGTGACCATGAATCTATTGATTTGTTTTCATGGTGTACCGTTATTATACATCTCTATAGAATTACATGTACAATATAGAAAGCGTCTTTCTGTAAACAAGTCTAGCACGCAGGAGTAAACATTGGCTTACAGTACAGGTACCTCCACTGTACAACTTATGTACAAGTATAGATTGCAAGTTTTCTTTGGTTTCTGACCTTATTTAAAATTTAAAAAAAATTTGGTAAAAACATCATACTTTCAAGCATTCAAACAATAAAAAAACTTGCATAAAACTAAAAAAGAAACTGGTTTACCTCACAAAAAAATGAAAGTTCAGAATGTACATACAAGTACATGTACCAGGCATTAAAGAATTGTCAAACTCTCATGTCCTTCAAGAAACATCTGAAAACCCACCTTTTCTAATATCTATATACGTTTCCTTTTTATTTTAATGTAATTCACTGTATCATATGTTTGTTATTTTATGTTTATGCGCTTTGTATCTAATGAAAAGGCACTTTATAAATTCAGTATATTATTATTATTATACAAGTACACGTCCAAATGTTACATGTACATCAAGTTTTTAATTGTTAAGTCCTGACATTGAAAATTTGAGGGAAAAAAAAATAATTAATTGTCCACAATCCAATTAACTGATATTCTAACCACAAGCAATGATAGTGAAACCATGAATACAGTATTTAATTAGCACAATTTACGATGAACAGCAAAATTCAATGAATGTGGTTTTCTCTTTCAGTTCAATAGAACAGGATTTTGTTTTTCGAACCAAATTCCCTCTCGTCTAAAAGTGCACTATCTTGCAGAAACTAAATAGGGAAAGCAATGTTTATTTCTATTTTATAGCTTTTTATATTTGACATGAATGTAAATACATGTAAATGCATTATCTCTTTTCTCCTGTATTTACTTTACCATATATTTCATTGACCACAGAAATTTCACACTTTCACAATTTCTTGAGATAAAAAACATGACAAAAATAAAACGTGACAGTCATTCTGTGGCCAGAGCTTCCTTTACAATAACCACATCTTTCCTGAACTAGCATTGCTGGAATATTACTTGGTTTGTTTGTTTTTAATCAACTTCCCATTCCTAAATGGAAACCTTTGAAGAATTTACATTAGACTCGTTTCAGTTCGGGGATTTCTTTTTTTTAGTTAAAAATTAAAGTAAATTCATTGGGATATAACAAAATTTACTTCTCCATCAAAAGAAACAATCATGACATTTTTTGAATTGTTTTACTTCTTTGGAAGCACTCTAGGCCTCCAATCCGGTTTTAGACTTGAACAAGGTTAAAGGTGGTGTATAGTTTCGGGAAAAAAAAAAATTAATTTGGATTCACATTTAGATATTAAGATTGAATCCAATAACAATAATAAAGCAAATTATAGTACTTTAAATCTCGTTTTAGTGTCTTTATTTCATAACATAAGTATAAAAAAAGATAAGATGGGACCCGTTTCAGGTTAGCGCTCACATGGAAAACCAATGGGGATTCTCTTGTGTGGGTGTTACACACAGATCTTCGCACTAATTCACGCCTTAACCTCTGGCGTGCGAACGTCTCAGCAGAGGTTTAAATGGCAGTTAAATTACGCTTCATTCAAAAATTTTCAATGAAATTCATCAGAAATAATGAAAGGAATGTCAAAAGATCTCTCACACATATTTTTTAGGGCAATGCGGACAACATGTACATTTGTAACCACATTTAATCGGTTTTGTGCCAATTCTTTTTTTTTAACCATTACACACCAGGTGTAACAATCTTTTGATTATAATCACTTAAAGAATTCTACTTACTGATATCCATTGTGAAAAAAAAGTTGCTCGCAGTTTTTTCTTTTCAGTTCGAGATTCAGCAAAATAAAAATGGTACAATCAGCAGAAAAATGTTGAAAGATCAGCTAAAAAAATGGATCCTTTACAATGGCCTTCACAGAAGAGTTTGTAAAAAGATCTCTCTCTACAAGAAATACCAAATCATGTCAAATATAAAGACATTCGGCTGGATAAACGTGAAATATTTGTCAATCTTAAGTAGTGCTCAGTCCCAGAATTAAACAAGTCCATGTATGTATGTAGGGCACAAGCATTAATCCATTCAACACTGTCAGGAATTGGTAACAGAATATGGAGAGCACGAGATATATCTATTTGACTTTAAATCCAAAGATCTCAAATCTAACTGGATATGATGAAAGGCGAGACAGCATGCTCCTCTAGTAACAGTAATAGATCCAGCACAAAGTCAAAGGAAATATTGTTTTCATGCTGCATACATGTAGGCCTATGTCTTTCAAAAATACATGTAACTGCTATAAATAAAACTCTTGATGCAAAAAAAATTCAGTTGGGAGGTCCACTTCTTAATTAAAATCAAATGTTATTTAAAGGCTGCACAGAACAGAAGTCCAAGTGAGATCTAAAGGAAGGGAGACCTGAGCTAAAATAAACTACCAAAAAACTAATGGTACATGTAGGTCCAACATTTTTTGACAGACTATCTAGAACAGTTAAAGGCAGATTACTTTTAGCACCCATAATTGTACCAGGAATACCTTCCAAATATATACATGTACCAGTATAATTATATTTGAAGGATATAGGAAATATATTGATAGAGGAATATCTCTCATGCATTTATTCAGGAAACGGATGTGAGCATGGTGCCTGTAGAATTTTGAAGAAATCATGTTTCAGTTTTATGAGCCTTTCCTAGTATACAGTGTGTCCCACAAAAAATGCTAATGGCACTTCAGATGGGTATAATATTAAAATAACAGAACCATATTGTTTATATCTTTACACCCGTAAATTACAATTCGTTTTCTACAACTGGATGAAATTTTATGTGATATGGTCCAAGAATCACAAAAATATGAGCATTTTGTCATTACACATAAGGAAACCTCTCCATCCAAGTTTATATTGAGTAGTAACGGTTGTGTCGAATAAAAGAAATCCAAGTTTGATCATTAATACATTGAAAAATATTTCAGTAGTGATTATGAAATTTATATCACTGTAAAGTGCAACTCATTACCTTTTTAATGATACCCCTCTCAGCTCACCATTATCACGTATCACTGAACCCCATTGTTTTAAATAATGTCTTGCAAAATTGTGAGTGGTTCACTTTCACGCTTATTGATGATCAAAGTCGGGTTTCCATTGAGGCACCTTTGAATAATGCATCTCAAGGAGCATGAAAGTGAGCACTCACAATTTTGCAAGACTTTTTCCGAACAATGTGGTTCAGCGAGGCGTAATAATGGTGAGCTGGGAGAGGTATCATTAAAATGGTAATGAGTTGCACTTTACAGTGATATAAATTTCATAATCACTACTGAAATATTTTTCAAAGTACTAATGATCAAACTTGGGTTTTCTTTTATTCGACACAAGCGGTACTACTCAATACAAACTTGGATGGAGAGGTTTCCTCATGTGTAATGACAAAATGCTCATATCTTTGTGATTCTTGGACTATATCACATAAAATTTCATCCAGTTGTAGAAAAGGAATTGTAGTTTACGGGTGTAAAGATTTAAACAATATAATTATGTAAGTTTAATATTATACCCATCTAAAGTGCCATTAGCATTTTTTGTGGGACACACTGTAGATGGCTTCTTTTTATTATCGTTGTCTTGGATCCCTGAGAAAGTCATTTTCAAAGTCACGAATAACGATTAAAAATACTGACAAACAGGTATGTGGATTTAGAGAAACACACTACTATACTACAGTACATTGTATGATACTGGGCAGGAGAATAGAATAAGGGCCTGTACATGTAGAATACACTCATTGATTATACGTAGATTGACAGCATACTGGACGTCTACAGTCTCACACTAACAAATGCTACTATTTAGGATATGTTCCTAAAATTATGAAATTTCGGGTATTTTAACATGTAGGTTATTAGGTGACCTTAAAACGAGGGAGTTATTTATCTGATGTAAATAGACACTCAAAACTACAGAGACTGTATACACCTCTTGAGATTAGCAATCCTCTTCAAAAGAAACATTGGAATTTATCTACAAAACTTTACAAGGAAGTCTGACAGACAGATCTTCGATCTTGCTAAATTCATATATCATATCTATAAATAATTTTGTTTTGTTTTTAGTTATACAGGCATATGTGTTTGCAAAGACGAATCTGTAGTCTTTGAATGCAGAGTCTGTAGTACATGTAGCAGACGAGATTTGCTTGGCAAGATCATGCTCAAATTCTAAAGTCATACAGGTACTATAGTATGAGGAGCCTTTGCAAACAAATCTAAAAATATATTTTGAGTAAACTACAAGTTTTAAAGTATTCATTAAAAACCACTTGGTCCAAATACTCAATCAGCGCCATTATTTTAATGGAGAAACACGTGCATGTAAATTTTAATAAACAAGGTATTCTATAAATATCGCTTTATCACAAGATCTGCATCATTCTTAAAAATATCAAAAACACCTGCCATTTGTACATCATCCTGAAAAGTAAACAATGAAGGAGTATGTGTGTATAAAGGTGTGTGATCATTGCATTATCTCACACTCCATTAATGAATTTAAAACAGGTATCTATGTAGGTCACATAGACAAGGTTGTACAATCAGCTTCATAAGTAAACAACATTTAGAAGAGATAGCATTCGAGTATAATATTGTTTACTATAGGCCCGGTCCCACTGGTGGGAGGATTAATTGCGCATGAGTTGCGTAAACAAATTTCGTTAATCCGCAACAAAAAACAAAAACAAAACAAACAATCCGCAAATCATACGCAAATCATCCTAAATAGCCAGTGGGACCGCGCCTTATGGACCATAAAGGTTAAGTATGTGTTGCAAAATACTTCTACATTATAACTCTCCATACAATGAACACATACACTGTACATGTATGTAGGCTACAAACATGTAGGCTCTGTATTCTTCAGTCATTTTATTATTTCACTATCAAAATGCAATACTAATACCCCCAGTTGCCATAATGTACATGTATGTGGCCCAAATTTTGTATACACAGCAGTTACAGCTGGGCTATATTTTCCCACTGTTTTATAACAGTAAACACTCACTGTTCTAGGATTAATATTTGAACACTGTTTAACACGCTAAGCCTATCTATGGAAAATGTTGGACAAAGATAGACCATATCCCTACAAAATGTACATTGTAATGCCTTCGTGTATTCAGGCTAGTGTTTCAAATAGATACATGTAGTATTTGAGCAACAATATTTGATATTTTGATTTCATGTACAAAACCTGTAGGCCCTACATTATTTTTTAAGCTATCGTTCTAGAGATTTGAAGCAATACATCCACCAAAGTTCTTTCAGAAAAGTATTAGGCCTACATGTACATAACATAAATAACCTCAGAAGTGTTCCTGTTTATTGTGTAAGAACTTTTGGATCTGAATTATGAAAGCAGTTCAATATGCAGTGTAATAGCACTGACCTACATTCCTTCACTACAAACTGCACTCTCAAAATACGTAGTTTGCAGACAAAAGCCTTATCAGTTACTACGTGTACATGGTTGAAACATACATGTAGGCTACATGATATAGTCTGAATTTGAAGACTATTGAGTTCAATCCCACCCACCCTCTGCTCTATTGTAGTTGATTATATGAGTTACCCCAACAAGGGGCAAACTCCAATATGCTTTAATCCAGTCAAGATTAACTTTTATTTTTTGAGAAAGTGTCAAATTGGGGCCTGCGCATGCAGACTATACAGCTCAAGGGCAGCTCAATGACGTCTTTCAAGCTACACTATTGCACATTTTAAAGGAATTGGACTTCGGATGCTATTAAAAATGTGGATGTTTAGATACAGATAAATAAAGTGATATACAGTCAAACCTGTCTATAGTGGCCACCCCAAGGGAGACATAAAAAGTGACCACTGTAGACAAGTGACCTCTATAGACAGGTTCTAAAGCACACATTTCTGTCTAGAGGGAATCAATATAGTTGACCACTAAAGACAGGTGAACACTATAGACAGTGGCCACTATAGACAGGTTTGACTTTATTTGCTCTCTGTCTTGCAATGAGTACACTCCGAAAGCATTATCAAGCCATGTTGTCTCTTTCAGCTCAGTTCTGCAGATAGCAAAGCAAAAAAAAGATTTTTCCTGATGAATAACATCAGCTTCAAAGGAGCAAAAATGCAAAGAAAGCAGAGAGTCAATCAACTCCAGAAATCTCTATTTTTTCTATTGTAAGGAGTACGTTCGGGAAAATAATTAAAGCAGTCAAGAACCAGATTAGGCAAACTACTTTAATATCATGGGAAAGTGCACAGTAAAATATATCAAACTATGGCGAGATTTTAGTGTGAAGACTGTCAGAAAGTGAACTTAGTTCTCAAGAATAAAATATATTTGTTTACTTGCCATTTTTCAATAACTGGGTGTTTGGATGTTCTCTTTGTTAACTGAGATATAAACTGAATAGTCATTACATCAATAAATCGATATGTAAATTTATTTCAAAATGAAAAAAGACACTTTTGTAAGTTAGTGTATTTTAATCTAATTTTATTTATTTTTTTGTTTTTTGTACACAACAGGGTATAGGCAGATTTCTCAAAATTTCAAGTTGACCGTATCTCTTTTATTTTTAGTTCATGTGAATGCTCTTGCTGTGATAGAAAAATAGTAGGGTTAGTATAACTTGAGATATGGCAATTTTCATCTCGCATAAAAAGGCAACGATGACAATTTGCGAAATGAGGCAAAACTCTGTGAAAGTAGAGTACCTTGAATACATGCTGTCTATGCCCCATTTTCACGTTTATAGCCTTCATGGCATATTTATGGACTCGATAAAAACAACAAAAAAAAAATGCTTTTTTTTTTTCATTAGAAATAAAGTTTTGTAGCGTACAAAACGATTTATTATTAACATTTCAAAACTAGTGAAAGACATTTTTAATACGTAATCCACAGTCAAATTCACAAAGTGAGAATTGTGCTCGCGGTCAGACTTTCAACCAAAGCTGCATATATATCGCGAAGCACGCCCCCAATGGCGATCTTGTATAGGCCGTTAGAGCCGACTATATCATATGGGCAGATCTACTTTCTTATAGGCCTAGAACAGAATGGGTTCGACTACATGTGTATGAACCAACGTAGCGCAAGTTTAAGAACCTGTTTTGAAGCCACTCGGCCAGCTCGACGTGAAAAATATCTCTTGAAAATGTCAAAGACTCTGTCAGTATTCTCGGACTCGCAGTCCTGTCGCTGTCGAGGATCAGGCCACCGCCATGCCAGGCCCATGCCATGGCGCTGTTGTGTCTTCTTTGGTGTCAAGCCAAAGCAAAAAATGCTGAGTGAAGTGTAACTTACAGATCCTGATGCCAGTGTCAGCATCCGCTACCCGGTATGTTTGGGAATTGCGGGAAATGACTCCGGGTCGCAGCCGGGCCCCGGCCCGGTACACATGCAGCAGGTACCCCCCACCGACACAACACACATGCACAGCTGAATGACGCAGTCGCAGGTCATCATCTCACATTTTCTCACGTAAACTCCATCATATCAGCAAAATTCGGGTTTAGAATGTAGTGCTATTATTATAGATTATGATAGAGTAATAAATAAATAAACTTACCTTTATTTTCTTTTATCGTAAATTGATTTAATAACTTTGTTTCCTTCTTCTTTCGGCAGATTGGGTGCTTGTTTCTAGCCGGTAGACTCACGTGGCGCTAGTGCGCTTGCGTAAAACAGCTAAAACGTCACTGAACATTGGCACGCTTTATTTTATGGGGAGAATTTCTTCAATACTTATCAAAAATATTGAAATAATAAACTTTTTATCCTCCGAATCCTATGAATTTAATTGAAAAAGGCTTTTAAGTATATAAATGTTTATATTAATTTACTTATGATTAGGTAAATTACAATTTTTTAATCATGATTTCTTATCAATATGTAATTTTGCTTTGTTGACACCCCTCTTTACAAGTGCACTATTCGAAGGCGGGGAGGAGGCCAAACATAGAGCTCGAGTTGGCACAGATGCCGTATCATAATACTAGTACACAACCCAAAGTCATGTCCTTGTAGTGACTTTCAAAACTGCTCCCTTGCTTTTCATAACACAAGTGAGTCATAAACAAACAAAGCGGAAGATGAGGCGAATGCAAAATGTAAGAGACAGGTCATATTTCTGGAGACGTAAAATTCATCATCACCAATCGGCGAGCACAGCTAGTGAAAACAAGGAAAATAGAAAAAAATGGAACATTTTAGGAATAGGGGGCCTATGCTTTTTGTCAGGCCCGTAACTATAGGGGGGGGGGGGTCCGGGGGGTTCGAACGAATCCCCCCCCCCCCCCCCGCAGGCGAGCAGGGTCCGCTTGACAAAAAAAAAATAATAATAATTGAAACCCCCACTTTTTGGCATAAATGCAGCAGATACTTGAACTGAAATACAAGAAAGGACGATTAAAACACTTTGCTTTCAGTCCCCCTACATGTAAAATCTTTCGCTCGCGCTTCGCGCTCGCAACTTTTTATTTTGGGGATAATAATCATGTTTTTCAGAACAAATTACGCAGGAAATACACTTAAATCATTTCGCAGGAATGTTTTCGTTTGCATTTGTGTTCTATTTTTATATGTTTAAATGATGTTATCTTCAATTTTAGGAAATGATATAACAGAAATAAGGCCTAATGGCAGAGGCGGTGGAACCGGGAGGGGGGCAGGGGGCACAGTGACCCCCACTTTAGTACCCCTATTCATGACCAAAATGTGTCCCTTTTCTAAGCTAAAAAGTGTCATCTTTAAGCCTTTCAGAGTTTTGGAAAGTCCCGTGGACAATTTCTGTTTAAAAAGCCACTTGTAATACTAAAAACGGCCCTTTGTTACTCCATATGACTTTTAAAATCCCAAATTTTCGGCTCGCGCTTCGCGCTCGCGAGTACTAAATAGGGTCCATAATGCACAATAACATATCAATTCTACTCCACGTGAAATGTAAATTTAACGTATGACATTAAATCTTAACATAGAGACGCGTCCATTATTTGAGGAGGGGAAACGCAACATTACATTCATGAGTTTAGTGGAAATACATGCAGCTCAGCGGCGCAGAATGTCAACAAAACCCGCGCTAACGGCGGGAAGCGACCGATTGACAACTGCATGCAATAATTACTTAGTGTACAAAAAAAACTTCCCTGTTGGTAAAATGGTAAATTATCAGTCGATCCGTTCGAGGAAATTAGTTATGGATATGAAATAAATAATTGAACTTTTATCATAGTTTTTGTAGGTAGATGCTTCAGACCAGATTGAGGAAAGAGACATTATGGCAATTAAGCCTATAACAGATAATAAACAGGCCGCGGATCCAGAAGACGGTTTTAAGGGGGTGCAAAAAGGTAGCTAAAAAATCACGTCAGCGTTGGCAGGCTGATAAGCGGGGGGGGGGGGGGGGGGCGGGTGGGGGGGGGGAGGTGCTTGAAAATTTTTAGGCCTTCGGCCGTTAAAAAAATTCCAAACATACTACATATAGGGGTAAGGTCAGTGTTCCGTTCCGTTCCCCAAAACTGACAAGCAAAAAAAAAAAAATTAATAAAAAATTTAAAAAAAAAGGTTGTTAACATTTTGACGGAGTGCGTTAAAAAGGGTCTATGTACAATAACTATTGCTGATTTCCAATCGTACGGGGGTGCGCTAGCACCTTTAGCCCCCCCCCCCCCCCTGGATCCGCGCCTGTATAACACCATTGTGCTAAAGTTGTAATCAGAATCTTTATTTTCACATAGATTGATGTTTCTCCTAACGATTATTGATTATAAATAGTGATCTTGTCACATCTTTGCGAAGACGCCGTTCCACATGCGATATGCATGTGATATGCGGAAAATATTGACCCAATCGAGTAAAGATTTGTTTTTGGATAATGCTTCAAAGTGACAGGAATTTTTTTAACCAAATCGAAATGAAAGTACCAGACTCTGGAAAACTTGAGCAATTCAACCGCTTTTCAAAAATCTGCTGATCATTAAGTGCTGTAAGTATAATTCATGCCGTAATATCAAGTAGAAGATGAATTAATGGCAGCCGTACATATTAGAAGCTATTTTTGATCAAGCAAAACTTGAGCCATAGATCCTGCTGACCAAGGATATTGCTCTTACCTAGGATTTATTCGAAATTGACACACAATGGCAGACCTTTGTTTTGCCTTTGCAAAAGTTATTCCTTATTTTGAAAAAAATTCAGAACTCCTTAGACAACCGCACTATCAGTATCACAGTTTGATCATTTACTTTTGAAAAACGCGTATGTTCTCGCCATTAATCAAGAGAAACAAAGTGAAAAAACTAGTGCAAAAAGTCTATGGCCGCGTTCGCTTTGCGTAGAGTGATAGCGCCCTCTTCCTCTTAAGTTTACAACTAGAATTGATATGACTACCATTTTGAGCTCAAAGTTTTCTCCTCTCGCTTCGCGCTTGAGGATATTGGGGTCTGAGGCGGTGGAACAGGGGGGTGGGGGGGGCAGGGGGCAGAGTGCCCCTTTTCTTCGCTTAAAAATGTCCCTTTTATACTAAAAAGAAGCCTTTCATACTCTTTAAGTCCAATGGACAATTTTTTCAAAGGTGTCACTTACAATAATAAAAAGTGCCCCTTTCTTTACTTTATAATTATGTCTTTTAAAACCCCAAATTTTCCTGCTCGGTCGCTATGCGACCTCGCACTGTAAAGTTAAGAAACAAGAAGTACGAAAAAAGGGTTGGACCCATTGCCCTCTGCTAGACACAAACCTTGTCAAAAGAATTGGTGTAATTGTGTTTGGGCTAGATTGGGGGTGGTTTAAGCTAAGATTATTAATGAGTCAAGATTATTATGTATCTTCAATGGATCCTAAAAAGAGTCTATATAAGGCACAATTTTAAGCTCACAACTTTCAGCTCGCGGATACTAAATAGGCTCTATATTGCACAACAAACTCCAATTTTTATCTCAAAATTTTGGGCTCGCGCTCGTATTCCTTTATATTCATTAATAAATTAAAAATAAAAGCCATTAAAGGGGAAGTTCACCCTGGAATTTTATTGGTCTTAAAAAATGCAGAAAAATAAAAGAAAAATATGAGTGAAGGTTTGGGGAAAATCGACCAAAATATGATGAAGTTACGAATATTCAAAGTTTTGATTCTGTGACGTCACATGCGAGCAGATCTCCTATGTGTTATGTAGTGTAAATTCCATAAAATGTCATTTTTTTTCAGAAGAAAAAAATTATGTCACCTGTGCGGTCGATATACCATCAAACATATGTTCATATACATGACTAGTATATCAAATTGACCCATTCCTTTATCAAGAACCATGACAAAAAGACAAATTTATGGAATTTACATACACAACCAATGGGAGAGCTGCTCGCACGTGACGTCACAGAATCAAAACTTTACATATTCATAACTTCGCTATTTTTTGGTCGATTTTCTTCAAACTTTTACTAATATTTTTCTATTATTTTTCTTCATTTTTTAAGACCAATAAAATTCCAGGGTGAACTTCCCCTTTAAGAATCCTAAAATTTTCAGCACTCGCTTCGCGCTCGCGGATACTATAAGTAGGGTCTCTAATGCACAATAATACCAGTTTTGAGCTTCGTGCTCGCGGATACTGAATAGAGTCTTTAATCATGATAATGCATAGTTTACTCCAAGTTTAACTCAAAATTTTCGGCTCGCGCTTCGCGCTCGAATTAAAAAATCCTTCAGTGAAAAAGGTCCAATTTTTCAGATTTCGA
>CALNVZ010003426.1:9948169-9977367 GCA_940671915.1 Paracentrotus lividus
CACAGTGACTCGCCCACTTTAGTACCCCTATTTCAAATGACTCAAAATGTGTTCGCCTTTTCTCTAAGCTAAAAAGTGTTCATCTTTAAGCCTTGTGCAGAGTTGGGAAAGTCCCTGTGGAACATATTTCTGTTTAAAAAGCCATTGTAATACTAAAAACCGGCCCTTTGTACTCCATATGACTTTTTTTAAAATCCCAAATTTTCGAGCTCGCGACTTCGCGCTCGCCGAGTACTAAATAGGGTCACATAATGCACAATAACATTATCAATTCTACTCCACGTGGAAATGTAAATTAACTGTATGACATAAATTTTATACATAGAGACGCTGGCTACCATTATTTTGAGGGGGAAACGCAACATTACATCAGAGTTTAGTGGAAATACATGCAGCTCTCAGCGGCGCAGAATGTCAACAAAACCCGCGCTAACCGGCGAGGAAGCGATCCGAATTGACAACTGCCATGCAATAAACTTACTTATGTTACAAAAAAAACTTCCTGTTGGTATAAGTCGCGTAAATTATCAGTTCTGATCCTACAAGAGGAGAATTAGTTAGTGGCATATTGGAAATAAATAATTGAACTTTAATCATAGTCTTTGTAGGTAGATGCTTCAGACCAGATTGAGAGAAAGAGACTTATGGCGAATTAAGCCATAATAAACAGGCCGCGGATCCAGAAGGACGGTTTAAGGGGTCTAGAAAATGGTAGCTAAAAAATACGCGTCAGCAGTCTGCGCCAGGCTGATACAGCGGGGGGGCGGGGGGGGGCGGATGGGGGGGGGGAGCGTGTTGGAAAATTGTTTAGGCCTTCGGCTCGTTAAAAAAATCCAAACATACTACATATAGGGTTAAGGTCAGTGTTCCGTATCCGTTCCAAAAACTGACAAGCAAAAAAAAAAAAATTAATAAAAAATTTAAAAAAAAAGGTTGTTGAACATTCTCTGACGGGATAGCGTTAAAGGGTCTACTGTACAATAACTATTGCTGATATCCAAACGTACGCGTCAGTGCGCTAAGCACCTTTAGCCCCCACCCCCCCCCCCTGGATCCGCGCACTGTATAACACCCATTGGCTAAAGTTGTATCAGAATCTTTATTCTCACATAGATTGATGTTATTCCTCACGTTATATGACTATAAATAGTGATCTTTGTTACATCTTTGCGAAAGACGCCTATACTCTACATGCCGCATATGCTGTGATATGCGGATAAATTATTGACTCCATTCGAGTACAAGATTTTGTTTTCTCGGATTATATGTAAGTCATAGAGTGGAACAAAGGAATATTTTTATTAACCAAATCCGAAACATGAATTAAACATGTACCTCAGATTTCGGAAACACCTGTTAGCAATTTCAAGGCTTTTCAAAAATCTGCTTGATTCATTTAACGCTGTAAGGTATAATTGCATGCCGTAAATCACAGTGCAAGATGAATTATGCAGCTGTACATTAGAAGCTATCTTTGATTTAGCAAAACTTCGGCCATAGTATCCTGCTACCAGGATATCTTGCTCTTATAGGATTTTTCGAAATTGACACAAGGCAGGACTTTGTTTTGCCTTTGCAAAAGTTATTCTCCTATTTTTGAAAAAATGTCAGACTATTAGCCGCACTACTCAAGGAATCTTGATCATTTCTTCTTGAAAACGCGTATTGTCTCGCCATTATATCAAGAAGAAACAAAGTGTAAAAAATCTGTGCCGACATAGATACAAAAAAGTCTAATGGCCGCGTTCGCTTGCGTTTAGAGTGATACGCGCCCTCTTCCTCTTAAGTTCTTACAACTAAGAATTGATATGACTACCATTTTGGAGCTCAAAGTTTTATCTCCTCTCGCTTTCGCGCTTGAGGAATATGGGCATATAGAGCGGCGTGGAACAGACGCGGTGGGGGGAGGCAGGGGGCGGATGCTGCCCCTTTTACTTCCCTTAAAAATGCCCTGTTATATTACTAAAAGAAGCCTTTCATACTCTTTAAGTCACAATAGGACAATTTTTTCAAGTGTCATACTTATACCAATAATAAAAAGTGCCCCTTCATTTACTTTAATAATTATGTCTTTTAAAACCCCAAATTTCCTGCTCGTCGCTAAGCGACCTCGCCACTGCTAAAGTTAAGAAACACAAGAACGTACGAAAAATAAGGCGTGGACCCAATTGCCCTCTGCTAGACCACAAACCTTGTCAAAAGAATTGGCTGTAATTGGTGTTGGCGCTAGATTGGCGGGTTGGTTTAGCTAGGATTATATAATGAGTCTAAGAAGATTATATTATTGTATTCTTCAATGGATCCTAAAAAGAGTCATATTAAAGGCACAATTTTTAAGCTCACACTATTCAGCTCGCGGATACTCAAATAGGCTCATATATTGCCCACACAAACTCCCAATTTTATCTCAAAATTTGATCGCTCGCGCTCGTTTATTCCTTTATATTTCATACATAAAATAAAAAATAAAAGCCACTTAAAGGGGAAGTTCACCCTGGAATTTTATTGGTCTTAAAAAATGCAGCAGAAAATAAAAAGAAAATGAGTGAAGGTTTTGGGAAAATCGACACAAATATGATGAAGTTCACGAATATTCAAAGTTTGATTCTGTGACGTCACTATGCGAGCAGATCTCCTATGATGTTATGTAGCATTTGTAAATTACCATTAAAATGGTCATTTTTTTTCAGAAAGAAAAAAATTATGTCTACCTGTCTCGGGTCGAACCTTCATACCATCAACACATAATGTTTTTATCAAAATTTTAAAAAACTAATGGCGACTAGTATATCAAATTGACCCATTCCTATTATCAAGACCTATGACAAAAGACAAATTTTATGGAATTTACATACACAACCACATGGGAGACTGCTCGCACGTGACGATCACAGAATCAAAGACTTTACATATTTCATAACTTCGCTATTTTTGCCATTTCTTCAAACTTTACTAATACTTTTTTCTTATTATTTCTTCATTTTTTATTAAGACCAATAAAATTTCCCGGGTAACTTCCCTTTAAGAATTCCTAAAATTTTCAGCACTACGCTCCTCCGCTCGGCGAGATACTATAATTAGGGTCTCTAATGCAACATAATACCCAGTTTTGAGCTTCGTGCTCGCGGATAACTGATAGAGTCTTTAAATCATGATAATGCCATAGTTTAACTCCAAGTTAACTCAAAATTTTCGGGCTCGCGCTTCGCTGCTCGAATTAATAAAATCCTCAGTGAAAAAGCTTCCAATTTTTTCATGATTTCGAATCCCCCCCCTCCCCCCCCGTAAAATCCCTAGTACCTAGTTACGGGCCTGTTTGTACTGTCCGGTTTATATACACTTGGTCTAACAGAAATTGGTCCAATTTTATGATTTGAATAGGCCTACCATCATGAGTTAAAGGCTTAACCCGTTTGGGCTACTATCAATTTGGTCAATATTTCCCCTTGGTTTACTACACTTGGGATAATGACCACTTGCCCTCATTACCATTTTGTCCAATACATAGATACTAGAAGGGAATTCGTCTAATGACATGTTCGTCTTATTGCAAAATTGATTTTGTTATTGACTAAGCAGTGTTATAGACCATGTTGACATTAGACGAACTGGTTGAGAACAAACGTGAAAGCAAGTCCTACTCAAAGTGAGTCTCTCTCTCCCTCTCTCTCTCTCTCTCTCTCTCTCTGTTACTGGGCCTATGTTCATTGTTTTAAGTGACGTCAGAAAATTAAAACTATATGACTAAATAAGTTATAAATGTATATATTTTGCTCGATTTTCATTTAAAATGGCCAATTTAATTGAAGGGTGGACTTTCCTTTAATGATTTCATTATTTTTCTTCTGGTCCTCCTTGCCTTGATTTAACAATACCCCTATTATTGAATTCAATTTAATTTAATTTGATTCATTTAACAACAACAACAACAACTTCATATAATGGTGAATACAGGTACAGAATGCATGAATACAATAATTATAATACAAAGTGTTGCCGATATGAAATAGGTAGATTATAAAAGAATATAGTTGTTAATAGGAACCAGAAGGTAGCACACGGTGCTAGTCGAGCCTGGCCCCAGTATAAGTATTATTTTGGCAAGATAACTATCATGTACAAATTCATCTAAAACTAATTATCTAAAGATTATAGGCTAGAATGAATCATTAGATGCATTATAATAATGATATAATAAATAATAACAAAAACAAGTCAAAACATCATAACATAAGCTTAATTTAGTAGTAAATAACTCGACAGGAGATTACGAAATGAATTTCTGCTTTTTTTCTGTTATATAATCTGGTATAAACCATTCCATAACTTTGTTCCCACAAATGATATCAAGAATTGGCCCTGTGTTGTTGTACAATAAGCATATACCATTTATTATTTTCTTTTCCTCTGGTGGAATAATAATTGTGCTCTATTACTTGAATTATATTATAAAAGTATATATTTTCTAGTATTCATTGATCTATTCATTATTATAATTAATATTTGGGGGATTGATGACTTTGGTGAGCAAGCATAATTTTAACATTGTAAGTTTTTTTCTATTATGAGAACATTCGGATAATAAAAATAATAATAGATATATTCCATTATTAATTTTGTCCCTTATGTCTGCCCATAAGCAGAAGATAAAATTTATGATTAGTGAATTCCTGCACAACCTCGTTTTGTGTCATTGACAAAAGTGGGCGTTGCTTATTAAAGGCTTTCTATACTTACAATTTCCCTCATAAACCATTATCTGTATTCATATTTTGGTAACCATTTCAAAAGTCGTATAGTTTTTAAAAGACGCAAGTACTGTATACTAGTAGTTTGAAAACGCAAGGTTGATGGGGCTGAATAACAGCAAATTTAAAGCGCCATCTAACGATAACTGTCCTCACAACCATCATTTCCATTTCAGAAAAGCTCAGAAACGTAGGCCGAGAGTCATGTAGGTCAGCTAAACGCGATAAACCAGGAAGTTGTCCGATGACAACTTCTTGGATAACCCATGGCGGATCCAGGATTTGAAAATAGAGGGGCGGCGTGCGCCCCCGGGATCCGAAACTTCATAACTAGGATGGAAAGGAGTTAATCACCCCTTGAATGAATCGAGGAGGAGTGACAGCGTTTTTAAAAAAGGTAGAAAACGCTGTTACTCCTCGGCCATTTTTCTCCCTTTCTGTACCCTTTTCGCGGTCCTATTAATGTGCACTATTAATTACCACGACTCACATAAAGGAAAATAAAAGCTATACCGTGTTCTGCATTGTCCCATTCTGTATGCTATAATTTGTTATAACTTGTTATAATCATGATGATGGATCAAACGAGAGGTTGTCAGTTCACATCTTATCTTTGGTATAATAACGTCAATGCATATATTTTTTAAAGGGGAAATGTAAATAGAAGACGCTAAATTATTGTTTGTTTGTTCGATTTTTTGTTAACGTTAAATCTTTGTGAAAATTTGGATTTCAATTTTTCAAATTCAACGTTTAAAAAAAATGGCGTAACGGTCATTGTTTTCTTGGGTGGTTTATCAAAGACCGCTGACGAATTTGATATTACTTAATCTTAGCAAAACTAATTGTTGGCACGTTTGGAAATAACCACTACGCTGACATCATATTCAATGAAAATGGAATCATTGAGCAATCAATTCAAATAATTAGAAAGACCGATACCATTGTCACGATTGTCTAAATATCAATAATAACCCCTCTACCATTCTTTCTCTTTCTCTCTCTATATCTCCCTCTCTCTTTCTCTCTCTCTCTCTCTCTCTCTCTCTCTCTCTCTCTCTCTCTCTCTCTCTCTCTCTCAGAAAAAGACCTGGAAATACTGTTGATCTCATTTCAAATTAAATCTGTCACTGACCATGCCACTGATGTTACAATTCGTGTTCAATCAATCAACTTTTCTCTTTACAAAATAATGATCGATGAATAATCATAACAATAGTGCAGCGACATTGTTGTCAAAGGAACATAATGGCAGATCCCACGTTTTGTTGATGAATATCGCTGTAAAATTTAAAAGGGAGACAGTGAATTCACGCAAAAAAGGTGTACGTTGCGACACTATTAGCTATATAAAAAAAAAAAGTAACATCAAAATGCCATTATCTATTTTATCATGATATCATGCATGTTTTATCATTTGCCCTTTTATTTGTATTTTCTTTCCATATTTCAAAAACTATCCACAGTGGCGGTCTGGCGGATCCAGGCGGGGCGCAGGGGACGCACCCCCTCTAATTTGAAAAAACACACTTGACGGTATTCCTACATGTTAAAATCGGAATTTTTCGGCGGCTTGACCCTTTATCGGGCCTGGCGCCCCCTCTCTTTTCAAATCATGGAACCGCCACTGATCCAAAATCCGTTAAAGGGGAAGTTCACCCTGGAATTTTATCAGTTTTAAAAAATGCAGAAAAAAAGAAGAAAAAATATTAGTAAAAGTTTGAAGAAAATCGACCAAAAAATAGCAAAGTTATAAATATGTAAAGTTTTGATTCTGTGACGTCACGTGCGAGCAGCTCTCCCATGTGTTGTGTATGTTAATTCCATAAATTTGTCTTCTTTTCATGGTTCTTGATAAAGGAATGTGTCCATTTGATAGAGGCATGTAAATGAACATAAATTATGTTTGAGGATATATAGACCGCACAGATGAAATAATTAATTTTCTTTTGAAAAAAATGACACTTTATGGAATTTACACTATACATAACACATAGGAGAACTGCTCGCACGTGACGTCACATAATCAAAACTTTTAATATTCATAACTTCATTATTTGTTGGTTGCTTTTCTCCAAACCTTCACTCGTATTTCTCTTTTATTTTTCAGTATTTTCTAAAAACCAATTTAAACCCAAAATTCATTGCCTTCTTACCGCCACCTATTCCCAAATAAACTTTTGGAAAAACAGGACGACTGAGTTGCGCATATAACATGTACACCCATGATGTACGGGATAGGCAAGCTGAGGGCGATTATTTATTTTCATGACTGTGATGGGGAGGGGGGCGAAACCCGAACAATTATTATGTTTTAAATCATGTGAAAGCGAAGGAGCGTAGCGACCGAGCAAGACGGAAATTTCTTAATATCACCGGTGAAAGATTTTGACTTTAGGGTTTAAAATTCCGACTTAGCAAATGGTGATTAGGCCCTACTTATTACGAGGGAGCGTATATCATGTATATAAGTAAGTCAAAACAAGAAAATTTGACATGTTTTATTGTAAAAATAATCATCCCTGTCGTTTATTTAAATACCTTTAACCCATTACCTACCTATTACAATAAGTTGTATTCATTCTTTGAGTAATATTAAAAAAAAAAAATAATTAAGTAATTTTATTTTTTGGAGGGAGGGACAAACTTTGATTGGAATATTCCTCGTCTGACCCTGTATTGCAATACACATACCGAACTGTATATATAACATGGCCGTTGCATTGTCTAAGGTAGGCCTATTGTAACAAAAAAGCCTCTTGATTGTATCTACCTTTTTATTATTTTCATGAGAGAGATGTAAAGCAATGTTCAAGATTATTATACATCATAACATTTGAGGGGTATGTTTAGCAACCGAGTGAGATCATTTTCAATTTGAAAAATGGAGGAGTGCACTTTAAAGCACTTGGTGATTGGGGATGGTTCAAGATTCAAGATTACTTTATTGATTTTTCTTTCATGTTTTCAAAAGTTAACAAAACAATAATCAAATTAACAACATCAGTATGTAACATAAAACATTTTATTTCAAAAGTAACAGAGAAAACAATTATAAAGAAAATTCAGGAACCAGCAAGAAGCAAAGCTTGTAAGGCGCTGGTCCCTTAATATAAAATAGAATACAAAAAGTAAGCATTTTTTTTTTTTTTTTAACTGAAACATATTCATAATGGAATATTCATAATTGAATAAATCTTAATTGAATAATTCATAATTCTTGCCCATCCCAACACGGACAAAACTGACTAACAGCGCACGCACTGTCAACCAGTCACTATCATGCGGGATGAGGCAAGAAATATAATTTACAATTATTATACAAAAAGAAGGAAAAAACAACAAACTTATAGAGCAAAAAAAAAAAACCCGGGAGGGACTAGGGTGGGGAAGGGGGGGGGGTGTCGATGATTAGATAATGATTTTTCTATAGTGTGCATGAAAAAGTAAAGTTTGCTCTTTGGTGATATTGATCTTGGTGATATCCGTCGTAGCATTATAGGGGAGACTGGGGTAATTATGGCCCCTTTTACACATTTTCCTATTACTACCATTAAATGAAAGTCAATAATATTCTAATTATGTAAAATACAGTCAGTCTATATACCTATAATATACAAAGGAAATTATAAACCTGTGACTTCTCATTTGCATATTAATTACCATTTATGTTAACATTTTAGGGGGCTTCCCAACGAGTTGGGGTATTTATGGCCCCTATTGTAATGACTGTATTAATTAAAAGATATTATGCTAATTAATTATGGTAATGTATAATAAATGTTGTTAGGTATTCCTTATACAATTATCAACCACCAACAATGATTTAATCAATAATTGGTTCAGCAAAAATGTTGAAATTTTGCAGTTATAGCAATACATATATTTACATGATTTGTGTACATAATCATAAAAGTTAATGTCCCCATTTGCGCTTCTACTCTGTTTACGCATTGGGGGCCATAATTACCCCTAGTGACATTTTCAATTTGATCCCTTGTGTTTCTATCAAAATGTTATCTTAAATGATTTTAATTAATAATATCACACCTCAAATAAAAAAGCAGACTGGCCACTTTCCAACGAATAGAATTGTAATTGCCGTACATTTTAGGCTCCCATAAGCACAAAATTTTCGGAAGTAAATGGCTTATTTTTCTCATATGATAGTAGGAAGAGTTTAGCTAGGCATGTGTAAAAATTTAATTATCATTGTGTAATGCAGCAAAAAATTATAAGCTCTCAAAGACAAAGGGGCCATAATTACCCCGGGGCCATAATTACCCCAGTCTCCACTACATTTTTTTTTCAGTCTTCAAAATTTCAGGGCGGCGATCTCCACGGGAAAAAATTTAATTGGGGACGCGACCCCACTCAGTCCCCCAGGACGCCGCCCCTGATGCCTACTACCAGTACATCATAGGTGGTTGGTCGAATTTAATCAGAGCCTCGCATATTCTGTTCGGATTCAATTTTTTTTATTGGCGGAGTGCTTGATTCGATATTTTGCTGATTTGGTGATTATAGCACACCTTTTGCAGCGAGGATATTATCTGTTGGGTTTCGGATTTGAGAACAGCTTTACAACCATTTCATTGCACATCAAGGTTTGTGCACTCAAATTCTATTCATCCCCTTGAAATTCAGTCGAAATAAATATAAATTGTCTGAAATATTCGCCCTTCCTCACCGCCATCGATATAATGCAATCATCTGATTATTGAAAAGGGGTAAGTTTTGTTTTGTTTGTTTGTTTTCTTCTCTTTTTTTTTCTTTTTTTTTTTGGTATAAATATTATTGCCTATTTTAGATTTTCCGAGTTTATCATGTACGTGCAATTTTAAGTAGGCCTATTGTTTGCTGTAACTGAATCTAAAACAATACGACCATTATAAGAGACGATTGGTTGAAAAGCATTCATCAATTTCTAGAAGAAAACAAATCTAAACCAGATTTTGAGGCAAGCCTTAAGGCCTCGTCACACCGAGTCCGGTCCGGTAACCGGTACGGCAAACCGTCTCAAATCGCTCCAAGAGCGATCCCATAACAACCGTACCGGTTGCCGTTCCGGCTAGTACGGCACAGCCCGTGTTTGTTGTGACCAGTCTCGTTGTAATAGTACACGGCCGATTCATTTCGACCGTTTTTGCCCATTGTTGAACCGGAACGGGCCCGTGCCGTGACCCGGACCGGACTCGGTGTGACGAGGCCTTTACTATTTCGTGATAGAGGCCAAAGAAATAATTTGCACCTGGCAGCTGGGTTATCCAGGTTTGGAACAAAAAGGGGTAAAAGGGGTATATGGATCCACGCTTGGGTGTCGATTCCGGAGAATTCGGGTATATAAGTACCACAGGGCCGCGGAGCGTTTCAAAAGTGATGGGGCCCAAGTTTTAGAAGAATTCATATTTGCGAACATATTAGGCTCGAATAATAAGGTTTTTGCGGGGGGGGGTTGAAATGTGAAAAAGTGCACCTTTGTGAATGAGCAGATCGTCAGTACAACCTTTTAGAGAAATTTGCGAGCGCGCAGCGCGAGCCGAAAATTTTGGCTTATAATTACTTAAAGGTAGTGTATTTAATACACATTTTGATAATTGTCATCCCATCTGAGACACATTTGCGAGCGCGTAGCGCGAGCATAACATTTTGGCTTATAATTACCTGAAGGTAGTGTATTCTCTAAACATTTTGATAATTGTCATTCCATCTGAGACACATTTGCGAGCGCGAAGCGCGAGGTGAAAATTTTGGCTTATAATGACGCAAAGGCCGTATATTTTACGAACATTTCCCCCTCTACTCTTACGTATTTTTGTTTGATTTTTTTTTACTAGATAACGATCACCTTCATTTTATGAATGTATGCGAACGCGAGCAGAAAAATTTACATAACATTACATGTTTTGGGACGCCAGGGATCAGTCAATGTACCTTTTTTTTTAAAGAACAGTTTGAGAGCGCGAAGCGCAAGCCGAAAATTTTGGCTAAACGGACCGAAGGTATAGTGTATTCTAGACATAATTTTAAAAATTTCCATCCCATCACTTTACTTTACGATGTCAGGAGTCAGTCTTTCTGAGAGAAATTTGAGCAGACCATATTCGAGCGCGAAGTGAGGGGTCAGTATAATAAACTTTTCTAGATAAATTTGCGAGCGCGAAGCGCGAGCCGAAAATTTTGGCTTATAATTACCTGAACTTAGTGTATTCTATACACATTTTGATAATTGTCATCCCATCTGAGACACATTTGCGTGTAGCGCGAGCAGAAAATTTTGGCTTATAATTACCTAAAAGTGTATTCTATACACGTATTATTGTCATCCTCATCGGAGACACATTTGTGAGCGCGAAGCGCAAGGTGAACATTTTGGCTTACAATGATGCAAAGGCCGTATGTTTTACTCACATATTCCCCTCTGCTCTCATGTATTTTTGTTTAGATTCTTTTACTAGATAACGATCACCTTCATTTTAATAAAAATAAATTGCGAACGCGAGCAGAAAAATTTACATAACATTTCATGTTTGGGACGCCAGGGATCAGTCAATGTACCTTTTTTTTGTTGAAAACTTTGAGAGCGCGAAGCGCAAGCCGAAAATTTTGGCTTAACGGACCGAAGGTAGAGTGTATTCTAGTAGACATAATTTGAAAATTTACATCCCGTCATATCACTTTACGATGTCAGTATAGTCAGTCTTTTTGAGAGAAATTTGAGCAGACCATATTCGAGCGCGAAGTGAGGGGTCAGTAAACTTTTCTAGATAAATTTGCGAGCCGAAAATTTTGGCTTTTAATGACCTGAAGGTAATGTGTTCTCGACACATTTTGAAAATTGTCATCCCGTCTGAGAGAAATTTGCGAGCGCGAAGCGCGACCCGAAAATGTTTGCCTTATAATTAACTGAAGGTAGTGAATTCTAGATTACTTCACTTTGCGACGTCAGGAATCAGTCTTTCTGAGAGGAATCGCGAGCGCGAAGCGCGGGCTGAAAATTTTGGCTTATAATGACACAAATAAGGCCGTATATTTGACGCAGATTTCCCCCTCTTATATGTAGGCCTATTTTTGTTTGAATTCTGTTACTTGGTAACGATCACCTTCATTTTAACAAAAATAAATTGCGAGCGCGAAACGCGAGCAGAAAATTTTACATAACATTACTTATTTGGGACGCCAGGGATAAGTCAATGGGCATATATATTTTTTTTTTTGTGGCTTATAATGACCTGAAGGCAGTGTGTGTTCGACACATTTTGAAAATTGTCTTCCCGTCTGAGAGAAATTTGCGAGCGCGAAGCGCGAGCCAAAAATTTTGACTTATAATTAACTGAAGGTAGTGGTGTGGTGTGGTCGAGTGGATAAGTCGGCGGACTTACGATCACAAGGTACGCGGTTCGAATCCCGTCCATACCACTAGCATCCTTCGGCAAGATGTCAACCTGCAAATTTGCCGTACTTGACCCAAGTGAGGTGAATGGGTACCGGTAGGAAGAAATTCCTTGGATGCTGTGAGCGCCTTTCGGGGTAGCCTAGCTAAGCCGGGTAATAATAATATGATAATGCGCCTTGAGCACTCTACAGAGTGGATACGTTCGCAATACAAATCACATTATTATTATTATTATTATTATTATTATTATTCTAGATTTTGAAACTTAATTGAGACATCCATCACTTCTGAGAGGAATTTGCAAGCGCGAAGCGCGAGCTGAAAATTTTGGCTTATAATGACACATAACATGCTGATAAGACCGTATATTTTACGCACATTTTCCATCTTATCTCTTTTTGTTTGAATTCTTCTATGGGTCAAGATCACCTCAATTTTAACAAAAACAAATTTGCGAGGGCCAAGTGCGAGTAGAAAAATTTACATAACTTTACTAATATTGGACATAAGGGATCTGTCAATGTGCCTTATTGAAAGAACTTTGGAAGCGCGATGCGCGAGCAGGAAAAAAAATTGGCTTCTAATGAACCCGAAAGTAGTGTATTTTAAACACATTTTGCCTCTCCTTTCCGTTCTTCTTTTTCTTTCTTTTCCCTTTTTTCCCTTACAAAATATTAAAATTTCTGCGCAAAAAAGTGGGGGGGCGGGACCCCCCCCCTCTCCGCCCCCCCGTCTCCCCGGCCCTTACCACCCCCCCCCCTCTTTCTCTCTCTCTCTCTCACTCTCTTATTTGTGAGATATATGGCTTGTATTTACATTTAACTCTGCATAAGTCGACCTTCTTTAAGTCAAATAATCGTTTAAGTCGAAGCAATTTTTCAGCCCAGTTTATATAAGACATGTGTTATTTACCTCTCATAAGTCGAATTTCAACTACGTCGAACAGATTTATATATAGTCCCAAGAAATTTGGGCAGAATTACCTGTACTATACGCCCCTCCCACTCAAGTGGCCTCTTTGGGAGACATCATTGAAAAGGAGTAAATAATATAGTCAACTGAGTGCACTACACTTTTAAAAGTGTTTTTTATTCACATGACTATGGTAACGATGTTTTATGTTTGAATATAGAAAAATTATTAAATACAAACATAAATCGTTATTTGCCCCCATTTATTTTGCTTTTCGAGGACACGTTATATTCATATTTAATGTAGCAAAGGTTTTATCGATTTACTTAAATTATTAATTATTTTCTGAGTGCGAGCAATAAAAATGTAACAAGTAATATTACATGCTTTTCACCGTTGAGAGGAAATCATGTGAATGTATAGTTCGTGTCAGCTATTAATGTTTATTTGCTTTCATCAATTTTATACAATAACGACCGACAACTCGTTTGCAAGTACATTTTCAAAATTGTTCTCCCTTTTCAATTCATGTGCCCTGTTGTCCCTGTACATTATTTTTCTTCTTTGGACAAGAGACACATATTATGGCGAGTAAAATAAGAGTGTAGGATACGGGGCGATGCCGCCAAATGTGTAAAAGAAGTAGTAGTTACTTTTTGCAGTATAACAGTTCCTTTGGTTAGGTCCTAAGTGCCTAATAAAGTTTGCCCTGACAAGCTTTTAGCAGTTACTACCGTGGCCCGTGGGATACTCTTCCTTCCTTCTGCACTAAACTTGTGTATCGTAACACTTATTTTTTTTTCAACGTCGTTAATTTGCAGAATTTTGTAAATTACAAAAAGATCCCCCTTTTATAACAAAATAATCCTCAGTTAGCAATTCGATGCTTTTATAAACAATAGTATGTTTTTACTATTTTTTTTTCTAATGTTAAAAAAAAAACGTCTCGGACGAACAATAAATATTTGATAACTTGAATGGCGAGCAACATCAACGGCTTGCAAACAAAAATAAAGAATTGTATGGATTGAATAAATTGAAAAGCGAATGTTGTTCCTTGTAACTTTCTTTTATGAATGAAAAGAGTAGTGTCTTTTCCCCTTTAAGTTATAATTTAAGCTCTTATTCATTCATTTTCCTATACATGTATAGCTTGCTCTTTGTGATCCCAGCCCCTTCCACAACTGATAATTCCTTGTAAAACTATTATCTCTATGATGTAGGCCTACATATTTTTCCTATACCTCAGTCCACCACGTTTATATTTATAATATGAAACATTTGAGTACCAGTACCATTATCAAGTCATCGAATTCCAGACAGTATACCTGTTGTCCTTGACTGAAAAAGATACATGATATCATCTCGAATATCATCAGCAAAAGAGAAAGGTGCCTCTGTAACATAATATCAGTAAGGGCCCTTCTGCACTGTTAAAGAAAAACACCAGAAGATCTTAATGAAAAAAAAAAAATACAGAATCATTCTGTATATTTTTATGACGGGAAATTTTCTGCAAATTTGACAGAAAAGGCCTGTTAAAAAAAAGGGGGGGGAAGGTGTTTTCTTATACCCCTGTCACACTGAGCTCGTTCCTACTACGTCCTTGCAAATTTTGCCGAACGGGCATAGTCTGTGTGTACACTGAGTGGACGTAGTAAAATACTTCTTACGATCTGTTTATACGAACTTCATGGACTAGCTCGGTCGGATTTTCAAAAAAGTGTTTAAAAAAAATCGGGCGCCCATCTCGTCCTAAAATTTAACGGGGTGGCAACGTACCTGAAACGAGATGGACGTACTACAAACGAAATTGCCGTACTTAAATCGTTCTAAAGATGTGCTAGGACGTCTTACAAACGAGCATTGTGTATTCATTATCAGCTTGAAGTTACGAAGACGCATGAGGTCTGGCAAAAACGGGCTAGGTTTTTTTTTATGGGAAACGGACACGCATTTGCGTTCAACACGTTCTAGCCACGGATAATGACGAAGTAAGAACGAGATGAACTTTCTGGAGGCCGTTTGGTCGACGTAAGAACGAGTAAGAACGGATTTTGACGGATTAAAAACGACCCAGAACTAGTTAGGTCGGGACGAAACGCATTGGAAACGATTTGGAACTGATTAAGAACGGGTTGCAACTAACTGGGGACGGGTTTGGATTGTCTCAGACGGGTTCTGTTTCGTGGGAACGGTCATTTCCACCCGATTTTAATTAGATACAAACGGACTGCAGACGAGGCAGAGACGGGATGGACGTATTGAGGACTGTATACGAACGTTGTTCATCTTAATCCAGAAATAATTAGGTCCAATGTACGCGTTCTTTTCGGACCAATGGCCGTTTTTCGTATTTATTCTAAAAGTTGTGAGATTTCTGTAATTGTAACAATTAATGTGTGGCAATTAAACAGCTGATCTATTCCCTTAACTACTATCACACCGAACAATTTCTTACCATGTTATTGAAATTATTGCAGAACGGGCTTAATCTATGTACACACGGAGTGGACGTACTTGAGACCTATTTCAATCTGTTCAGGACTTTATAGCACGGGCTTGGATAGCAATACGTTTCAATTTTTAAACTGTTCCTGTCATAATTCCTGTCACACTGAGCTAGTTCTCACTGCGTTCTTGGTAGTTCTTAGTGAACGGGCTCAATCTGTTTACACACGGACTGAACGTAGTACAGACCTTTTAGAATCTAGTACAGACCGTTTACAATCTGTTTACGAACTTGGCGAACGGGCCCGAACGGAGAGAACGGAAAGGCATTCCGATTTTTTTTTAACATGTTCAAAAAATCGTACTGGCTTCCAGTTCCTTAAACGGGTAGGACTTACTCTGAACGAGAAGGACGTACTACGAACATGGTACCTGACTTTTATCATGCTGCGAATAGGCACTTTTAGTGACGGTTTGGACGTGCTACGAACGGTATAGAGTGAACGAGCCGTTTACTCGGTCTGAACTGGATAACAACGTATTGCGGACGCGATAAAGACGGAATTGACGTAACGAGAACTATTTATGAACTGCCTAGTATCGTATTCAAGAAATTATTTTTCAAAGTTATAAGTTCCAACCCGACCAAAGCCCGTTCAGCATTTTTTTAAAAGAACGGGCAAGAACATTATAGAACGACCTCAGTGTGACGGCCCCCTTACAGGAAATTGTAAATTTTTATGTATTTTAATTGTAATTTCACTGTAAATTGTGTTAACAATATCATTGTGCAGTAAACAGGTGTTCTCGAAGCTCTGCTGCAGGAATTTTTCTGGGTCTTTTTAAGGAGAGAAATAAAAACCGAACTTTCCTGCAATTTAACAGAACAGATCTGTTTTAAAAAAGGAAAAAGTGTTATATTACAGGAAATTTGTAAAACTTCATACCCCATATACCAATTTTATATAAATTTACTGCAAATTGTGCCGTAAGATTAGAAGTGTCTCAGAGCTCTGCTGCAGGAACTTTTCTTGGTTTTTTTTTTAAGGATAATTTTTCTAACAGTGTGATCATTCTGACACACAATTTACGGTGGTAGGTTTTTAGGTTAACAGACCCGTTTTTCAAATGAAATTGAGTTTATCTTCAAAACTCCAATAAATTTAAAAACCAAATTCGACCAACGATCACTAGATAAAATTCCGAAGAGTCCGAAAATTCGTACCCGAAAATTTGTTTGTCTCAATGATCTGAAGGCTTGGTACTCTAAACATTGACAACAATGGAAAATGAAAACAAAAAAACGAGTGAAAATATTCACTGTTTAAAGGGGAGGGAAACCATAGGAATTCATTAAATTGTAAAAAAAACAGGAAGATCAAAGAAGCTGATCAATGAAAATTTGAGAAAAAATGAAAGAATGATAAAAAAGTTATGAGCACTTGAATGTTGTGATCACTACTGCTATGGGGATCCTCACTTTGGCAACGGGCCCAAGATGTGTGATGTCATACATGAACAACTTCCCCATTACTTTTGTACATATTTCACTCAAATTGTCTTTTTTTTTATTATTAATTCCGTTAAAAGATTTGAGATTCTTTTCATGGGAGGACATGTAATGCAAGTTCACAAAATATAATCATGGGTGAAGAGTCTGAGAAAAAGGAAGAATTGTTTGTATTTTTTTTGTATGTCATATGGGAGAGTTGTTCATGTGTGACATCACACATCTTGGGCCTGTTGCCAGTATGAGGATCTCCATAGCGTTAGTGATCACAACATTCAAATGCACATAACTTTCTTATTATTTATTCAATTGTTCTCAAACTTTCTTTAATCTGTTTCTTTGATTTTTTTGTTTCACACAATTCCACTGAATCCTAGGGTTTCATTCTCCTTTAAGAAAAGTGTGAGTTTAGAGTAAAATTCAAATGAATTTGATGCGAAAATACCTATTTTGAAAAATATCTATTTTCACTCCAAAATGAGTAAAAATGAAGTGAAATGTGTATTCTGACTCCAAAATCACTCGAATTTCACTCTAAAATCACTCTTTCTGAATTTCACTCCGTAATAGTAAACTTTTCACTTGTTTTCGTTTGTTTTTTTTCTTTGAGAGAAAGATACCTATATAGTCAGATGGTTCGACTCTGTGAACATGAAATAGGGTTTGTTAATTCGAAAGTAAAACGGAGTTCGTTAATCCGAAGGCAAAATGGGTTCCTTATTTTATACGCCAATAATGAACCGAGGTTCGCTATGGCGCAGTTACGTTTAAAACGCATGACCAACGCACAAGTATGCGCTGGGTGTGCGTTGCGCATTCGTCGAACGTGCTTAACTAACGCAGTACATTCGTTGCGAATATAATATGTGTTGTCTATGTATACGCTCTGTGTACGCGTCTCACACTCAAGTGCTGTATGCTTATACTTTTGTTATCCATATTATATTCCCTGTTTCAATTTACAACATAATAACTGCGAAACAAATATCGAGTTTTATTGTCCCCTTCATAAAGAAATAGAAACCCAATGGAAAGTCAATAAAGAATGAGTATACAGCTGCCTAGAGTTTGCATTGTCTTCACGTCGAAATTAAAACTAAGTAAAATGAGAAATCTAGGTCAGGCTTTTTTTTTAAAAAGGACGTATACATGGTATACATGGCAGTTTGTGGCTACGGTCAAGAGCCATGATATGAATACGCTTACATTTATTAAACAATAGTCACGCCACCAAGACAACCTTGGTGATTCCCCCTTCTTCTTCCTCTTCTTCTTCTGCTTCTTCATCTTCCTTTTCTTCTTCTCCTCTTCTTTGTTCTCCTCATTCTTCTTCTTTTTCTTCTTCTTCTTCTTCTTCTTCTTCTTCTTCTTCTTCTTCTGCTTCTTCTTCTTCTTCTTATCCTCTAGTCTTTCTCTCCTCCTTCCTATTTTCTTCTAGTCACGCCACCAAGACAACCTTCCCCCTTCATCTTCCTCTTCTTCTGCTGCTGCTTCATCATCTTCTTATTCTTCTTCTTCTTCTTCTCCTTCCTCAACTCTTTTTCTTCTTCCTATTTTTCTTCTTCTTCTTCTTCTCCTACTTCTTCTTCTTCTTCTTCTTCTTCTTCTTCTTCTTCTTCCTCATCTCTTCTTCTTCTTCCTATTCTTCTTCTTCTTCTTCTTCTTCATCATGATCTTCATCTTCTTCTTCGTCTTCTTCATCATGATCTTCCTCTGCTTCTTCTTCGTCTTCTTCTTCTCCTTCCTCTTCCTCTTCTTATTCTTTTTCTTCTTTTCCTCATTCTTTTTCTTTTCCTTTTTTTTTTTTTTTCTTCTTTAATGTTTAGAAATTTCTTTGGGGATAGGTCTTTTGTTAAATTGGTATCGATCTCGTTGGCATGACTGTGCTTATAATTACAGGTTTATTATTAATTTTCAGACATTACTCTCGGAATTATAATAGAGTGACGTGTCTCAGAGCACTGAACGACAAAGAGAGTCCATATAATTTTGACAACCTTTGAATTTGCTTTGCCATCCTTCTTGACCACTTCCATGCCAGTATTTATCATCAGATAGTCTCCAATTGTGATCATGACGTTTTAATCATAACGCCATCAATATTCTTAATTAAATCGTCGTATTTATAGCAGTTATACAACAACTACTGACAATCTAATGACGCATCACATGGACCGTATTGTTAGCGCCGACACGAAATTAGCGTTTAATTGGAACAAAAACAGCGCGTGTCCTGATATCACTCCGAAACATGTCCCCAATAAACTACTATGAGTGATTATTATTAATATGACTCTAGGAAGACGATGATGGCATACACGATACAGCATATTTCGTTATTTATTTATTTTTTCCCCTCTCTTTTATCATTTAGGATAATCCAGGTAACTGCAGAAATGTTCCAGAGAGCTTCATTTTGCCGTCAATCAGTTCGCTCTTGAAGAAGGACAAAACGTTGGCGAATCATGGAAATTGGACTACTTTTGTGAAACATATTTAAACACATTAGTGTTTAGTCACTGACCAATTTTGAGAAATCAAGTGATGCAATTAACATATTTCTGGTATTAAAATCGCCCAAGATAAATCATAAACATAAGGAACGGTCAAACTACACATCTCAGGAAAAGTTTCGCTGATCATCTAGCCAGAGCTGATCCGAAATCATGGAAATGTTGAGGATGATCTTTCCTTTCTTCGATTTAACTGATTTTCTCCCAAATAAAGATGGACGTAAGAACCGTATTTACATAAATCTTCAAAGGTTCAAGAACAACTATATATTTAAGTAAAATAGATGTTTGTTTTTGGCGAGTTCTTGATTAGAGACGACAGAACATTTGGAGAAATGTCACTCAGTGCCAAAGGGAGGAAATTGATCTGTGAATCTTTTTGGAAACGAAATCAAGAGATGTGAGGACTGACAAGTTTTTTTTTTTTTTAATTAATAAATGATATATTATATGTAGACCTGCACTACGTATACTAATTAAAGACAGAGAATATGTCAAGGTAATTTTATTTTGGAGAAAACATGATTGCTTTAATGAAACAACTAAAGACAATGCCATCAATAATTTTCGAACGGAAATAAGGAATGCGAGCTGTGGTGATGCTGAAGCTGCAACAATGACAGCAACGGAACTCAATCTATGTTCTCCAAAATGTCAATTTTTCTCATGATTCTTGTTTTGATGTGTTGATAAAAAACGACAATGGAGCAAATAATAAATGAAGAGAAGTTTCGAACAAATATTTCACATCACAATGAAGATATGTTGATGACGTCATCGCATCTTATCAGCCTACTCGTGGCGTTCGTACCGCTATCTGCTTGTATCGTAATCGGTAACTTCCTCGTCATGGCAACAGTGTATCGGGAGGATCGTTTGCACACGCCCACAAATTTCGTCTTGGCGAGTCTCGCTTTCGCAGACTTCTTGACAGGAGCTCTGACGATCCCTTGCGAATTATACACTGACGCAGAAACATACACGATGGACTGTTATAAGATGACGTATATGTTAGCGCCATCTTATTTTATGAGTGGTGTTTCGCTGATGCACCAGATCATTGTTACTCTTGATCGCCTGCTAGCTGTGACCTGGCCGCTGAGGTACTGCGATTTTGTAACGAAATCTCGCGTTGCCATGACGATTGGATCTGTTTGGGTCGGCGGGACCTTTCCCGCGTGTGCTTTTCTGTACGTCTGGATCACAAGTTTTAAAGCAGATCGTGACCACTCTACGGGACAGTGCGGCGGTGGTGCGTACTTCAGCACTCCATCCATCACAAAGTTTGAACTAGCCCTGGCCTTACTCGTCTTTATAGGTCTGTTCCTATTAACACTCTTCAATGTGTACATTTGGAGGGTAGCTACTCGACAGGCTAGTCAGATCAGGGACCAGTTCCGCGCTATGAACGCGGACCAGAAACAGCGGCGACTCGGAAACTTGCAAGCCACAAAAACTGTACTCGGAATCGTCGGCACCTTCGTCGTCTCTTGGACTCCCGTCACAATTTACTTCATCGTTTCATCTCATATCAATAAAAAACTGAACTACGAGCAAATATTTATTCTTAATCAACTCTGCTTCTTCTTCATTTGCTTGAATTCCGCTATTAATCCCATTATATATGGATGGAAAAATAAAGAATTTCGCAGAGGCCTTTTGAAGCTTTTAACTGCGTGGAGACTGCCGTGCGTGAAGACATTTAAGAAGCAGCGAACTATGGCAGAGTCTACACGCGTAACATCTTTAGTTGTTTAAATCCTCGGTCACAAACTACGAACGGTTACGGACGCCGTGTGAACGATTTTTCAGACTATTTCGTAAGAACTTCATAAGAACTTTTTCAGAACGCCATACGAAACCACCGTTCGCAGACCTTTTGCTTGACAGTTCGTAAGTTCGAAGATCGGTCAGTGGTCTTGTCCAAGTTTCTTAAATTCGTGCGAAACCACCATTTCGTAGGACAATCGTACGAATGTCTTAGGAAAGCCATAAGAACGTAACCATTATTTACATCTACAAATCTCCAGAACTCCAGAACACTTGTCATGGTTTTACTGATTAGGATTCCGACATAGCAACCCATTCCCCCTTCTCTTATTATATTAAAGGCAATCCTGCACGAGCATGGCTAAGCTAAAACTAGGACTGAAGATGCGATCTGTGTGCAAGCCGCCATTGTTCCACGAATTATTTGCGAAGAGCATGGCTTAATTTGCATACGGTTTTATGCAAACACACGCCAGCCTATCGCGATCGTTCTGCATAATTATGAGTGCGATTAGCGTACAAGCGTGTGAGTGTGTATAGAGCACTGTATCATCAGTGTTCTGATGACACAGGCGGGGACATGCTGTTCTCTCATCATGCATCCGAGCATGCGAGCAGTCGAATCAATGCCGATAACAAATTGGCTCTTGACTTCGGCAATCGTTCGGGCGTTCTAGCTTTCGGTTTTTGGACCACTGCGTAAGACTCGCACATCGTTTGTATGAATGGGCATCTTGCAAAATTCGTTACCGCGTACGTATTTTGAGCTCCCTCTACACTATGAGGAACGTGCATCTTTAAAACTGAAATTAAACAGGAGAATTGTGTGTTGCAGACACGGTGCAGGGCTAGAGTGGTTGCATTGTACGCATTACATACATGAAAGTTGTGACACTGAACTATGATGTCATTGAAATATTAAAGACCAATATTTTTTAGAAGACATTACTTTTATTGCTGATATGCCTAGTAATTAATCAGTGGTATTGATGTATTCCTGTATTCAAAAAGTTATAATGTCATGATTTGTTGGTTACAAAAGAAAAAGAAGAAGGAAGATAAAGAAACGCGTTTTCCAGACATCCTTTGAACACAATGAATGTGTATACCGGTAGAGTCAAGTGAAATTTGAAGATCCTTTTTTTTCTTCGTTGTAAATAGTTGAATCTATCACGAAAATCTAATCATTCAGCTGTAAATAATGACAGGATTGCATTTCTCAGAATAATAATAATGATTGTTTATAATGTAAATTATTATCTTGTTCTTGTTGTAATTTTTCTCGCTCGTTTTTGGTCCTTCTTAAACCATGCTTTTTGTACTACTGATGGTATAATGTGCGTGTTAAAAGAAATTTCATCGGCGCCCCCCCCCCCCCACCCGAGTTGTAAATGCTGGATACGCCACTGCATGGTTATGCTGCTCTTACTCCTATTTCAATATATTCATTCTGATGTTTACCGTAAGAACTATACATCATAATAACATAGTCTGATGTTGGAAAATAAAAATTATGAAAACCCGAAATCCTTTTATGATGAGTGGTAAACAATTATATTTATCTCTCCGTTTCATATTTTTCGGTATAATTAAAAAACTGATATCGGCTTGGTAGACGAAGATCGTATTGGAAGTGCTGTGGGGGGGGGGGGTGAGTTTCTACCGAAATCAGCAGAAGTAGTAGTTTAGGGAAAATCTAATTCTGCAAGTTGAGAGAATTCGATTTAATTCCATTCGATTTGTTTGTACTATTCTATGTAATTTATTTTTTTTCTATATATTTCTAATTCAATATATTCAAAAGATGATGAGTTTATTGTGAAACAAAACAATTATCCATATGTATTATGTACCTTTAGACGAATAAATAAAATAAAATGAAATGTACATACATCTTAATATGTGATATCGAATCATGTTATTTTTTTTAATGAATGATAAAGTGTAATGATAAAAATCAATATTACATCTTGCATATAACAAGCCTGGATGGTGTTTTGGTGTATATCTTTTTGTTTTTTGCTTCCTACCCAAAAGTTATTTATAGTTATTTTATTATTTTATATAATAGTGCGTCAATTTCTTTTTTTTTTTAATGATAATGTGACTCTGATGATAATTATGATGATATTTTTTTACTTATTAAGCGAATATGAACAATTTCAATGTCGAATATAATTTGGGAAAACAAAAGAATTCAAGAAATAAATTTAAAAGTAGGCGTGCATTGAAAATTAAGATAATATACATGTATAATACTGTACATACTGTATGAATTGTAATTTAAACGAAGTATCATATACATATCTAATTGGAGTATTATTTCTGATTTGCAAAGCGTCATTAGAATGTATATAAGCCTGTAGTAAATTCTGTATAATAAACATGTTAAATATAAATATGTGATACTAGTGACATATCCACAGGTAATCACCCCTGGAACCCGTCATATAAAGTTTGACGCCCTCATAATTCACACCCCATCCCCTTTTTATGAGGCTCACTCAATCAGAAATTGGCTGACAGAACACGGAAACGACCAAACAACAAAAAATTATTTATATAACTCAATAGGCTAGGTGTTATTCATTTTTTCTTTTTGTTTTTAATTTTAAACTATCTATTTTGTTTTCTTCTCACGAAGGGAATCTCAAAGAAGGGTGATTATCATTTTTTAAAGAGCGCCAACATTGGCAATTTAAAAAGCTGGGGGGGGGGGGCTGGCTAGGGTTCAGCCCCCACCCCACTTTTTTTTTTTAGCAAACGTGTATAAAAACGCAAAAAGGACCATAGATTTGTGATTTTTAGCCCTGTTCAGCCCACCCCCCCCCCCCTCACTTGCGGCTCAGCCCTCAACTTTCAAAAAACGCTCCGCGGCCCTGACATCGATTATTATTTTAATTCAACGGTCTAATTGAATTTGATTGTTTGCTTATTTTTCTTCTTTTTTTTTTCTTTTTTTTTTTTTTTGTTGATTATTTATTTCATTTATTTAAAAAAAAAATAAAATATCCAGCTAGTTAATATTATAAACTATGCTTGATTTTCCTATAACACTGTTTCACCTGAAATAGCGCCATCATATCAAAAGATTGACGGGCTTTTAGCGGAGTGAATTGGGGATAAGCTCATGAATACAGTATATCAATTTGAAGCAATTTAAAGTATATTGAAATATATATTTAAACTATCTTTGAAATTGTAAAATGTTGCAATAAAGCCTCTGCATACAATTAAATTTGTTTATAAACCTTGAATCGAATATTAATAAATGACATAGATTTCGTTTTCACTTGGAATATTTGTTTTGCGTATTAGTGCAAGTATAACTTTGATGCATATGATTGTACAGAATGATACTATGGAAAAGTGAATCATTTGTAATCATTCATACAAATAAATAAAGTTAAAGTAAGTTTGGATATATTCCAACTTTTTAAGACTTATCAGTAAGCCTACCGACAGTAAAGTTCCCGAGTTTCACTTGTGAAGACATGTAAACCATATCATTAAAAAAAAATCCACTGAATTGAAATGAAATGCATATTAAGCTTTTGATTTTATTATTGTCTTGGGATATTAGTCACTAAGATAATATTTACCTATATAGTGACCTTCTCTTTTGAATACTTTTTTATTAGGTCAGTTTTGATTATGAACTTCCTTTAGTGTCTTTCCTCCCTTAGTACCTTTTATTCTCCTCCCCCTTTCTGCATTTTTTCAGTTTCTTCGGAATCCATTTTCCCCTAATTTGACTCATCTCTCCATTCTCGCTGACATGCATTGATTTGGATCAAGTAATGCTATAGAATGAGGGGGCAGAAGATGACACTCTTCTTTTATTTAAAATAATATTCCATTGCTATTATATCGGCTACTTAACTTTTACTCATTCTCTGACATTTTATGTTAATCGGGCTCTACACGACATTCTAAAATATTACCATTTTAAATCGCTTCGATTTGATCAACAATATTATCTGTTCTTTTGTATAATATTGAAGGCATCTATGTAAATTATCTTTAAAATCTTACAACGCCAACCTTTGTGATAAGGTAATGACATCACTCTGTCTCCATCTATACTGGCCTATAGCCTATAGGTTTGTTGAACCAAAGTTGCAGAATATAATTTGTAAAAAATGTTTTGGAATTAATTGTTAACTACCAAAAATTGTAATTAACCGAGGGAAAGAGACGTTTTCTCATCTGCCCCTACCCCCAAATCTAAGGATGCTCCCTCTACCTTGGTAAAAAAATTATTATTGCATAAATAGGCCTTGCCCCAAAAGACGGTGTCGGAGGCAAAAACGTCTGGCCAGGCGAATCCGTCCGTCATGCGTATTTTACGTAGATATTTATAAACGTAGCTAGCTCCATGTTCGGAATGGGATTGGCGAGATACTTTCAGTTTGGGAAAGATGCCCAAGCATAAATCGATGATTTAAATATTGCATACAGTCTCAGGGAATATAATTAATACAAATCTGTCTTAATTAATCCTATAATGATAAGATAGGGAGCCAGAAAGGGGGTGGGGTTGGATGGTGCTTGGTTTAAACAGTGCACACTATTGCCTTCCCATGTAATATTTATGCCCGCATGGCGGGCGGATTCTCCTGGCCGGACGTTTTCGCCTCCGACAACGGCTCAGAACAGCTATCCGAAACACTCATTTACGAAATCAAAAGCAGTCACTGGTCAAGCTTATCAAAAGTGACCAGTGGTCAACTTCAATCAATCAATCAATATGTCTTATTCCTACACCCCTTTCCACTGACCGCGCACGTACACACCAAACACGTGCGAAGGTAACTTAATTTGCACGTCATATCCGGTGTTAATACAACCAGTATGATCAATGATTGGCAAACATCATTAATTAATGAGACATTGAAGTCACATGTAAGCCTCATTCCAATTATGACGTCACATAGTGTCGACTTGGTGATGCTTATAATTGATAGGCCTGTTCACTCTTTTCTGGAGCGGCCATGTACCGTATATTTCTTCTCATGTTAGCCATAAAATAATTATTCTCAAAGTTTTGACCCCCTCCAAGAAATAATATATTTATATATATATATATATATATATATATATATATATATATACATACAAATCAGATTGTGTTTACAATAACAAACATATATAACACAACAAATTAGACCTCAATATCACGAAAAGGTACAGTAAATGTGTTGATATTTCTACTAAAATGATAAACGCCTTAATGCTGTTACCATTGTTTGAATGTATGACCGTGATAAACGTCATACATGTATGTGACTCCCTACATGCCCTATGTTGAATTTTGAATGAGTCATAATTATCATGACACATTCATGCGACATGAATGACGTGTATTCAGCTCAGGTATACGGACAGACAGACAAAGTGACAGAGCAATCTATGTAAAGATATAGGGTGTTCGAATCAATTTTCTGGGGCAATTGGATTAGATTCAGATTTAATTTCTGTTTTATAATGCATCTCAGTTAGAATGTAAGAGACAGTACCCCATAATATAATACTGTTAAAATTATATTGAGGAAAAAAAATCAACAGAAAAACTTAATTATAATTTAAAAGGCATTTTGATACCTAAGAAATATGTCGAGAAATAAAAATTAAACAATAGAAAATTACTTTGGTTAAGTAAATCAAGTCGTCTGTAATATTAAAAAGCTCGAAATATTCTGAACATAAACTTGAATTGATTGAGGATCGCCTGCACACAGTGTATTTGGAAATATATAGGACAACTTCAGTGTCTACTCTTAGTCTTATCGATGGGTAAAGGGTGCACATTTTTTGTTTCGTTATAGGCCTGCGTTTCATTTGTGATTTTCGAGTTAAGTTGTCTTTAAAATGGTTGAAAGGAACAGGGTTGCAATGTCAGTCATCCGTGGTATCACCTCCCAGGATACCACGGATTATTGCCCAAGTAGAACAATACACGTCACCCCCTCCTCCGCCCCCATCCCCCCTGGTCCATGATATCTCATGTAAATGTATATATTCAACTCCTCCCTCTCCTGTCCCCTCTTAATCCATGGCATTCATAACCTCCCTTGATCAACAGGTTCATGCCCCAGAAAGAACAAAAAACCTCACTCATCAACCTATCCACCTACTACCCCCTACCCCCCCCCCCTTCACCTCTCAACTATATGACAACACACTCCTTATAATCGCCGGGGCTATCTGTCCCGTAAGAAACCTCATACCCCTCACCTCTCACCTACGGTATCACATCTCCCTGGATACGAGGGATTCATATCCCAGTAGAACAATAGATTTTACCCTCCTCCGCCCCTCCCTTTAAATTTTTGGAGGATAGCAACAAAAAAAAAAAAAAATCTCAACAGTTGGGCCCTACACACTCTAAGTGCATGGAATAATATTTCAAGAGGAAAACCTGGAAATTTTTATTTCATAAGCATCAATAATATAATGCTTCAAAATAACTAAAAAAGTGATTCTTTCATAGACTGCACTGATAACTGAAGTTTACCCAGGTACGTTTATGACTATCTCGTGATATACAGTCATATCAATATCTCAGCTTCAAAATCTCAGGCCCTGTCTGACCTAAATGTTTGCAATTATGATTACAGCATTAGCTAGAAGAAAAAAAAATAAATAAAAAAATAAAAAAATAAGATCTTGAATGAAGTTCCCTCCTTTAAAAAGGAGAACAGCGCATAGAGCCAACCCCTGAAACCGATCGTTATATAATTTCCCTGAATCTAAACACAATTGTTAAACTGACCTAGAATAATCATCAATTTGATAAATTGCTCGGCATTTTCTATGTCCTAAATATATTTAGATTGGTATTATGGTGTGACCTCATGTGAAGGGACCACTAGGGTTTGAAAGAACAGTCTAGCAATTTGTGTTGTATGATATGGTAAGTACATAATTTAAAGAGGGGGTTAATATTCTGAAAAATATATTGCTATTACGAATTTTATGTTATGTATAAATAGGCATGAAAAATTATTCGAATATAGCCATTACAGTTCCGTTAATCAAATTACTTTTTAAAGATTTATCTTTTTTGTTTGTTGTTTTTTTTTAATTAATATTATCTATTTTTTATTTATTTATTTTTATTTATTTATTCATTTATTTTATTTATTTGTTTATTATTTATTTATTTATATATTTATATATTTTTTATTTTTTATTTCTATTTTTATATATACATGTATATTTATTTATTTATTTATTTATTTATTTATTCATTTACTTTATTTATTTGTTTATTATTTATTTATTTATATATTTATATATTTTTTTTTTTTTTTTTTTTTTTTTTTTTTTTTTTTTATATATACATGTATATTTATCTATTTATTTATTTATTTATTTTTTATTTATTTATTTATTCATTTTATTTATTTGTTTATTATATATTTATTTATATATTTATATATTTTTTATTTTTTATTTTCATTTTTATATATACATGTATATTTATTTATTCATTTATTTTTTTATTTTTTATTTTTTTATTTTTTTTGGCGGGGGGGCGGGAGAAGGTATTGTCTCACGCCAACAAGAAGTACAACAGATTGTCACTCATTATGCCGTCGGTCCAAACATGCACCAGCAATTATTTTACTGAGATTGTCACATACACTTTTTATGAAAATTAATATCAGGGCTTATTTCTTGTGGTACTCATGTCCTACTTATTTCCACCTATGGAACATCTATCACACAACCTATCCAAGTCAAATTTTAATCATAACCCATAGACGTTATCATGCCCCCCCCCCCCCAAAAAAAAAAAAAAAAAAAAATTATATTGAATGAAAGTATTAAAAATAGTAAAATTAGAACAAGGAGTATTGCACTTCTTTTAATTCTTTATTCATCTCTCTCTG
>CALNVZ010003426.1:9977392-9991017 GCA_940671915.1 Paracentrotus lividus
TCTTTCCTTCTTCTTCATCATGATCTTCATCTTTTCTTCGTCTTTCTTTCTGATCTTCCTCTGCTTCTTCTTCGTTTCTTCTTCTCCTTCTCTTCTCTTCTTATTTCTTTTTCTTCTTTTCCCTCATTCTTTCTCTTTTCTTTTTTTTTTTTTTTCTTCTGTTACTGTTTGAAATTTCTTTTGGGAGATAGGTCTTTGTTTAAATTGGTATCGATCTCGTTGGCATACTGTGTATATAATTACAGGTTTATATTATTTCAGAATTACTCTCGGATTATAATAGAGTGACGTGTTCAGAGACACTGAAACGACAAAGAGGTCCATATAATTTTGGACAACCTTTGATTTTGCTTTGCCATCCTTTGACCACTTCATGCAGTATTTTATCATCAGATGTCTCCATTGTGATCATGAGTATTAATCATTAACGCATCATATTTTATTAAATCGTCGTTATTTATGCAGTTATACAACACTATGGACAATTAATGACGCCATCACATGGACCCGTATTGTATAGCGCGACACGAATTAGCTTTATTGGACAAAACAGGCGTGTCCTGTTCATTCGAAAATGTCCCCAAAACTTCTATGAGTGTTATATTAATATGACTCTAGGAAGACGATGATGGCATACCGATACCAGCATATTTCGTTCTTTATATATTTTTCCCTCTCTTTTATCATTTAGGATAATCCAGTAACTGCCAGAAATGTTCCACGAGAGCTTCATTTTGCCGTCATCAGTTCGCTTTGAAGAGGACAAAAACGTTGGCGAAACATGGAAATTGGACTCTTTGTGAACATATTTAAACACTTAGTGTTTAGTCACGACAATTTGAGAAATCAAGTTGAGCATAACATATTTTGGTATTAGTCGCCAGTATCATAACATAAGGAAACGGGTCAACACACATTCGGAAAGTTTCGCTGATCATCTGCCAGAGCTGATCCGAAATCATGGAAATGGTTGAGGATGTCTTTTCCTTTCTTCGATTTTAACTGATTTTCTCCCAAATTAAGATGAGACGTAAAGAACCGATTTTACATATCTTCAAAGTTCAGAAAACTATATATTAGTAAATAGATGTTTGTTTTTTGGCGAGTTCTTGATTAGGAAAGACGAACATTTGGAATGTCATCGTGCCAAAGGGAGGATATTGATCTGTGAATCTTTGAACGAAATCAAGAGATGTGCAGGACTGACAAGTTTTTTTTTTTTTTATTTTATAAATGATTTATTATATGTGACCATGCATACGTATATAAATTAAATGACGAGATATGTAAGGTAAATTTTTTGGAGAAAAATGATTGCTTTAATGAAACAACTAAGACAATGCCTCTAAATTTGTCGAACGTGAAAATAAGGAAGTGCGAGCTGTGGTTGATTGCTGAAGCTTGCACAATGACAGCAACGGAACTCAATCTATGTTCTCCAAAATGTCAATTTTCTCATGATTCTGTTTTGAGTGTTGATAAAAACGTCACAATGGAGCCAATAATAAATGAAGGAAGATATTCGAACAAATATTTCAATCACATGAGATATGTTTGATGACGTTCATCGCTTCTTATTGCCTTCGGCGTCTGTACCGCTATCTGCTTGTATCGTAATCGGTAACTTTCGCATTGGCACAGTGTTCGGGAGGTCGTTTGCACCACGCCCAAATTTGTTTGGGGATCTCGCTTTCGCGATTCTTGACAGGAGCCTGAGCGATCCCTTGCGAATTATTACATGACGCAGAAAAATACCGGATGACGTTATAAGATGACGTATTGTTAGGCGCACTCTTTTTTATGAGTGGTGATTTCGCGATGACAGTCATTGCTATACTCTTGATCGCCTGGCTAGTGTGACCTGCCGCTGGGTACTCGATTTTGTAACGAAATCTCGCGTTGCCTGACGATTGGATCTGTTTGGGTCACTGCGGGACCTTTCCCGCGTGTGCTTTTCTGTACGTCTGGATCACAAGTCTTTACAGCAGATCGTTGAACCTCCTACGGGAAACCCCCCCAGTGGCGCGGCGTGGTGCGTACTTCAGCACCTCACATCTCACAAGTTTCGAACTAAGCCTGCCTTCTCGTCTTTATAGGTCTGTCCTAATTAACACTCTTCAATGTGTACATTTGGAAGGGTAGCTACTCGACAGGCTAGTCAGATCACGGACCAGTTCCGCGACTATGAATCGCGGACCACGAAACAGCGGCGACTCGGAAACTTGACAGACAAAAAAAAAAACCACAAAAGCTGTACTCGGAATTCGTCGGCACTTTCGTCGTCTCTTGGCTCCGTCACATTACTTATCGTTTCATCCATATCAATAAAAAACCTGACTAACCGAGCAAATTATTTATTCTTAATCACTCTGCTATCTTCTTCCTGAATTTGCTGTAGAATTCCGCATAATCCCATATATATGGATGGAAAATAAAGGAATTTCGCCGAGGCCTTTTGAAGCTTTTAACTTGGTGAGGACTGCCGTGCGGAAGGACATTTAAGAAGCAGGCGAACTATGGCAGAGTCTACCACGCGTAACATCTTTAGTTGTTTAAGAATCCTCGGTCAACAAACTACGAACGGTTACCGGACGCCGTTGTGAACGATTTATTCAGATATTTCGTAAGAAACTTCATAAAACTTTTCTCAGAACGCCATACGAAACCCCGTTCGTAGACCTTTTGCTTGACAGTTCGTAAGTTCGAAGATCGCGTCAGTGTCATTGTCAAGTTTCTCTTAATTCGTGGAAAACCCATTTCGTAGGACTAATCGTACGATGTCTTAGGAAAGCCATAAGAACGTAACATTATTTACTCTACCAAATTTCTCCAGAACTCCAGAACACTTGATCATGGTTTTTACTGATTGGATTCCGACATAGCACCCATTCCCCCTTCTCTTATTATATTTAAAGGCAATCCTGACGAGCATGGCTACGCTAAAACTAGGACTGAAGATGCATCGTGTGCAAGCCGCCATTTTCCACGAATTAATTGCGAAGGCCATGGCTTAATTTGCATAACGGTTTTATCGCAAACACACGCCAGCCTATCGCGATCGTTCTGCATAATCTATGAGGCGATTAGCGACAAGACTTAGGTGTGTATAGAGCACTGTATCATCAGTGTTCGATGAAACAGCGGGGACATGCTTGTCTCTCATCTTGCATCCGAGCATGCGAGCAGTCGAATCAAAATGCCGATAAGCAAATTGGCTCTTGATTCGGCATGCGTTCGGGCGTTACTAGTTTGGTTTTTAGGACGGCATGTGGTAAGCTCGCACACGTTATTGGTATGAATGGGCATCTTTGCAAATTCGTTACCGCAGTACCGTATTTGACTCTCCTCTACACTATGAGGAACGTGATCTTTTAACAACTGAAATTAAACAGGAGAATTGTGTGTTGCAGACACCGGTTGAGGGCTAGAGTGGTTGCATTAGTCGCATTACATACATAAAGTTGTGACACTGACTAATTGATGTCATTGAATATATAAGACCAATTTTTAGAAGAACAATTACTTTTATTGCTGATATGCCTAGTAATTAATCAGTGGGTATTGGAGTATTTCCTTGTATTCAAAAAGTTATAATTGTCATGATTTGTTGGGTTCAAAAGCAAAGAAAGAAGAAGATAAAGAAAACGCGTTTTCCAGCATCCTTTGACACAATGATGTCGTAATCCGGTAGAGTCAAGTGAAATTTAGAAGATCCTTTTTTTTCTCCGTTGTAAATAGTTTGAATCTTCACGAAATTAATCATTTCAGCTCGTAATAATGACAAGGATTGCATTTCTCAGAAATAATAATAGAAGATGTTTATTTATGTAAATTATTATCTTGTTTTGTTGTAATTTTTCTCGATCGTTTTTGTCCTTCTTAAACCATTGTTTTTGTACTACTTGATGATAATGTGCGTGTTAAAAGAATTTCATCGCGCCCCCCCCCCCACCCGAGTTGTACAATGTGGATGCCACGCATGGTTATGCTGCTCTTACTCTATTTCATATTTCATTACTGATGTTACCGTAAGAACTATACATCATAATAAACATAGTCTGATGTTGGAAAATAAAAAATTATGAAAAACCCGAAAATCTTTTATGATGAGTGGTCAAACAATTAATATTTATCTCTCCGTTCAATATCTTTCGGTATAATTCACACAAACTTTTAATATCGGCTTGGTTAAGACGAAGATCGTAATTGGAAGTGCTGTGGGGGGGGGGGGTGAGTTTCTACCGAAATCAGCGAAAGTATAGTTTTAGGGAAACATCTAATTCATGCAAGTTGAGAGGAATTCGATTAAATTTCCATTCGGATTTGTTTGTATTATTCTATGTAAATCTATTTCTTTTCTTATATTTTCTAATTCATATATTCAAAAGATGATGAGTTTATTGTGACAACAAAAACATTATCCATTGTTTATTACCCCTTTAGACGAATAATAAAATAAATGAAAGCTGTACATACATCTTAATTGTGATATCGAGATCATGTTATTTTTTTAATGATGATAAAGTGTAATGATACAAAATCATCATTCATCTATGCATATAACAAGCCTGGATGGTGTTTTGGTGTATTATCTTTTTGTTTTTGCTTCCTAACCCAAAGTTCTTATAGTTACTTTTATATTTATATATAGTGCGTCAATTTCTTTTTTTTTTAATGATATGTGAACTCTGCATGAATAATTAATGCATGATATTTTTATTTACTTATTAAGGCGATATGAACAATTTCATGTCGAATATAATATTGGAAAAACAAAAGAATTCAAGAAAATAAATTATAAAGTATGGCGTGCATTGAAATTAAGATAATATACATGCATATAATACTGTACAACTATGTAGAATTGTAATTTAAACGAAACGTATCATATACATATCTAATTGGAGTATTCATTTCTGATTTGCAAAAGCTCATTAGCAAACTGATATATAAGCTGTTAGTAAATTTGTATAATAAACATGTTAATATAAATTGTGATACAGTGACATATCCACAGGAATGCACCCCTTGGAAACCCGTCATATAAAGTTGACGCAGGTGCCCTCATAATTCACCCCCATCCCTTTTTATGAGGCTCACTGCAAATCAGAAAATTGGCTGACAGAACACGGAACGACCAAACAACAAAAAATTATTTTATATAATCAATAGGCTAGTGTTATCATTTTTTTCTTTTTGTTTTTATTTTAACTATCTATTTTGTTTCTTCTCACGAAGGGAATCTGCAAGAAGGGTGATTATCATATTTTAAAAGGCCAACATTGGCAATCTTACAAAAGCTGGGGGGGGGGGGCTGGCTAGGGTTCAGCCCCCACCCACTTTTTTTTTTTAGCAACGTGTATAAAAACGCAAAAATGACCATAGATTATTTGATTTTAGCCCTGTTTCAGACCCCCCCCCCCTCACTTTGCGTCAGCCTCAACCTTTCAAAAAACGCTCGCGGCCCCTTACATCATTATTATTTTATCATACGGTCTAATTGAATTGATTGTTTGCTATTTATTCTTCTTTTTTTTTTTTTTTTTTTTTTTTTCGTTGATTATTTATTATATTTATTTAAAAAAAAATAAATATCCAGACTAGTTAATATTATAACATGCTTGATTTTCCTATACACTGTTTCACCTGAAATAGCGCTCATCATATCAAAGATTGACGGGCTTTTAGCGGAGTGAATTGGGGATAAGCTATGAATACAGTTATATCCAATTTGAAGCATTAAAGTATATTGAATATATATATTAACTATCTTTGAAAATTGGTAAATGTTTGCAATAAAGCCTCTGCATACAATTAATTGTTTATAAACCTTGAATCGATATTAATAAATGACGATAGATTTCGTTTCACCTTGGAATTTGTTTTTGCGTATTAGTGCAAGTATAACTTTGTGCATTGATTGTAAGAATGATACTATGGAAAAGTGAATATTTGTAATCAATTCATACAAATAAATAAAGTTAAGTAAGTTTGGATATATTCAATTTAAGACTTATCGTAAGCCTACCGACAGTAAAGTTCCCGGAGTTTCACTTGTGAAGACAATGTAAACCATAATCATTAAAAAAATCCACTGAATTGAAAATGAATAGCATATTAAGCTTTTGATTTATTATTGTCTTGGATTTAGTCACTAAGATAATATTTACCTATATAGTGACCATCTCTTTGATACTTTTTTATTAGGTCAGTTTTGATTTATTGAACTTTCTTTAGTGTCTTCCTCGCCTTAGTACTTTATCTCCTCCCTTTCTGTTTTTCAAGTTTCTTCGGAATCCATTTCCCTATTTGACTCATCTCTCCATTCTCGCTGACATGCATTGATTTTGGATCAAGTAATGCTATAGAATGAGGGGGCAGAGATGACACTCTTCTTTTTATTTTAAAATAATATTCCATTGCTTTATATCGTCACTTTAATTTACTCATTCTCTGACATTTTATGTTAATCGGCTCTACACACATTTCTAAATTATCATCCATTTAAATCGCATTCGTATTTGATCAACAATATTATCTGTTCTTATTGTTAATATTGAAGGCATCTATGTAATTATCTTTAAAATTCAACGCAACCTTGTGATAAGGTAATGACATCACTCTGTCCCATCTATACGCTATAGCTATAGGTTTGTTAGAACCAAAGTTGCAAGAATATAATTTGTAAAATGTTTTGAATTAATGTTAATACCTACAAAATTGTAATTAACGAGGAGAAAGAGACGTATTCTCAATCTGCCCCTACACCCAAATCTAAGGATGCTCCTCTACCTTGGTCAAAAAAATTATTATTGCTAAATAGCCTGGCCACAAGAACGGTGGTCGGAGCAAAAACGTCTGGCCAGGCGGAATCCGTACCGTTCATGCGTATATTTACGTAGAATATTTATAAACGTAGCTGCTCCATGTTCGGAATGGGATTGGCGAGATACTTTCAGTTTGGGAAAGATGGCCCAAGCATACAATCGATGATTTAAATTACTTGGAACAAGTCTCGGAATATATTAAATACAATCTGTCTTATTAATCCTATAGATGATAGATAGGGAGCCCAGAAAGGGGTGGGTTAGATGGTGCTTGGTTTAAACAGTGGCAACACTATTGCCTTCCCATGTAATATTTATTCCGCATGGGCGCGGGGATTCTCCTGGCCGGACCGTTTCGCCTCCGACAACGGCTCAGAACAGGCTATACGAACACCATTTACGAAATCAAGCAGTCAATGGTAAGCTTATCAAAAGTGACAAGTGGTCAACTTCAATCAATCAATCAATCTGTCTTATTCCTACACCCCTTTCAACTGACCGCGCAACGTACACACCAAACACGTGCGAAGGTACTTAATTTTGCACCTCAATATCCGGTGTTAATAAAACCAGCTAGATTCATGATTGCCAACATCATTAATTAATGAGCATTGAAGTCAACATGTAAAGCCTCATTCCAATAGACGTCCACATAGTTCGACTTGGTGATGGCTTATAATTGATAGGCCTGTTCACTCTTTTTTGGAGCGCCATGTACGGGTATATAAATTCTCTCATTAGCATAAAATAATTATTCTCAAGTTTTGACCCCTCCAAGAAATAATATATTTAATATATATATATTTATATAATATACTATATCTATATATAATACCATACAAATCAGTTGTGTTTACATAACAAACATATATAACACAACAAATTAGACCTCATATCACGAAAAGGTACAGTATGTGTTGATATTTTCTACTAAATATACGCTATTATGCTGTACCATGTTTAGACTATGTATAAGGGCCGTTGTATAAATATTTCTGTCTATCATGACATGATGTCTGTACGTCCCTAAGTCATGCCATGTGATTTGAATGATATCTATAATATGCATTGACAGCATTCATGCGACATGAATGACGTGTATTCAGCTCAGTTATTACGGACAGAAGACAGAACAATTTGGACAGAGCATCTATGTAAAGTATTAGGGTGTTCGAATCAATTTTCTGGGGCATTGGATTAGAATTCAGTTTAATTTCTGTTTTATAATGCATCTCAGTTAGAAATGTAGAGACAGTACCCCATAATATATATGTTAAAATTATATTGAGGAAAAAAATACACAAAACTTATTATAATTAAAGCATTTTTGATACTTAGAAAATGTCGAGAAATAAAAATTAAACATATGAAATTATTATGGTTAAGTAAATCAGTCGTCTGTAATATTAAGCTGCGATATTTCTGAACATAACTTGAATTGATTGAGACGCTGCCACGTGGTATTTGAAATATATAGGACAACTTCAGTGTACCTATCTAAGTCTTATCGATGGTAAAAGGGTTGCACGATTTTTTGTATCGTTATGGAGCCTGCGTTTCATTTGTGATTTTCGAGTTAAAGATCGTCTTTAACATGGTTTTGATAAGGAACAGGGTTGCAATGTCAGTTCAATACCGTGATATCACTAGCCAGGATAACCACCGATATGCCCAAATAGACACATACCAGCACCCCCTCCTCCGCCCCCATTCCCGCCTGTCCATGACTATTCATGTAAATGTATTATTCAACTCCTCCCTCTCCTGTCCCTCTAATCCATGGCATCATAACCTCCCTTATCACAGGATCTTCATGCCCCAGAAAGAACAAAAAACCTCACTCATCACCTATCCACCCTACCCCCTTACCCCCCCCCGCCCCCCTTCACCTCTCAACTATATGACAACACACTCCCTTATAATGCCTGGGCTTATCTGTCCGGTAGAAACCTCATACCCTCACCTCTCACCTACGGTATCACATCTCCCTGGATACGAGGGATTCATTATCCCAGTAGAACAATAGATTTTACCCTCCTCGCCCCCCTCCCTTATAATTTTTGAGGATAGCAACAAAAAAAAAAAAAATCTCAGAGTTTGTCCCTACACACTCTAAGTGCATGGAATAATATTCAAAGAGGAAACCTGGATTTTTATTTCATAGCAATCAATAATATAATGCTTCAAAATAACTAAAAAAGTGATTCTTTTCATAGACTGCACTGATAACTGAAGTTTACCCAGGTACGTTTTATGACTATCTCGTGAATTACAGTATTCAATATCTCAGCTTCAAATCTCAGGCCTGTCTGACCTAAATGTTTGCAATTATGATTAAGCATTAGCTAGAAGAAAAAAAAATAAAATAAAAAAATAAAAAATAAGATCTGAATGAAGTTCCCTCCTTTAAAAAGAGAACAAGCCGTAGAGCCAACCCCTGAAACCGATCGTTATATAATTCCTGAATCTAAAAACATTGTTAAATGACCTAGATAATCATCAATTTGTAAATTGCTCGGCATTTTCTATGTCCTAAATTATATTTAGATGGTATTATGTTGTGACATCTATGTGAAGGGACCACTAGGGTTTGAAGAACAGTCTAGCAATTTGTGTTGTATGATATGGTAAGTACATAATTTAAGAGAGGGGTTAATATTCTGAAAATATATTGCTATTACGATTTTATGTATGTATAAATAGGCATGAAAATTATTCGAATATAGCCATTACAGTTCCGTTAATCAAATTACTTTTTAAAGATTATCTTTTTTGTTTGTTGTTTTTTTTTTAATTATATTATTATTTATTTATTATTGTTATTTATTTATTCATTTATTTTATTTATTTGTTTATTATTTATTTATTTATATATTATATATTTTTATTTTTTATTTCTATTTTATATATACTGTATATTTATATTTATTTATTTATTTATTTATTCATTTACTTTATTTATTTGTTTATTATTATTTTATTTATATATTTTTATATTTTTTTTTTTTTTTTTTTATATATACATTATATATATCTATTTATTTATTTATTTATTTTATTTATTTATTTATTCATTTATTTTTTTGTTTATTATATATTTATTTTTATTTATATTTTTATTTTTTATTTTCATTTTTATATATACATGTATATTTATTTATTCATTTATTTTTTATTTTTATTTTTTATTTTTTGGGGGGGCGGGAGAAGGTATTGTCTCAACGCCAACAAGAAGTACAACAGATTTGTACCTCATTATGCCGTCGGTCCAAACATGCACGCAGCTTATTATTACTGAGATTGTCACATACACTTTTTATGAAATTAATATCAGGCTATATTCTTCTTGTGGTACTCATGTCCTACTTATTTCCACCTATGAACATCTATCACCAAAACCTATCAACGTAAATTTTAATCATAACCATAGACGTTATCATGCCCCCCCCCCCCCCAAAAAAAAAAAAAAAAAAAATTATATTGAATGAAAGTATTAAAATAGTAAAATTAGAACAAGGATATTGCACTTCTTTTATTCTCTATTTCTTACAATAAAAAATGATGAAACAAAGTCGGAATCGGAATAGAAATGCTATAATGCACCTCGTGCTTATTGGACATGCCCTTTGTCACACAATAATGACCACACCCCACGATATTTAATGATGATTATGTTAGATTCGATTAACTTTATTGTTTCATATCCTCGTAATAATTTTGTATTAGAATAATGAATACATAATGTTTATTGATATTCTTTTGTCAAATTAATTAATTAGAATGAAACGGTTGTCATGGCAAAATAATCACTCACTCCTCTCTCACTGTCAAATATTAGGCTATATCTCTCTTTCTTCTCTCTCTCTCTCTCTCTCCCTCTCTCTCTCTCTCTCGCTCTCTGTCTATCTCTTTTTTTCTGATTACCCCACGGTCTGTATCCTGTACTGCTTTTCATTTTTCTATGCGGTGGTCACAACTCGCGTACCTTCGACGTAGCAACTCGCTACGATGATTTCGTAGAAAATTCGGCAGCGAAGTATCATGCAGGCGCCGTTGCATGTACGACGTGCATGAAGTTTTTACAATACCTACGAAACGCAGGAAATCGCAGAAACTGACCCACGACTCTGCATGCATCGTGCATACAACGCATGCTACGTTGCTGCACATGCCCGTAGCTTACCGCGAGTTGTGACTGCGCATTTAAAGCACTTTCTCTCTGATCAACTCAAGTGCTACAATTTTTCCCATTTAAACTCTATATTTGACAATTTATTTCGTGGGGGTGTAAAGGAATGATATGACAAAGAAGGAAGTGGAATAGGGCCTACTTTTGCCGCCCTTGCATGATTCTTCCCCATGTGACTCAACTACAGGGACTGGTGTATGTATAACAGGTGTACTAGGACCCCATCATGACCCTGTCAGGGGAAATGACCTCTCTGCAATTATACAGAGGGGCTTCCCAGCAAACACAAACGTTTTAGAACGTTTTTAAAAACGTTTTATTCAGGTCCGTAGGTCCTCGTCTGATATGAACGTTTAGAAAACGTCATTATACGTCAAGTTGGACTTTCAATTTGTGAAAAAATAATGGTTCCAAAAAGAACGTTTTTAAACGTTCTTTGGACGTTACAAATGGAACGTTTAATCAAACGTTCACAAAACGTTTTATTTGGAACCTTATAACGAGACATATTTTATTGAACGTTTTCTGAACGTTTTAAAACGCAATGGACTTTATGCAAATGAGTGGTAATTTGCATTAATTACGTTATACATATGGAAATAAAGTTTTAATGATTTTTTTCTATTTGCAGTAATAATTAATGTTTTGGTGTTTCGTTTTGATAATATTGTTCAGAACACACATAAAGATTAAACACTAATTGGTATTGGAATGTACTAACATAACAATAAAGTAATAACTAACCATTACAGACGATACTTTCAATAAAATATAAATTTACTTGGAGCATTATTTAGTGTTAAATCAAAATAAATCCAACTCAAGTCTGCCCTTTAAGCATGATTTTGTGCCATTCCACAATTTGGCGAAGAGCTTGAGGTGCAAATAACATATTTTTATCTATTACATTGTTTACATAAGTTTTTAATAAGGTTCTACAAACGTTCTATAGACATTCTTAAAACGTTTTCTGAACGTTCCAAAGTTTTCTGGACGTCCGCAGAACGTTTTCGGAACGTTTTAAGGTTTTCCTGGACGTCCGCAGAACGTCCATGGAACGTTCAAAGGTTTTTTTAAAGGTTTTACTGGACGTCCGTAGAACGTCCACAGAACGTTGTAAAAGGTTTTTGGACTTTTATAAGGTTCCAAAGGTTTTCTACAGGTCCTTATAAATTTTCGAAAGGTTCTTTTTGGGTTTTTAAACGTTTAGAAAACGTTTTTCCTAAACGTCCATTCGGAACGTTATTAACGTGCAAAACCTTCACAAAAGGACGTTTTCTAAACGTTTTGACAAAACGTCCATAGAACGAACTTGGAACGTTCTTAAAACGTTCAGAGAACGTCCAATTGTTAGCTGGGTTCTCGCAAAATGATGGACCGAATTTATTCTCTTGGTATATGCAACATTCATACAGAAAAGTTAATAAAAAATAGTAATAAAATAGGGCTTTAGTACCTGTTGTTTTTCCTTAAAAAGTTTTATGTCATCGATTTATTTATACATTTTATTTCAAAAGAGTAAAATAAAAGTTTTAAAAGTCTTGAATTACTTTTTAGGGGCCCTGAAAAAGATGAAATTGCTTCAGAATGGCTGAATTTTGGGTCAACTCTTCATTTCTAGGATTTGTTCTTATTTTGAGTTCTGGTCTCCTTTAATAGAACCGTTTTGTTTCCATTCATATTACAATCATGCCATTACGAATCAATTCCAGTTTTAAAAACAAATGACCTTATTGTGCAACAGGAAATTGGAATATAATATAAATCAATTTCAATTGGAATGACAAATGGGGAGGGGGGTTAATAATTCATGTCATAACCCTATTAGAGAATAAGGTATATTCGCCGGCTTATAACCACGTTGGTCTAACAGCAGTTGGTACAATTCTCTGATTGTCTTATACCACTTGGGCTAAACCCATATTTCCCCAATACTTACTTGGTGTCATTTCCGATTGGTCTAATGACAACTTGGTCTGATTCCCAATGCGTCTAATAGCTTAATGGTCTAATTGTATTACCGTCTAATTCCCAAATGAAAATAGGATATTACCAGTTTGTTGACCACGTAGTGTAAGACCAAGTGGACATTAGACGAAATAGACATTATACCAAATGGAAATTAGACAAAATGGGCATTAGCCAAAGCGGATTTAGACCAAATGGCAATTTACCTTAGGGACCCCCAAATGCACATTTCATTGATTGCGCCCTCTCTTGTTAGAAACGTCAATCAACTAAATAGTCGATGTTCATTGGCAATGATTGGTGCTTTAACAAATTATATTGCAGTAGTTCCCATCAACGTTTTCTTCTGTAACCCTATACATTTCATTGCTGTTATTAATAATCAATAATAGTCAATATCACATATTATTGTAAATTAGATCGTTTAGATAATCGACTGGTAAATAAGTGCACCTTTATCAACACTGAAATAGTCATTGTAAATCATACCATGAGCAATAACAATCAACATATTACATGCTTAAAATCACATTGCAGAGGGCATGGGTTAAATCGTATATCAGAATATTGAATGATGTGCTAGAATATCCTCAATTTATAGTGATTACCAACGAGCAATCATCTAAATATAAATCAAATTA
>CALNVZ010003426.1:10000881-10018242 GCA_940671915.1 Paracentrotus lividus
CGACCATGTTGGTTAATTTTTTAATACTTAATTGGTAATTTCTTTTTTCATAATCATTGTTGGTAAAAAAATAAGCCGAGTAGACGGATGGACCCGGCTTTGACAAGGATTGTCACATACATGAAGAGTTATGCCTTTTATTAGGATATCATTATTTGTTGGCCTAAATAGGGTAGCGCTCAGTGCTAACGTATGGTCCATAGTCAGTCAATTCTTACTTCGCGTCAGACCGTAGGTCTAAATCTAGTCAGTTCTGATCTAAGATCTATTGTATAGATCGAATATAGAACGGTGTTGCCTGATTCTACGTTTAGATTCCAAGTCATCCTCTAACCAGTCAAGTAGGCCTCATTGGACTATATCGGAGGTCTAAAAATATTAGGCTAATTTAGTGAAGTGATGTTCTAACGCAGTTCTAATATTAGCCAACAAATCTATGACTCAAGACTTTGTCGAGACCAAGTGGTTGGAGAGCGAGCAGATTCTAGACGGCGGCATAAATTTCAGGCAAGTTTAATACTAAGTTAACGCTAGGTCTATACGTCTCAACCGAATAATTAAGAACCGTACTGGCCATGTAGTCAAACATAATGCATGTTAGTCTATATTGTCAGCCAGACCAGCAGTCACGTTGTGACCCTGTTGTCGTGCGAACAAAATACGTGCATAATGATGGCGTATATCTTATGTGTATAAATCAAATCGCAAGATTCTAGTGCGAGAGCGGACGCGTATCTTTGTAAATCCCGTTTCCCATGGTGTTTTTCTTTCACGTGACCAATTTTTTTACCATATGGTTAAAATTGGAATTGGGCTTTTTTAAACCATGCTTTTCACGTTTAACCAACTTTTTTTAACCAACTTTTTTTAATCATTATTGGTTAATATTTTAACCAACTGGTTTTAATATGTTTTTTTTACAGCGTTCTGAGATGTGGTAATCACGGTTTATTGAAATTAATAAATCGTAACATAAACTTTATGTAACTATGTCAAAGACCAACAGCTGAAAATAAAAAGAAGCGTTGATTATAAGAATGTGTTGATTAATACCCTTCGTTCAGTCAAGAAGATTTTATAATACCTTGTTCAATGATGTAGGTAATATTGGAAGACTTGGTCTCAATAATGATTGTAGGACGTCAAAGGATTTATTACAAGAAATGATTTAATGGGTGTTTTTATCCGCCAAGATAAGGCTGAAGCTTTAACAATATTTTATTGATTGCCCCGAATATCTATCAGAATTCCTCAAGTCACAATTCATCTGATTATATGAAACGATGTGAAGATTTCCTTGTTTTTAAATCTGCTAAAATCTGAGATCCTTAATTGTTCGTTTTAAAACCTTCTAATCGAGTGTTCTGATGATATTTCACCTCGTTATATAAGAGAGAGATTCCTTTTTGTTGATCTTTATGTAAATCATTATATTCCTTTCAGGGGTTTTCATATAACTAAAGGTAGCTAAAGTGGTGCCGGTGTATAAAAATCTGATCGTAAAAATGTCATAAATTATAGACTGATTTTACCAATTTTTTCAGATTCTTGAGTAATTTATAACGATTAATGAGTTTCTATCGAAAGAGTATCTTGATTCCTCACCGTGTGGATTTCGTAGGACTTCTCCACACAAATGGTTTAATTATTTGAGTAATATAAAAGCTATTGATGGAAACATATTGCCTGGGTATTTTTAGACTGTCCAAGGATTGATACCATTGCCATGATATCCTGCTCAAGCACTGGAACATTATGGAATTCGAGGGGTAGCATGTATGGTTTCAAAGCTATTTGTGTGACAGGACACAATTTGTTGTGATGATAGATCTAAATCCAACACGTCTATTAAGTTGGTGTATCAGGGTTTTTTTGGTCCCTGTTATTTTATCTATATAAATATATAATACATTCATCAACATCATTTCGATTCCCTTTTTGCTGATGATACGAGTCTGCTGCTGGCTGATAGAAAGTAGAAAACTTGTTACTAGTGGCAAATCAAGAAATTAAGAAACTGTATGCATGGTTTGTTGTAATAGTTATTGCTTAATCTCCAGAAAACAAAGTGCGTAATTTCTTCTAGGTAAAAGTTCGCAAGTAATTTGTTTCAAGTGGGGCATGATGTTGACCTAGTTCAAATGGTTGTTCCTTGGTTAAATATAGATGAGCTTATCCTGGAAAAATCATTTTGATACTGTTTGCTCAAAGTGTCTCGCAGTGTAGGTGTTATTTAACGTTAAAATCTATTTTACCTGAAATGATATTGATACAATATACATTATTTCCTACCTTATTGACATATTGTATGTTTGGGGAAACACTTTAAAGTCTTATTTTGATAAGTTAGAGTATTGCAGAAGAAGGCAATTCGACTTATACTAATTCTAATTATATACATCCAAGTTGTCCTATTCCTTTGTCTTAAAATGTTGCCACTCAGTGAGCTTGTGTCATTAATATTTATTGTGTATTGTTTTTGTTCAAACTGCAATCATTCCTCATGAGTGTACTTAAACAATTATTCCTTCAGAATTCGCAAATCCATAATTATAATACCCGTCAAAGGGTCTTATTCATCACCTTTTGCTAGAACAAATGCACTCTGACCTCCTTTCATATCCTGCTTAAGAATGGAACACGTTGCCTGTTGATATAAAAAACTAGTACAACTCTTTCTATGTTAAAGGTTATCCAAACTTATTTCTTGAAAGGTTATGAATATTATCTTCATTTGTATTCTAATACTGTCTTACACTTATACTGAGCTCTCCGATGTGAAATGTGTGTATGTGTATTGTGTGCGAGAGTGTGTATTTGTTGGTGTGTGCATTGACTGTGTTGTTTGTAAATAGTTTTAGTCTAGTTTAGCATTTTGCCTTTATCTTTTTCTTTAGCTACATTGTACATGTTTATGAAATATTGTTATATATGTGTCTGATATATGTACTACGTTACACTATGTTAACTTACCATGTTTCATATTCATGTACTTGTGATCTATTCTGTAGTTTAGTATCTCAAGTATATTTTTTATTTTTCATACAGGCCACTCACAGTAGTCTAAAGCATGGGTCGGAACCGGGGGGTGTGGGGCGCAGCCCCCAAAAAAAATATTGGGGGCTCAGATATCGTTGAGCCCCCCAATATTTTTGTGCGTACGATTCGGCGATCGACTATATAATATACCCCATATTTGTATCATTATTATTTTTTGTTTTTTTTTGTGGAGGGACTCAGACATCATTAAGCCCTCCATAATCTTACTGAGATATCATTGGGCTCCCACCAAATTTTAAATGAAGTTATATTTCAGGTTCTATTGACAAATTTTAGCTCGCGCTGCGCGCTCGCACATTTTGATGCCGTACGATTGGCGATCGACTTATAATCACCAATATTGTATCATTATTATTTTGTTGTCTTTTTTTTTTTGTAGGGGACTCAGATCATATTAGCCCTCCCATATCTTACTGAGGATATCATTGGGCTCCCCACAAATTTTAAATGAAAGTTTTATTTTAGTTCTATTGAAAAATTTAAGCTGCGCTGCGCGCTCGCTCATATTTTAGTTGTTTTTTTTAAATAGGAACTAGGATACTATCTAGGTGTAGCTCACCATTGAGCCCCCCCCCCGGTGTTTAAGAGGGGCTTTGAATTTTTGAGTCCCCCTTCTGCTCATAATTTTTCTGAAATGCTCATATTTCAAATTTTTGTCAACTTTTTAGCTCATGCTGCTCGCTCGCCGGATCGGTTCGCATGTCTTTCTGTTAACTTTTTTTTTTCAGAATGACAAGGGTCCCTATTATTGGTTGGGGCTCACAATAACCCCTCCCTCCCCGAGTGGTTTTGGGTGGGTTGATATCATTGAGCCCCCTCTCTGCTCCCAATTTGTTTTTGAAACGCTCATGTATCAGTTCTCTTTTACAAATTTTAACTGGATGTCTTTAAGTTATTTCTAACAAAAAGCGCTAAAATGCACTGTTTTCAGGTTGATATATCAAAAATTTCAGCTCGCGTTCGCGCCGCGATTGTTTAATGAGATAAATATTTCTTTGTTTGTAAACATAGCACAAAAAAGCGCTTTAATGCACTGTTTTCAGGTGCTTATCAAAAATTCAGCTCGGCTTCGCGCTCGCATTGTTTAATGAGAATAATATATTTTATAACCATGCACAAAAAAGCTTAAAAATGCACACTTTTCAGGTTGCTATATCAAAATTCGCATTGTTAATGACATATCTTCTTTGTACACATATCGAAAAAATGCACTTTTCAGGTTGATATATCAAATTTTCAGCTTGCCGCTTCGCGCTCGCATTTTTTAATAGATAAATATGTTCTTTATAAGCATAGCGAGAAAAACGCTTAAAATGCACTGTTTTCAGGTTGATATATAGAAAAATTGGCTCGCGCTTCGCGCTCCCATCGTTTGATGAGAAATATCTTCTTTATGTCTGCACAAAAACACGCACTGTTTTTAGGTTGATATATCAAAAATTTTCAGCTCGCGCTTCGCGCTCGCATTGTTTAAGAATAAATATCTTCTTATAACCATAGTAAGGCGCTTAAATGCACACTTTCAGGTTGCTATATCAAAAATTTTGAGCGCGCTTCGCTTTCGCTTGTTGAGAGTAAATATCTTCTTTGAAACATAGCACAAAAAGCGCTTAAAATGACTTTTCAGGTTTCTATATCAAAATTTTGAGCTCCGCGCTTCGCCGTCGCATTGTTAATGAGATAATATCTTCTTTGTAAACATGTTAACGCTAAATGCACTGTTTCAGGTTGATATATCAAAAAATTTGAATAGTACATAATTTATTTTTATATATAAAAAAAAAAAAAAATTAAAGAAGACTTGCTTTTTCAAAAACTCCGTAAACGTATGCTGAGGGGGGGGGGTAATTAAAAAAATCCCAAAATAGTTGGTGAAAATGAGCCCCCCAATCCTGAAATCTCGAAGCCTATGTAAAGGTCCTAAAACAAATCATATACCCTGTAATCTAATGATGTTTATTGTAATCATATTATTTATATAATTAATGTGATTATTGTGATGATTTGGTTTGATAAATAAACTTGAAACTTGAATACCTTGTACTAATTTCAAATTATACATATTTTACAAATTATGTTGGCTCAACGTTGTATGCCAGCAGGCAATCCTCACTACACATAGGATGTTTTGATTGACATCCATTGATCCCTTCTTTTAACCTTCAGGAAATGAACGATTATCTGATGTGACTGTTATGACACCTTGATCACTCACTATTATCTCTTTACTCCTAGTCCACCCTCATCACTACTATGAAGTGCATTCATAAATCGCCGACTTGTAATCCATTTTGAGGAGCATCTTCCCAGCTCATTTATTTTGGTGATTTATTTATACGGCATACGACTGTATATATAAAAAAATGGTAGTAGGTAAATGCAGGATTATGGGCCACCTAAGCAATTTCCATGATTTGCATAAAATACAAAATGCACACAGCTAATTTTGTTTATATGGATCAATAACTATTGCTCTACTGTTATTGTGAAGAAAAAATTATCACCAACCCCCTGTCTGCAATATTCAAAGGTTGATGTCATCAAAGTGCCCATTACTTGCGTGTGCAGGTAATATGGGCACGTGTATTTAACGTATTTATAAAAAATTATAGACTTACTATGTCTGGAACTAGCATAAAATGTTGAAAATCATTAAATTTAAGATATATTTGAATTATAAGACGTTCAGTAATACTTTGACTGATATTCAATTTAATTTTGCCTGTTTGAATGATAGTATTAAATTTTTTCATTATACAAATCAATATAGGCTACAAAAGTTATTCTATTAATAATATACTGTAAATATATATAAAAAAACAATCTTAGCGAGAGATTTATGCCTCATCCAATAATCCAGAATCTTCCGGCATTTTGGACTCCCTATTACCTGCACTAATTGTTGCATGTCAAGCAAGCATTTAATGCACATTGCACCCTTCATTACAACAAATTGACTGCACACGCTTTTATGATGAAAATGAAGCTATAAGTTACTAAATTACAAACCATTGAGGTTACCCCTCAACACTTTTTTCAGCATATATTTTGTAAATATCAAATTTTATACAGGGTAAAAATGCCGTATTTTTACCTACCTTGTTGGTTTTCAGCAATTTCATAGAGAAATTTCGGCATCAGATGTTCTCCGACGATAATTTTTGTAGCAGTTCACCAAATGAGACGAAAAAATTGCAGAAGAAAGCCTTATTTTCGCTTTATGGATATATCAAACACTCCAGACAGTGATTTTTATACTAAAAAAAATGTTTCCTCTGTCCATTTTATTTGATACACTGTATAATTAAAAAGAATCTCATCTTTTACCATGACACCGTTTGGCATTATAAATGTCACGCATAGCAGAGAAATTGCAAATAATGACAGGTACAAAATCCAAGTCTTGAGAAAATGAAACAAGACTGGGTGAATATTTCACACTGTGAACACAATCATCAGACGCAGTATTCATATATTGACAGCAGTGAATGGATTCCTCCAGTCTGTCTCATTTTCTCAAGACTTGAATTTTGTACCTGTCACTTTATTGTTTACTTTGAAGAACCTATAAAGTAAAGCAGTTTGTGGACTATCCATTTCAAAATAAGTTATATACAATGATATATGTGATGCATCACATCGAAATCAGACACAAGTCGCCGAACAAATTCAGAACGTGGAAGGAATGCAGAGTAATAAAAATTGTCTAATTTGGGAGGAATATTTTTTTAATTTTCTAATTGTCATGTTTCTTGTATGCTCTGTTAAAAAAATGAGTAGAAATGTAGGGAGGCCTTTAAATATGGTTTTTTGTTGATCTTTGACTCTTTTCTAGCGACTTGTATATTTTTTATATACTGAGTCAATATTTACTATATTATATATATATATTATATATATAATTATATTTATATATATATATTTATATTGATATTCCTATTCGACAAATTTCTGAAACTTAGCATTGATTTGAGGTATATTAGAATAAATAAGCCCTCTAAGTTTCATACTTCTACCTTAAATACTTTTTGAGCATCGGATATGTAATTGGCAGTTTACTTTTTTTTGCATTTGAACTACGTTTTTACACAAGTCTATGGGGAAACCAAAAGCGCATAGCGGACTATTCTTAATGCTGCGCATTACCGATGGTTAAACTATATAAATTTGGTATATATACGTAGACCCTATGTTAAAAGTGAAAAGTAATGGCACAAAAGATATCTTTATTGATTTCGCCAATGACTAGGGCATTGATTCTTAGACTGTGTAGTTCAGGTGTTCTAATATTTTGGCCACGACTGTATATATTAATTATTGTATATATATTCCTGAGTAGATTTTAAGAACAATCCACTGGAACTCGGGAAAAGAATTATTCACTGTATAATGCCATACTAAATACTTTAATTTTCGTTAATTATAAGTATACTTGAACAACACATCGCACTGTGTTCTATTTACTTTATAGGCATATTATATATTTAATGCTTCTTGGACGAGGTTAGTTTTCAGTGTATGTTATGCCTCATTACCGTGACTTGAATTTGCTAGAAAGGATCAAAGAATGAATGAAACAGTGGAACTGTGTTATGAGCTAGATATAGATACCTTATACATGTTATTTTGTGTCTTTTGATTTATTCACATACCATACTTTTCATATACCCCTGCAACTATTTATGCACTTTTAGAAGAAACAAAAATAAACGCTCCCCCTATTCATCACATGACATGTATGTATCTTATTTCAATGCACGCCATAACAAATTCTCTTAGTAAAAATTGTCATATATTATTACATATTGATATAACATGCATATGAGAGTGCCAATAAAGATAAATGTAAAAGAACGATAATGTACAATGTCGCTTGGAATAATTCACCCAATGACAAGCTAACAGGAATATAGTGTAGGCGCTTTATAATAATTCTCATTGTATCGCCAACAAGCACATATCCTGTACATAAGAGATGCGTCAATATATATGCGAATTTGAAACAACTTTCATTGTCAGCGAGATTTATGAGAGGATCTGATATTTTCTCTGTAATGAATCAGGCACATGACTATAATTGGCATACACTTCTGTCTTACTCCATCAAGAACTGTTCGCTTCTTGTGAACTTCTGCATTTTCAAGTGATAGATTGTGCTTCACTTGGGAAATTATAATTGGGGGGGGGGGTAGAGAGAAGAGGAGGGAGAGGGTAGTGTTGCGAGCACAGTTACTTATATAATTATTATAATTGTTTTCGCTCCATTCAATTTTGACGTTAATTTCGTGGAAAGTTTTGTATACAGATGTAACCCAATGAGTGATATGTGTCCACTCATATCAAGTATTTTAATATGTGAAATCCATTGAGTCTTTACTCTAGTTTTGACCACTAACGGGTAATTTTAATTTACTGTGACACCAAATGAGTATTATAACTTTTTAGGTATACTTTGTTTGTAATTGCAAACTTATCTAGGGTACTTTCACTGAGTCAGTTAAGTAAGGTTGACAAACTTGCTTGTATGGTTGTTGAATTTTTTCCCTCTCTGATTGTAGCTATCCTATTGGCCTATTCTTTTGTTTGTTTGTTGCTTTCTTTATAATATATTTGATGTTCGATGATATCCAGATATAGATGAGCACTTATCCTGGAAAAATCATTTTGATACTGTTTGCTCAAAGGTGTCTCGCAGTGTAGGTGTTATTTACAGGTTAAAATCTATTTTACCTGAAATGATATTGATAACAATATACAATAGTATTATCCTACCTTACTTGACATATTGTAATGTTGCTTGGGGAAACACTTTAAAGTCTTATCTTGATAAGTTGAGAGTATTGCAGAAGAAGGCAATTCGACTTATAACTAATTCTAATTATATACATCCAAGTTGTCCATTATTCCTTTGTCTTAAAATGTTGCCACTCAGTGAGCTTGTGTCATTCAATATTTATTGTGTATTGTTTTTGTTCAAACTGCAATCAATTCCTCATGAGTGTACCTTAAACAATTTATTCCTTCAGAATTCGCAAATCCATAATTATAATACCCGTCAAAGGGGTCTTATTCATCAACCTTTTGCTAGAACAAATGTCACTCTGACCTCCTTTCATATATCCTGCATTAAAGAATGGAACACGTTGCCTGTTGATATAAAAAAAACTAGTACAACTCTTTCTATGTTTAAAAGGTTATCCAAAACTTACTTTCTTGAAAGGTTATGAATATTATCTTTCAATTTGTATTCTAATACTGTCTTACACTTATACTGAGGACCTACTCATCGATGTGAAATGTGTGTATGTGTATTGTGTGCGAGAGTGTGTATTTGTTGGGTGTGTGCATTTGACTGTGTCTGTTTGTAAATAGTTTCTAGTCTAGTTTAGCATTTTTGACCTTTTATACTTTCTTTCTTTAGCTACATTGTACATGTTTATGCAAATATTGATTATATATGTGTCTGATATAATGTACATACGTTACACTATGTTAACTTTACCATGTTTCATATTCATGTACTTGTGATCTATTCTGTAGTTTAGTATCTCAAGTATATCATTTTATTTTTCACTACAGGGCCCCACTCACAAGCCTAGCTTCTAAAGCATGGGCTTCGGAACCGGGGGGGCTTGGGGGGGCGCAGCCCCCCAAAAAAAAATATTGGGGGGGCTCAGATATCGTTGAGCCCCCCCAATATTTTTGATGCCGTACAGATTTCGGCGATCGACCTTATAATATAACCCAATATTTTATCATTATTATTTTGTTGTCTTTTTTGTGGGGGGACTCAGACATCATTAAGCCCCTCCCATAATCTTACTGAGGATATCATTGGGCTCCCACCAAATTTTTAAATGAAAAGTTATATTTCAGGTCTCTATTGACAAAATTTTAAGCTCGGCTGCGCGCTCGCAACATTTTTGATGCCGTACAGATTCGGCGATCGACTTATATATAACCCCAATATTTGTATCATTATTATTTGTTGTCTTTTTTTTTTGTGGAGGGGACTCAGACATCATTAAGCCCCTCCATAATCTTACTGAGGATATCATTGGCTCCCCACCAAATTTTTAAATGAAAAGTTTATATTTCAGGTCTCTATTGACAAAATTTTAAGCTCGCGCTGCGCGCTCGCACATCATAGTTTTAGTTGTTTTTTTTAAATAGGAACATAGGAACTACTATCTAGGTTGTAGCTCAGCCATTGAGCCCCCCCCCGGTGTTTAAGAGGGGCTTTGATATGTTTGAGTCCCCCTTCTGCTCATAATTTGTTCTGAAATGCTCATATTTCAAATTTTTCTTGTCAAACTTTTTAGCTCATGCTGCTCGCTCGCCGGATCGGTTCGCATGTCTTTCTGTTTAACCTTTTTTTTTTCCAGAATGACAAGGGGTCCCTAATATATTGGTTGGGGCTCAAACAATAAGCCCCCTCCCTCCCCGAGTGGTTTTGGGTGGGTTGATATCATTGAGCCCCCTCTCTGCTCCCAATTTGTTTTTGAAACGCTCATGTATCAGTTCTCTTTTTACAAATTTTAACTCGGATGTCTTTAAGTTATTTCTAACAAAAAGCGCTCAAAATGCACTGTTTTCAGGTTGATATATCAAAAAATTTCAGCTCGCGCTTCGCGCTCGCATTGTTTAATGAGATAAATATCTTCTTTGTTTGTAAACATAGCACAAAAAAGCGCTTAAAATGCACTGTTTTCAGGTTGCTATATCAAAAATTTTCAGCTCGCGCTTCGCGCTCGCATTGTTTAATGAGATATATATATTCTTTATAACCATAGCACAAAAAAAGCTTAAAAATGCACACTTTTCAGGTTGCTATATCAAAAATTTCGCATTGTTTAATGACATATCTTCTTTGTACACATATCGAAAAAAATGCACTGTTTTCAGGTTGATATATCAAAATTTTTCAGCTTGCGCTTCGCGCTCGCATTTTTTAATGAGATAAATATGTTCTTTATAAGCATAGCGAGAAAAAACGCTTAAAATGCACTGTTTTCAGGTTGATATATAAGAAAAAATTGGCTCGCGCTTCGCGCTCCCATCGTTTGATGAGATAAATATCTTCTTTATGTTCTAGCACAAAAAAACACGCACTGTTTTTAGGTTGATATATCAAAAATTTTCAGCTCGCGCTTCGCGCTCGCATTGTTTAAAGAGATAAATATCTTCTTTATAACCATAGTATAAAAGGCGCTTAAAATGCACACTTTTCAGGTTGCTATATCAAAAATTTTGAGGTCGCGCTTCGCGCTCGCATTGTTGAATGAGATAAATATCTTCTTTGTAAACATAGCACAAAAAAGCGCTTAAAATGCACACTTTTCAGGTTTCTATATCAAAAATTTTGAGCTCGCGCTTCGCGCTCGCATTGTTTAATGAGATAAATATCTTCTTTGTAAACATAGTGATAAAACGCTCAAAATGCACTGTTTTCAGGTTGATATATCAAAAAATTTGAATAGAGCTACTATATTTATTTTTTTTATATATAAAAAAAAAAAAAAAAAAAATTAAAAGAAGACTTCGGCTTTTTCAAAAACTCCGTAAACGTATGTCTGAGGGGGGGGGGGGTAATTAAAAAAATCCCCAAAATAGTTGGTGAAAAATTGAGCCCCCCCAATCCTGAAAATCTTCCGAAGCCTATGTAAAGGGGTCCTAAAACCAAATCATATACCCTGTAATCTAACTGATGTGTTATTGTACTCACTATATATTTATATATGTAAATTAATGTGATTATTGTGATGATTTTGGTTTTGAATAAATAAACTTGAAACTTGAATACCTTGTTACTAATTTCAAATGTATAACATATTTTACAAATTATGTTGGCTCAAGACGTTGTATGCCAGCAGGCAATCCTCACTCACACATAGGATTGTTTTGATTGACATCCATTGATCCCTTCTTTTAACCTTCAGGAAATGAACGATTATCTAGTGTGACTGTTCATGACACCTTGATCACTCACTATTATCTCAGTTACTCCTCCTAGTCCACCCTCATCACCTACTATGAAGCTGCATTCATAAATCGCCGACTTGTAATCCATTTTTTAGAGGAGCCATCTTCCAAGCTCATTTATTTTGGTGATTTATTTATACGGCATACAGACTGTATATATAAAAAAAGTGGTAGTAGGGTAAATGCAGGTATTATGGGCCACCTAAGCACATTTCCATGATTTGCATAAAATTACAAAATGACACACAGCCTAATCTTTGTTTATATGGATCAATAACTATTGCTCTAACTGTTATTGTGAAGAAAAAAAATTATCACCAACCCCCCTGTCTGCAATATTCAAAGGTTGATGTCATCACCAAAGTGCCCATATTACTTGCGTGTGCAGGTAATATGGGCACATGCATGTATTTAACGTATTTAAAAAAAATTATAATGACTCTACTATGTCTGGAACTAGCATAAAATGTTGAAAATCATTAAATTTAAGATATCATTTGAAATTATAAGACCGTTCAGTAAATACTTTGACTAGATATTCAATTTAAATTTTTGCCTGTTTGAATGATAGATATTATATTATTTTCATTATACAAATCAATATAGGCCTACAAAAGTTATTTTCTATTAATAATATACTGTAAATATATATATAAAAAAAACAATCTTAGCGAAGAGATTTATGCCTCATCCCAATAACAAGTACCAGAATCATTCCGGCATTTTGGACTGCCCATATTACCTGCACTAATTGTTGCATGTCAAGCAAGCATTTAATGCCACATTGCACCCCTTCATTACAACAAATTGACCTGCACACGCTGTTATGATGAAAATGAAGCTATAAGCTTACTAAATATACAAACCATTGAGGTTACCCCCTCAAACACTTTTTTTCAGCATCATATTTTGTAAAATATCAAATTTTACATCAGGGTAAAAAAATGCCGTAATTTTTACCTACCTTGTTGGTTTTCAGCAATTTCATAAGAGAAATTTCGGCATCAGATGCTCTCACGACGATAGATTTTTGTAAGCAGTTCACCAAATGAGACGAAAAAAATTGCAGAAGAAAGCCTTATTTTCGCTCTTTATGGAAATATCAAACACTCCCAGACAGTGATTTTTTATACTAAAAAAAAAATGTTTTCCCCTTGTACCATTTTATTTGATACACTGTATAATTAAAGAAGAACTCTCATCTTTACAATGACACCGTTTTGGCATTATAAAATGTCACGCATAGCAGAGTAAATTGCAAATAAAGTGACAGGTACAAAATCCAAGTCTTGAGAAAATGAAACAAGACTGGGTGAATAATTTCACTGGTGACACACATCATCAGACGCAGGCCTATTCAATGATATTTGACAGCAGTGAATGGATTCCCTCAGTCTTGTCTCATTTTCTCAAGACTTGAATTTTGTACCTGTCACTTTATTTGCAATTTACTTTGAAGGAACCTATAAAGTAAAAGCCAAGTTTGTGGACTATCCATTTCAAAATGAAGTTATATACAATGATATATGTGATGCATCACATCGAAATCAGACACAAGTCGCCGAACAAATTCAGAACAGTGTGAAGGAAATCGGCAAGATAATAAAAATTGTCTAATTTGGGAGGAAATATTTTTTTAATTTTCTGAATTGTCAATGTTTCTTGTATGCTCTGTAAAAAAAAAAATGAGTAGAAATGATTAGGGAAAGGCCTTTAAATATGGATTGTTTTGTTGCAATCTTTGACTCTTTTCTAGCGACTTGTATCTGATTTTTTATATACTGAGTCACATATATATACATATATATATATATATATATATATATATATATATATATATATATATATATATATATATATATATATATATATATATATATATATATATATATATATACATATATATATATATATATGTATATTCCTATTCGACCAAATTTTCTGAAACTTAGCATGTATTTGAGGTATATTAGAATAAATAAGCCCTCTAAGTTTCATACTTCTACCTTAAATACTTTTTGAGCAATCGGATATGTAATTGGCAGTTTACTTTTTTTTTGCATTTGAACTACATGTTTAATACACAAGTCTATGGGGAAACCAAAAGCGCATAGCGGAACTATTCTTAATGCTGCGCATTACCAGATGGTTAAAACTATATAAATTTGGTATCAACATATACGTAAGACCCTATGCTTAAAAGTCATGAAAGCTAATGGCACACAAAAGATATCTTTAATCTGATTTCGCCAAATGAACTAGGGCATTGATATTCTTAGACTTTCTGTAGGTTCAGGTGTTCTAATAATTTTGGCCACGACTGTATATATATATATATATATGTATATATATATACAGCCTGGAGTATGATTTTAAGAACAATCCACATGGGAACTCGGGAAGAAGTCTAATTATCCAACTGTATAAATGCCATACAAAATACACAAACATACTTGAAATTTTTCGATTTAATATAAATGTATACAAAACACAAACACAATACAAGGCACTTGGTGCTATCTGAGTTTTAACAATTATCATAAAGGCATTTATATACTTGTACTAATTAAAATGGCTTCAATTGACGGACGAGGTTAGGTTTTCAGTGTACGTTTTATGCCTCCATTACCGTGACTTGAATTTGCTAGAAAGGATCAAGAAATGAATGAATGAACAACAGTGGAACTGGTTGTAAAGAGAGCTGATATAACGAGATACCTTATAATAACAATGTTATTTTGCTGGTCACAGTTCTTGATATTATTCCAACATACCATACTTTTCGATGATACCTCTGCAAACCTAATATTATGGCACTTTTAGAAGAAAACAAAAATAAACGCTGCCCCCTATTCTCATAACACACATGACATGTACATGTATCTTATATTCATATGCACGATCATAAAAATAAATTCTCTAGCTAAAAATTGTCATATAAGTATTTAACATTGCCATATGATAACACACTGCAGTGAGATAGATGCACAATAAACGATATAAAATGTAAAAGAACGATAACATGTAAAATGGTCGACTTGGAATTAATTCAATCCAATGACAAGGCTAAAAATATAGTGTAAGGCGCTTTAATAAGTAATTTCATTGGATATCGCCAAAAGGCAATTATCCTGTAACATAAAGACTTGCGATCAATATTATTGCGAATTTGAAACAACTATTCCGATTGGTTCACAGCGAGATTTCTATGCAAGAAGGATCCTGATTAGCTATTTTCGATTGTAACTGTTAATGTTACAGGGCACATGACTATTAATTGCCTATAGCTTCTGTGTTACTCCAGTAAGGAACTGTTCGGCCTCTTTGTTGAACTCATCTGCATATCCCAAGTGAAGATTGTGCTTACCCTTGGGAAATCTGATAAATCTGGGGGGGGGGGGGAGGAGGAGAGAGAGAGGAGGGGGAGAGGGTAGCATGGTTAGGAGCACAGTCTACACTCATAATAAAATTTATCTATAACTTGGTAATTCTTCCAGTCTCAATTTCAAATATTTGTACAGTATATTTGCGTTGAGAGGAACAAGATTTTGTTATAACAAGCTAAGTACACACACAAAAAAAATGAGAACTTGCATATATGAGTGATCACACTCAAATATCCAAGTATTTTTGACAATATAGTGACACACATCCATGAGTGCTTTCACTCAATAAAGCTACTTTGAAAACGCACCTAATCGAGTATTTTTAATTTGACAATATAGTGACACACCAAAATGAGTTTATTTAATTAACTCATTTTATTGAGTAACATAACTAATTGTTTTGAGTACATTGCACAAACTAATCTAGGGAGTAACGCTTTACATACTCAGAGAGTCAGTAAGTAAAGGTTGCACAAACTTGCTTGTGATGAGTTTGTGCAACTTTTACTTACCGACTCTCTGAGTATGTAAAGCCTTACTCACTAGGTGAGTCCTATTCCTTTTTGTTTGTTTGTTTGCCTGTTTTTATAATGATATTTGGAATGTTCCGATGATATACACATCAGTGCATCAATTCACTCAAACCAATACACTGCATTATCACTTCAGTGCATCAATTCACACAAACCAATACATTGCATTACTCTCATCAATGCATCAAATTACTCAAACTGTGTACATGACTGACAAAGAAATGGGAAATCCATGCATGGTAATCTAGCTGTTAGTGTTATCAGACGATGTATATCATCGGAACATTCCAAATATCATTATAAAAACAGGCAAACAAACAAACAAAAAGGAATATAACTCACCCAAAGACAATAAGAGCATGCAGGCTCTCCGCTCTCCGTTCCGCTATACATGTACGTACGTACGCGTAGAACATACCTCGTGTGCAGTCTCGATGTCCGTACTCGTGATCCGAGTAGGCGTACCGGGCACAACATGTAAAAGTACCGCATAGCCAGTAAAATTACTCTCAAAGACTTTCACGAGACTTGAAACGTACGAAGACGTGTCGTAGTTTACTCATCTAGGCTATATAGAATTTTTCAGCAATTCTCACTTTACTCGATTGTTAGTGTTTTCACCCGATCATCCACCAAGCCGTACCAAGTTGAAGTTGAAGAGAAACTCACTTGCACAATTGTTTTACGTAATTGAACATGTAAAGTTACTAAGGGATACTCAAGAAAAAAAAATTATTGAGTATATATACTCAATAATTTTTTTTTTCTTGAGTATCCCTTAGTAACTTTACATGTTCTGGAAGAGCCCTTACAAAAATGTCCTGTGGTATTCCTATGGTATTTCTGAATGTCCTGTGGTATTCATATGGTATTTCTGAATGTCCTGTGGTATTCCTATGGTATTTCTATGGTACAATAAAATACCATAGAAGTACCATAGGGAAATACCACACAGGAAAAGGGTACCATAAGAATACCATACAGCAGTGCTGTGGTATTTGGCACAAATACCATATGTATGGTATTACTGTATGGATTTTGGCACAAAATACCATATGTATGGTATTGCTGTATGTTTTTTTTTGCACAAATACCATATGTATGGTATTAATGTATGGTTTTTTGGCACAAATACCATATGTATGGTATTGCTGTATGGTTTTCTGGCACAACTACCATATGTATGGTATTTCTGTATGGTTTTTTGGCACAAATACCATATGTATGGTATTGCTGTATGTTTTTTTTTGGCACAAATACCATATGTATGGTATTTCTGTATGGTTTTTGTGGCACAAATACTATATGTATGGTATTGCCGTATGGTTTTTTGGCACAAATACCATATGTATGGTTTCTTGGCACAAATACTATATGTATGGTTTCTTGGCACAAATACC
>CALNVZ010003426.1:10021111-10068272 GCA_940671915.1 Paracentrotus lividus
GCATATGTATGGTAATTGCCGGTGTGGTTTTTTGGCACAAATACCATATGTATGGTATTGTGTATGGTTTTTTGGCACAAATACCATATGTATGGTATTTCTGTATGGCTTTTTGGCACTAATAACCATATGTATGGTATTGGTGTGGCTTATGTTTCTTGCAGCACAACTAATACTATATGTATGGTTTCTTGGCACAAATACCATATGTATGGTATATGCCGGTGTGGTTTTTTTGGCACACAATACCATATGTATGTATGGTATTGCTGTATGGTTTTTGGCACAAATACCTATGATATGTATGGTATTCTGTATGGTTTTTTGCACAAATACACATATGTATGGTATTGCTGTATGGTTTTTTGGCACAAATACCATAATGTATGGTATTGCTGTATGTTTTGTTGGACACAAATACCACATGTATGGCACACATACCACATGTATTGGAGCCCTCTGTTACAATGGCCCGTGTTACAATTATGTCCCGTCTCCCCTACCATCAGGGGCTGCGATTTCATGTGATGACGGTCAGTGGTTTGGGGAGAACGGAGACCTCGGAATGGGAATTATTATAGACTCGAACGGAATAGGCTCCTAAATATTTGTATACCCAAAATTCGAAATAGAATGATCTATTTCACATTATTTATTATGCAGAAACTAATGACAATTTTAAGTATAAGGTTCGAACAAATAAAACATATTCCACAAAATACGACCTGAAGAAGTAAATCGTTAAATCATTGTATTGTTATTTGTTTGTGAGCGCGAAGCGCGAGCTAAAAATTTTGCTCTATAATAACATTAATCATTGTATTACTAGCTGATAATCACTACTAGAAAATACAATTCCGAAGAGCGAGAGAAAATCTAATTAATCAACGTTTTACAATACATATATATATATATATATTATATGGTCGATTCCAGCGAAAAGTGTACACGGTGTTTTTGATCATGTTCAGGCCAATAAAAAATAAAAAAAAATGTAGGAACCTCAATTTTGCGTTGTATGTATCCGCACCGGTGAACTTATTCGTGCCGCATTTGTTCCAACTTCATTTGAAGAACTTTTTTTTAACGATTTAAAAACATGCCATTTTTGGCCATTATTTGGAAAAAAAAAACTTAATTTTTTTTCGTGACCAAACTTTATTATAGAAAATCATCAAATAATTTAGATTCAAGTTGTATTTTAGGATGGCACACATCTCAGGAGAAATTGTACCAAATTTGATATAATATAGGCAATCCAAACAATCTCTGGAATTTTTTTTCGAGTGGTAAATTTGGATGTTACTACGAATACAGCTTTTTTAAAAGCTTATAACCTATCTAGATATAACGAAGTACGGCTCCTAATTGCCGTACAGAAGCGCCTCACCATTCTCTATCGACATGCATTGTTCCCGGTGACATTGCTTTCTTTGTTAAACTGGCCGAAGAGCATATCAATTCTACTCCACGTGAAATGTAAACCTAACGTATGACATTAAATCTTAACATAAAGACGCGTCCATTATTTGAGGAGGGGAAACGCAACATTACATTCATGAGTTTAGTGGAAATACAACTGACGGCGCAGAAAATTATACGGTTCTACATTAATGTCAACGAAAACCCGCGCTATAACGGCGGAAGCGACCGATTGACAACTGCATGCAATTATTACTTAGCGTACAAAAACTCGCCTAAGAAACTTCCCTGTGTAAAATGGTCTGGTCAGTCGATCCGTTCGAGCTAATTTCTCATGGACATGAATAAATAATTGAACTTTTATCATAGTTTCGTAGGTAGATGCTTCAGACCAAATTGGGGAAATACATTTTGGCAAGCCTATCTTTGATTTTGGTTACGTTCGAGCAAGAGGTCTTTAATTCTTTCCAATATTCATATCATATCAAGAAACAGTCAGTTATGAATATTTTTAATCATAAGCAGTTCAAGACAGTCACTGTTACCCACAAATAGTATCATTGGAATAAGATAACAGAATGGTATACTCATATGTGCATGTAAGTGCCTAGATATATACGACGATACAATACAACATTTTTTTTTATTAGTTAAAGGAAGGGTATATAATGAATATTTAGATTTTAAAATGATATATAGCTAATATTTTGTTCGTTTATGGTTTCACGCTTATGTAAATATGATTTCAGAAAACACAGAGGAAAGAAGCCTATCACGTTAAGTGATCATAAAAAGTGCTCTACATCTAATGCTAATGTTCGTCGAAAACATTTGATTAACTTTTTTCTTTCGAATTATTTAAAGTATTTATGTTAGACAGAAGATATCGTATTCATTTTTATTGTTGGCTAGGGGTGATGCTATTAATAATATTCGCAATAAATTATTCTGCATGTGTGAATCTTTTAGTTTAGACGTTTATCATTTTAATCGGTATTTATGCTTGTTATCATGCACAATGTTGAGAAAAAATACCTTACACTATATAGTACAATAATCTTGTTAAAAGATATAAACATACGATAACCGGAACAAATATGACGTTTTTGCGTTAAAGTTAGTGTTTCCCCAATACTTGGTAGTATGTTCATATATTGGCTGAGAAAGATATTTTTCACAAGAACAATTAGTTTGATACCCTACACGATTATTATATCAATGGATCCAACAAATAGTTTAAATATACATGTAAGCCAGTTATACCTATGTTACCTACGATACATTAGCTGTTACCTACGCAATACTATGTTTACCTCTTCTATACAAATAGTAATGGGCGGATTCCAATTTTTTTTAGGGTTTTAATGAGGAGTCATTCTCTTTTCTTCAGTAAGATACGACATATTTAAATAGCGTCGGTTGAAGATTAACAGCAAACTACACAACCCCATGTTTACAAAACCAGATTGTCTTAAAACTATAACTTTTAATGAGATATGGCAAATTTCAAGGAAATTGAGCACCAGCCTGCTCTTACCCGATGTTTAACTATTTTAGAATCTATTGAATGAATGGTAATGACATTATTTGAAAGAAGTTATTAGGAGCAAGATTCGACTGTTACACATTAGGTCGTGCTATCGTAGGTAACATGCAAAAATATGTCTTATTTACCCTTGCACAAAGCATGGGTGAGATAAGCGTGGACAATTTTCCACACGAATAGGTTATATGTTGCACTTTGTGGGTTCAAAGGACTAATATCATCAAGAGGTTCCTAAATTTGGACTCAATTTTTTGCCGTGTACACTTTTTCCTGTGATCACCATATATGTTTGTAATTCCTTTCTGAAATTTATGGTCACTTTTGTATAACGTATACGGACTGAAACAAAGAATTTAAAGAGACTTAAAAAGTTTGATTTCATCACATTTGACAAGTGGGCCAATACAAATTTAGTCCAAATTATATAGCAAAATAAAACAAAAGTAAACTTTTGAAAACCAAGGGCGAACGTCCCCTGACTGTACGCCAGATTTGTGAAGGGAATCAATTATACACTAGATCGGAATAAATAAGCACCCATAAGAGAATATAATATAGTGTATATCCAAACTCACAATCTAATGACCTACCTCACACCATTATGCCAAAGTACAAATAAAGCGTTGTAACAAATAAAGAAATAAATGATATGGACCTGAAGAAAAGATTATTAGTTTAATTATTGTCTGGGTTTTTGCAAGCAAAGCGCGAGCCGAAATTTTTTGCTTTTTATTGACCTGAACTTGGTTCATTTTACGACACTGTGCTCTTCGTCTATTATGTGTACATATATTTTTGTTAAGCTTTAAAAATCGTAGGTGGACGATCCCCAGAAACAAAAATCGATGGGGGGGGGGACTCGATCGTCCCCCGTCCACCCGGACGCCGCCAATACCTACGTTGTGTAGTTTGTCACAGGATATTTTTTTTTCTAAGGATAGTTTCTTACAGGAATTGATAAGAGTGGTGTTTGACCAAGTCGACTTGATTAGACGAAATGGGAATTAATTAGACCAAATGGAATTTGACGAACTGATTGAAGACAAACATCCAACAGGAGATGAACCAACGGGCATTAGTCAAAGTGGATTTATGGCAGTTTACTGCTGAAGTTTGGTAGTCGTATGGTATTCCTGTGGTACTTCGTGTGGTACTATGGTAATTAGCTCATTTGCATACAATGTTTTTGTATGCACAAATCAGTATTTTGTGAAGCTTACCTCATTAACAGTAATTGCCTGCATATTAATATTTTTTCTTTTGGGGAAATATATTCCTAACACAAAGTAACATCAAGAGCGATAGTTTTGACATTTGCATATTATCAAGAGATATAGAAAATAACTAACTGTGACCCAAAATATATTTGCTAAATAGTGTACATATACCAGAGTATGGTATCCTTGGGTGTCTAGTGGCAGTCCTGTGGTAACGGCGTGTGGTATCCCTGAATTAACGGCGTGTGGTGTTCCGGTCGTAACGGTATGTCATAATCCTGGTAACTGTGTGCGGTATTGATGTGTGGTACTAGTTTGGGATAATGCTATAGGTATTTTTGCTGTATGGTACTCCTGTATGGTATTTTTTGTGGTACTTGTGCTAAAATACCATAGGAAATCCTGTGGTATTTGTGCCGGAAATACCTTTAGGAAACCCTATGGTATTTTGGCTGTATGGTATTTTGTGTGGTATTTGTGCCAAAAAACCATCGGAAATACTATGGTATTTTGGCTGTATGGTACTTCTGTATGGTATTTTGTGTGGTATTTGTGCCAAAAAACCATAGGAAATCCTATGGTATTTTGGCTGTATGGTATTTGTGCCAAAAAACCATAGGAAATCCTATGGTATTTTGGCTGTATGGTACTGCTGTATGGTATTTTATGTGGTATTTGTGCCAAAAAAACCATAGGAAATCATATGGTATTTTGGCTGTATGGTACTTCTGTACTTCGGTCGTAACGGTATGTCATAATCCTGGTAACTGTGTGCGGTATTGATGTGTGGTACTAGTTTGGGATAATGCTATTAGGTATTTTTGCTGTATGGTACTCCTGTATGGTATTTTTTGTGGTACTTGTGCTAAAATACCATAGGAAATCCTGTGGTATTTGTGCCGAAATACCATAGGAAACCCTATGGTATTTTGGCTGTATGGTATTTTATGCGGTATTTGTGCCAAAAAACCATAGGAAAATCCTGTGGTATTTTGTATGGTACCGTTGCGTGGTACCACACGACATTTTTGTAAGGGAGCGGGTGTGTACTTTTAACAGAAACACAGATTCTGAAGTAAAAATACGTGATATACGAATAAAAGCACTCGCCTCCAAGAGTAGCAAACGGGTTTTACTCATGGAAACTAGTTCTTATTTTTTGTGTGTAGATTGGACCCTAACACATAACTTATAATTGTTTAACAAGAAAGGACTATATTCTAAAATACCAAAAAAAAAATGGGGCATTAGAAATAGTTGACCAAGTTTCAAATGACACACATTAATTATACTTTTTTTGTTGTTATTTCTAGTTATATAAATTGTTCATTAGGGAGAGTATGTATTTTTTCCTTTTGGTCCAAACCTGTCCAATACCCATTTGGTCTACTGGGTTAATATCACTTTGTTCACAAATCCGTATTTTATACATTATCCATATGACATGTGCTCCGGTAATAATTGTTTTGCTGTAAATTCCATACACTTATGATAATCGAATACCTAACTTCAACACTGGACTTATCACTATACCAACCTTAACACCTAACCCTAAACTGGCCCCGTGGAAGACCAGCAGCAACATTATTAGTTGCAGCTAAAATGGGCTACCAGCCGTATTTCAATCTTGATATATGTTTACATTTTATATGTAATTGTATATGATTTTTATTTTACGGAAATAAAACCAAACCAACCAACCAACCTGGCATAAAACCATTATTGCAAGCCTAACCCTAACCATATATCCTAGATAAAATAAAGGTAGGAGCAATTTTCGCAGGAGCAAAATCACGATTCTAAATGAAGATTTGTGAGCAGAGGATGGTAGTTGTTAAAGGTAGTGTCATCCTTTTGCACACAAAAATATTACATTTCTATTTTTTGAGAGGATATAGTAGTATATCAATGACTATATCTTCCCACAACATGATTAAGCTAAAATGTGTATGTTTGTCATTATATTGCGATTATCAAAATTCATTCTTATTTTTTTGAACCTCGAAAAATATTACGTACGGTGCGAACATTTGACCGTTAGCGCAGAGAATAATGCACGCTGATGCGCCGTGTGTATATTGCTGTATGTGGTCCGTGCTGCACGCGCTGTATTTTTAACGATGTTGATGGAGAGCTGGTCTAGATTGGTAGTCAGATTTTCGTTTCATATTTCTGATCTAGGTAACCTATGACAGTATTATTGAATAGACAGTATAGGTTGATCATATTCTAAAGTTATGCCAAGTTGCATTACTTTCGCAATTTGTGAAAAAGGATGACACTACCTTTAAGGTTGACTTACTTGGATCCTTTGATTGTTTTGTGAAGATATTCAGGATGTTCAAAGACCACCAACGCATCTAAATCACCATGGATTATCAGGGTTGGACAACAGATATTCTTGGTCTCCTAAAAACAAAACAAATAAATCATTGTTGACATCAAAAAGCTGCAAACAATGTATTTGCAAAGGTTTCATTATGCTGTTATGGATGCTTTGTTGCACGAGTGGCTATTTTTGCAGATTTTAGGAGCTCATCTTCACGAAAATGTCCACATCAGTAAATAGCTACTTATAGAAAAAAAGAATCATAAAACTCATTAAACTATCACTCACAAATTTCCTCAACTAGTCCCAAATCGCAATTAAATATATATTTCGTTATACAGCAGGGGCCGCAAAGTGTTTTTGAAAGTGGAGGGGATGAGCAGAAAGTGGAAGGGGGGGGGCTGAATGGGCTAAAAACACATAGCCTGTATACAGTAATGAGGATTGAAGATACCCTTGACTGATAGGCTTACCTCTTTGCAAACATCGCCATCTTTTGCTGTGAACAGTTTGGAGTAAGCATCACACCATCTATGAAAGATTTTCTCAAAGTTCTCTTTCCCATACATAGCCTCCATTGGAGCTCGACTCCTTTCGCTCCGTTTGCTGACATCACGGATAGCTGCACATGGATTTGTAGAAATCAGTGTATCTCATGAGATTCAGTACACAATTCTGCTCGTTATGCGGCGGTCACAACTCGTCGTAGGCTACGGGGCACGTGCAATCAACGTAGCCTGCGTCGATTGCACAATGCATGCACAGGTCTTTGGTCAATTTCTGCGATTCCTACGTTTCTGTAGTAAGAGTATTGGAAAAACTTCCTGCACGTCGTACATACAACGTGCCTGCGAGGTACCTGCGCTGCACGATTTTTCTACGAAATCCATCGTAGGTATAGTTGCACGTCGAGGGTACGGCGAGTTGTGACCGCCGCATTAATTAAAAATACAGGTTTTAAAACTCGTTTTTTGAATGTGTATTATGTACCTGTACTAGGTGTAGTCCCTTTGGTTGTTGTAAAAACCTTCTGATAGCTAAACAAGTTTTCATTCATTTTGAAGATTCATCGATTCCTCAATGTAAATTTGTCACAGTTTTATTCTAAGAAATTGATTGCACGCTTCTTCCAAGATAAATTCACGTTTTGTTTTACAGCTTAAACTTAAGCTATAGATGTAATATTAGCTGTCTAGGCTGTGAGGTTAAAGGTGGTGTATAGTTTCGGGAGAAAGAAAAATTAATTTTGGTCCACATTAAGATAAATTATGAAAGATTTAATCCAAGAACCATAATAAAGCAAATTATAGTACTTGAAATCTCGTTTTAGTGTCTTTATTTCATAATATAAGGATAAAAAAAGATAAGTCGGGGACCCGTCACAGGTTAGCGCTCACGTGGCAAACCAATGGGGATTCTCTTGTGTGGGTGTTACACACAGATCGTTCGCACTAATTCACGCCGTAACCTCCGGCGTGCGAACTTGTCAGCAGAGGTATAAACGGCAGTTAAATTACGCTATATTCAAACAAATTCAATGAAATTCATCAGAAATAACGAAAGGAATGTCACAAGATCTCTCACACATATCTTTTAGTGCACTGTGAACAACATGTAACTACATTTGATCGGTTTTGTGCCAATTCCTTTTTTGCTACCAAAACTATACACCAGGTTTAAGATTACGTCCTGTGTAAAAGATCATTATTCTTTTCTTCTTTTTTTTTCTATTCTCAGCAAAACTTTAAAATCAAGACCACTATTATTGAACTCTATTATTTATTTTGGGCTCACATTCCTTCGTCTCTATATCCGCTGGTGTAGTATTCGCATGAGCCCCCCATATCAGAAGTTTGTTGACATCATCAGTGTAAGTTCCTGCGAGGATCAGGCCTGTGATACCTCCATCGCTCCAGCCCATCACCGAGAATTTCTTGTGTCCCAAGGTCTGTTCCAACAATCATTAACAGGCTTCAATATGGAGAGCATTTCATCAACATTTCTTGTCTGACAAGTTATCGGATTGGCTGAAAAGCTTTGTTACTATGATAACTATTGGAAAAAACAGGACTTGTTACATAATGGTGGTGTCACATGCACCGGGTAAAATGAACGGGTCTTCGCCGTTCACCGAAAAACCGAAATTGCAACACGGCAATAGAACGGCACCGGCCACATAGCATTTTTCATCATTTTTACCGGGTCTGTATCGTTCTATACCGGGTCTATACCAGGTCCTAGCCAGCCTGGTACCGGGCTGACCGTCCTCATATGTAGTCCATGCTTTCATTTTGTCCTTACCGCTTGCCCACCGGCCTTACCGGTCTCTGACAAGAAAAAGAAAATAATTTTCTTCGCCGGGTGACTCACCGTTTTCCACCGTTCGTGACCGTGCAAAATAGGTTGATGCGAACGGCGGGACACGGTGAAAACCCGGTGATGGTACATGGCGGGTCGGTGATAACCCGTCAAAAACGTTCACGTGATATTTTCTTCGGTTCATGCCCGGCGAATGTTTTGAGCATGCCCGCGCATGCTCAAAATTTTCGCGGGGCACAAATCGCAGGCACTGGTCGATGAAGACCCGGTGTTAGGGCGGTATAATGGCGTTGTGAGGACGGTATGCGGATGGTGTGAGGACGGAACAAACGCTCCACACCCGTCCACAAAGCGGTCATGCACGGTGTTGGACTGGACTGGTAGATCTACCCTTATGGTGTCTTCAAATCACGTATATGGTGTCTTCAATCCGCCCTTTGTTTTCTAAGCTCTCAATCTCATCGCTCTCTTCACAAGCTCAGAGAGGAATGATATTGCAGCTTTCAAAAGATACGTTATAATTTAAAATAATTTTATTGTCATGGTCGGGGAGAAGAAATCAAAATTTGGTCCTTTTATGAACATTTAATGTAAAGTAATGTCAATTCTTTTTTCGTGTTTGTTTTGTTTTGTTTGACATTAGTTTCTAAAGTTTCATTACAACAGTTTTGCAAATAAACATTAGACTACTTTCCTAATAAGCTCCAGTATAGTTTGGTCTAAAAAAAAAGGAAAAAAAAAGGGGAAAAAAAAGAAAAAAAAGGAAAAAGAAAAAAAAAAGCATCGATGTTATGCATCAACTTTGTGTCACCATCTGGGAGAAGAAAGAGTGGCCAGAAGACTGGGTAAAGTCAATCTTTCATAATACTGCAGCAAGAAGGGAGATGCTATGCAATGTGCAAACAACCGGACAATCGCTCTAATATCACATGCTAGCAAGGTGATTTTAAAGATTATAGGCAGGAAGAATGAAGAATAGACTAGAAAGAGAGATATCTACAGCTCAAGCTGGTTTTAGACAGGGCGTGGAAGCGAGAGACCAGATACACAATCTGAAGTTGATAATGGGAAAACGACGAGAATGGGGGAAGATATTGTACATTGCCTTCATCGACTATAGTAAAGCCTTCGATACAATCAGACATGAACGCTTATGGCAGGGAATGTGTGACATGGGGTTTCCCAGCCACATCATTGAGCTCCTACGCAAACTGTATATCGATCAGCTGGCAGCTGTCAGAACGGGCTATGGTATGACAGAGTGGTTCGAAATTGGCAAAGGAGTAAGACAAGGTGCATACTCTCACCACCTCTGTTTAATATCTACTCAGAACTGATTTATGCGAGAAGCTCTTAACAACTTTACTGGGACTGTGGATGTTGGTGGAAAGATCTATACAGACTTGAGATATGCCGACGATGTCGCCCTGCTGGCTGGATCTTTAAAAGAAATGCAAGATCTTCTGAACAGAGTTCAATCACCAGTGAATCCGCAGGACTCTTTTAATGTTTCAAAAACCAAGATCATGATCGTAGGAGAGAAACCCACTGAGAGTAGAGGTGAAGACAATAATGATATCATACAAGTTAATGGAGAGGTGATTGAAGTCGTTCACCACTTCAGCTACCTGGGGACAATGATCAGTGATCAGTGTAACGACAGCCCAGAACTCAAACGTAGACTTGCCATCGCAAAGAATGCAACAGTGTCACTCTCTTCAATATGGAAAGACAAGTCAATCACTAGGACAACAAAGATTCGACTGCTAAGATCTTTAGTGTTTCCTATTGCAACATATGGTTGTGAGTCCTGGGCGATGAAGAAATCAGATAGAAAACGGGTCGAGGCCTTTGAACTATGGCTTACAGGCGTCTACTTTGCATCAGCTGGACAGAGAGAAAAACTAATCAATATGTGCTTGACAGCATAGGCAACAAATGGAGATTACTGGAGCACATCGACCAACTAAAGTTTCGATACTTCGGACATGCGGTACGAGCTGCCAAGACCGAGTACGACTTAATGTCTGGAATGGTGTTTGGTAAAAGACGTAGAGGAAGGCAAAAGACTCGGGTGACGGACGGCGTAGTCACTCTCACAGATATGACATTAAGCAAGGCTATAGCAGCTGCACGAGATCGTGTCAAATGGAAGAAAATTGTGCATGATGTCACGGCCGGTCGGAGACCTGACCGATCCGCACCTTGATGATGATAGTTTGGTCTAAAACGTTTGCCCGAATTACATGTATAGTTTCATTAAAAAAAAATTGTATTAGTCTCATGGAATATTATTTTAGTTTCTCTGCTAAAATTTCCACATGCTTTTGAAATATTTAAATCTTGTTATATCAAGTGAAATATAGTAATCATAATAAATGTACTTTATTATTTTTTTTTATCATCATTTTATGAATTGTCTAATATTTTGTCATAATCATTTCATTGCAATATTCCTTTAGCCAAATTATAACCCTCTATAGAATCGCATCAAGAAAAATGTCTACATCATTCATAATTCTGCTTTTTGGATATTTTTGTATGATCCATGGATTAGTTTTTTGTGTTTTGTTTATTTTCATTGTTTTACACACGACCCCTTTAAGTGATTTTACTGTGATTAAATATATTAATCAGAACTATACAAATAATATAATTATTAATAAAAATACATGCAAATGACAATGTATTTTATATCTGAGAAACCGCTTTTAAGATTGCCCCCAAAATACGAATTGTATATAATTCATGTAATTACTTTAATTTCAATAGGGTATATATTTATGTAATGACATACCAAAATCGAACCACTTTTCAAGAAAGCCTACAAAGAATTGAACATGCAAAATGAGACTTATCCAGGCATTTCCCGACCGAAAATTTAGGTGAAAATAGTGCCTAAAATTGAGAATTAGGGGCCTTTGCCCCCCCCCCCCCTTATCGCCCGCCCCTCTCCCAGAATAATAAATAAATATTACATAATATACATTTATATGAATGGATGGAGTGACCGTATGGAACGACTCATCCTACCCATGTTGGTTGTTTGAATAAAGATGGGATATCGGACGCCCAAAGACTAAAACGCAGACCCCTATCAATAATTAATCAAGACATACAAAATAATATTATTTCAAAATGAAGAAACTTTGTGGGAAAAAAAAAAAAAAAAAAAAAACCTTTGCGTTTTCCCCGAATTTCAGAACTCTTAGTATAGAACAATAATAATAAGTACGACCAATTCGATATTGCATAAAATCTATTATATAAAGTGTAAATAATAAAATAGAAATTTATTGGATATGAAACAAAACAGAAGCTTAACAAATGCGAAAAAATATGGCCACCTATAATAATTTCCGTGTAAACCAGCCCCAAATAAAGACGATAATCATCTCCCTGTTTATGTCATATGATATTTATCCTCGACATGGTATATAATACTTTGTTTTTGTAAAAATATTACTTGGGTATTAGTTTTTAACTCAAATAAATTCATATAATTGATTGATCTCTGTTGGTTAACAATCAAGGGGACAACCGACTTAAAAACATAGTTTCACGTATAGTTTTCAGGTACTAGACTGAGTTGGCAAGTTTAGCCACAAGGGGCGTACTTGATGCGGAAAAAGAAAGGGGTGATCGATTCATGTTGCCCGACCTCACCACGGTCCATCTCCGTCCTGCAAACGGGCATGAAACGGGTGCGCGCGCCTCATTCAGTCCTTTTTACCACCCTTTCAACGACTGGTCGGTTTAAGACCGTTCTGAAATACCCAGTTATCACCGCGAGAACCCGCAAGAGTTCGGCCGTTCTTAAAAATCCTCTCGGAACGGGTGCCCAGCGAGCTCCTATGAACGTGTTGGACGGCTCCAACCGCTTCACTGTGTGCCTCACCGTTTGCCGCCGTGTGCACAAATTTGGCCAGAACGGTGGCGAACGGTGGCAAACACGGTGCATGTGACACCTGCATAAAATATCCAACAAGTCCTTCATGAAACATATTTTTGTGACAAGACAGCCCAAAACCTCAACAAAATCTTGATTTTTGCAGTTTAAATCGGTTATGTTTGTTCTTGTACCTAAGGTTTTAAGAATTCAATATAAAACATTTCATTTTTACTTAACTCTTAGTGGTATAACCTTAATAAATACCATAAATGATATTGACTCTCAGACCCCGTTGCTTGCCATAGACTCAAAACCACTATTGGAAAGATGAAGACTTCATGCCTTGTAGTACGGCCCAAAGGAATTCCTCCCACCAGGGTCTGCAAACCATGGCTTTCTGGCGGATACAGCTGGAGTCGGTCTTTGCAAGGTAATGGCCAAATGGGGGTGCGTTAAACACTTGAGATGGATGCCATCATGCGAAAGCGAGAGGTGGAGAACATGAGTCACCTCCTGAAATACCCTCTTCTGCTGCGTAACCCTGTTCCCAACGCCATGGCGCTGTGTTGTATGATTCGCCCCTTCCGGCCAGCTGTTGCGTTGCGTGAGTATGTTATCATGGGCTTCGGAACCGCGGGGGGGGGGCACAGCCCCCCCCCCCAAAAAAAAAAAATATTGGGGGGCTCAGATATCGTTGAGCCCCCCCCAATATATTTTTGATGCCGTACAGAATCGCCGATCGCCCTTATAATATAATCTTATTTGACTTAGATAATATTGAACCTCAAGATTTGTATCATATTGTGTTTTTGTTATGTTTTGCTTTGTTTTTGTTTTGTTTTTTTTTTTTGTGGAGGGACTCAGACATGATTTAAGCCCCTCACTTATTAATCTACTAGAAGCCATATACACCTTGGGAAAACACACACACAAAACGTTATAAATCTACACGTGGCAATTAGCAACATCAGACAACTAATCCTGATTAATAATGCACGTAGCAATCCCACCGGACCAAATTAATCCATCGCAACAGCCGTGAACAGAAATCATGCACTCCTACTCGCTATCTCAACAACAACGTAACTAGGGTCCCCAATCAATTCTTCTTTAAATAAAAATTATATACAGGTCTCTATTGGGACAATATTTCTTTAGCTGACGCCGCTGCGCGCTCGCACTATCATTTTCTTTTATTCTAGGTTAATTATTTTTTTGTATAGTGACAATATGGATTAAGAACTGCTATCTGGTCGGCACTCAGCAATCTGAGCCCCCCCCACGGTGTTTGAGAGGGGCTTCTATATGTTTGAGCCCCCCCCCTTCTGTTGATAATTTGATTTGAAATGCTCATATTTTAAATTTCTCTTGACAAAATTTCTAGCTCATGCTGCTCGCTCGCCGGATCGGATCGCATGTCTTTCTGTCTAAACTTTTTTTCATAATGACAAGGGGTCCCTAATTCATTGGTTGGGGCTCAAACAATTAGCCCTCTCACTCCCCGAGTGGTTTTGGGTGGGTCGATATCACTGAGCCCCCTCTCTGCTCCTAATTTGTTTTAAAACGCTCATGTATCGGTTCTCTTTTTACAACTCGGATGTCAATGCACACTTTTCATGCTGATATATCAAAAATTTTCAGGTTGATATATTAAAAAAATTTCAGCTCGCGCTGGCATTGTCTGATGAGACAAATATTCCTTTAAAACCATAGCAAAAAAGCGCTTAGAATGCACACGTTCTAGGTTGCTATATCAACATTTTTCAGCTCGCGCTTCGCGCTCGCATTGTTTAATGAGATAAATATCTTTTTTCGTAAACATAGCGAAAAAGGGCTAAAAATGCACTGTTTTCAGATTAATGTCTTAAAAATTTTCAGCTCGGGCTTCGCGCTCGCATTGTTTAATGAGATGAATATCTCTTAGAAGCACAGCGGGAAACGCTTAAAATGCACTGTTTTCAGGTTGATATATGATGACATAAATGGTACCCTGGGGTACCACAAAAAATTTGGCCATTTTGTTGAATTATTTATTTATTTTTTTAAGCCCGTACCCTGGGTTACCAAAAAATGGGAAATAATTATTGGGGATTTTTCAACATTAAATAATGCCCAATATTCTTGAAAAAAAACCCCTGTTAGTCCTTAATTTTTTAAAATTTGAGAGAGGGATTGGGCCAACAGAGTCATGATTATGCCATCTGCCTGCTCCTTATCCCCGGCGTCACTGGCCTTCTGAAACACCGCTAGCACATCGGCGGCTTCTTCCTCCCCCAACTTCTGCAATGCGCGATGTCTTGCATTCTCAAGTTTTTCCTCCCTTGAAATCTTACGTCTTTTGCGGCCCTTCCCTTTGAGCATTCCGTAGCCACCATCAAATTCTGGCATTTTTGCAGTTTCACACCAAAAATACGAAAAAAAAATAGAAAAAAAATCCGCCGTGAAAAATCAAAAGATGTTAGACTTTAGAGCTTGTTTCGGCTGCGGGGTGAAAGCTGTAGCGCAGCTCGAGCGAGAGTGCGGAAGCCACTGCATGCAGTGCGCTTGCGAGTGAGCGCTAGAGTATCGCACACATCACATAGCGCGTGCATTGCGTAATGCCATGGTTGTACTCGAGTAAACGTGAGATGGCGCTAAACAACGTGATACCCCGGGTTACTACGATACCCCGGGGTAACGCGTGGTGCATCAATATCAAAAAACTTCTGCTCACGCCTTGCGCTCGCATTAATGAGATAAATATCAGGATTCGTGTGTTAATTCATGTGGTTTAATCCTGTTGTAATTACCACAGAATTACCATAGGACATTTTTAAGGGCAGGTTAGCTCATTGAAGTCAAATGAGTCCTACCTCCTATTCAATCAGTCAACACAGAATCCAGTGACCAGCTCCTCTAGGGTGCCTAATAAGGCTCCACTGTCTCCACATACATGTCATATTGATGTGTTTCATGGCGAACAGTGTGTTCGAGTTAATCTTGTAAGTGGTTCCCCACGTACAGAACCTCATTCGTTATTCTCTAGTTCAGAGTCTTGGAGCTGATGCTTCTGCTACTTCCCAACCTTTGCGTTCCAGCCCTGAAACCTCCTTGAGATAAAGATTTAAAAAATCCAACTACCCCTACCCCTCTATGATCAGGCTTTTTTTTTTTGCTTGATACATACATATTGTAAACATATCTTTAAGGATTTTTTTTTTAAAGATGACTCACAATTTCATAAGAATTCCATTTCTCTAACCTACCTGCATAAGATCTCTTGCATCTTTGGCATCTCGGTGGAAGAAATCCAGGGGAAAATCCCTCTCCGGTGGGCGGGACTTTCCGTATCCTCTGGGATCAAAGGCTATCACTGTGAAGAGATCTCGATTCAACTTCTCAAGTTGAGGCTTAAAATCAGTCTGGCTTGATCCTGGAATTGGAAGAGAATGAGGTTTTTACTCATCAAATTATACAACATTATCCATGAAAACAGTATAAACAAGTATATTAGAAGGATTAAATGATATCCCTGATCTTAAATTTTATAGTTAAATCCAAGTTTGTGAAAAATCTAAAAGATATCACTATTTACGCACAATCACAAGAGTAGTGCTTAGGCAAGGCATTAATCATGAAATAGCTTGGCTTCTTGAAGAGTTCACAAATATTCTCTAAGGACATTTACTCTATATTATATTCATTTTTGGTTTTCTTAAATACATTCAATTGTTTATTTTAGCAAATCAAGCTAAATATCTAAATGGTCAAGCAGTCATATTTTTACATGGGCCTATTCTCCTTTTTTAATTTAGGGAAGCCACATTTCCTAGATTTTTGTTTGTTTTGTATTTTGTTTGTTTTGTTTTGCTTTTGTTTTGTCTGTTTTGTTTTGTTTTGTTTTGTTTTGTTTTGTTTTGTTTTGTTTGGTTTTTGTTTGTTTGTCTGCTTATGTTTTGTTTTGTTTTGTTATTTTTGTTATTTAAAAAAAAATTTATTTACAATTTTTTTATTTATTATTATTTATAAATATTATTTTGGAGTCCCTGTCAAGTCTGTAGGCCTACTAGGATGCTAAGTTTACCCCAGTTCATCATGAACAAGGATTCTTACCTAAAGCACCACGTATCAATATGACTGCGTGTGGACCAGTCCCTGCTTGTTCATAATGAATTTCCCTCTCTTACCTAGAGCACCGGGTATCAATATGACTGCGTGTGGACCAGTCCCTGCTTGTTCATAATGCAGATTCACTTCATTTACACCCACTTTGCCTGATGAGATACCGGATACGCTATACAGCAGTCAATCACGTTAAATATAGGAATTCATTTTACTCATCAATTTATAATATTTTTTCTTTTGTTATTCCATTATTCTTTTTTCTTAAAATTGTTTGGTTCAAACGTTGAAGAATGATAAGAAGTTTACACACTTTTATGATTTCTACATTTTCTTTTAAAGTTACAAATCGATCAGGACATAGCTCAGAGCATATCTTCTTTCTTTTTTGTGTGTTGATGTGCAATCGTAGCGTGTTTTGGCTGGAAGACGAAGGACCTTATCTAGAACGTTAGCATAAAAAGGGCACTATTTTCAAAATAGCTGCAAACCCTCGTTTTCTATTTTCTTCAATAACTTTGAATAAAAGTTTCCAATGGTGACCGCACATGTCCTCTTTGGCTTGTGAGACATTGTAACGTCTATTGTTGCAATATAGATTCAATCCGTATCTAGGGCTTTCATATACAGTGCGTCCCAGAAAAAGAAATGAGAGCTTCTGTCATATTGAAATGTTAGACTTTTGTGACTTTGATATTTATTTCATAATAAAGAGTCACTCTATATTCAATGATACCAAACGTATAACTGTGTTGTAACGGATGACTCAGCACTTTGGGCTTTAAAAAAAAAAAATCGTAAAATTTGTCTTATAGTATATACAAAGTTTGAGCAGAATGCAACCCTTGCAATTCATTAGTCTTTTTTTAATATTTTGTCCATCATGAATAGATCCAGGAGGACTGACCTAAAACAATAAATGAAGGCTCAGAAGCCAGGGTTGCTTGTGACAAAACGTGGTATAAAGTGTTTTTCAGTAAAGTTTTTAAAAATTCAAGTGCTCAGTCATCTATGATAGAACGGGGAGGGTCCACGAGTCCTCGGTCCCACAAGACCTCGGTCCCACGAGTCCTACGTCCCAAAAGGCCGAATATTTTCCCACGAGTCCTACGTCCCACGAGACCTACGTCCCACGAGTCCTACGTCCCACGAGGCCGAGTATTTTCCCCACTAGAGTCGCTCTGGTCGCAGTTGTCACGAGTCCTCGGGCCCACGAGTCCTACGTCCCACGAGTCCTACGTCCCACGAGACCTACGTCCCACGAGTCCTACGTCCACGAGGCCGAGTATTTTCCCGGAGTCCTCGGTCCCACGAGGCCGATTTTTCTCAATCTGTATTTTCTTTTATCAGAATGTTTTTAACATCAATGAAACATTTTGTAGGAGCGAATTATACAACACTGAATTATTTAGTTGTGGTTAATACCATAGGCACTAGCATGGCGAATAATGGTGGATCTCATTTCCGCGGAGGCGGGTTTGAAGACTGATTTGGGACTAGTGTCTAAAGACGTCCTAATCCTTCTCAGTAGGGACGGGGTTCCAGGGAATTACGGAGGGGGGGGGAGGCACACAACAATTACGGTTTTAAACATGTACTGGTCAGATGAGTGGTTGTTCAAACTTATGGGGGCTGCAGTCGGCCCCCCCACCTCCCGACGCGCCACCCCACCGTCCTTGACGCCATCTGTGCGTGCGCAGAGACAGTCGAATCCCTCGACAATTATAAAAGAAATAAAAAAATTATAAGGGAGGCTCTCCGCGACGGAAAAAGGAGTATCGAGATGACGTCGCTCCCTGCGTCACAAGTTTCAAAAACCGTGCTTCACACCGAGTCGGCCTAACAAGTCTAAAAAAGTAGTCCCAATGCCCGGTCTGCAATATCCATCTCCGTGAAATTATTCTTCCATCATTAAGTTGCGGAATTTATTTTTAATGAATGTGTTCTTTGGTTTTACATGAAAAATTAAGATTTTACATCCTTGAGAATCTAATTACATATTATCAAATGATTTACATTAATTCTAATCTCGAATTTGAAAGATCATAATTCATGAGTATCCGAACAGGGCGTAGACACCGGGGGGGGGGTGCTCCCTCATTGAAAAGGATGGGGGATGTGCATGTACAATCACCCCCTCCCGAATTTGAAGCGCGGGTGATATGTTATTTTTTTTAAAGCTGAAATGGGCTTTCTTACACTCGTGTTTTCTTCCATCATGTCCACGGACTCTAACAATTTTCGCTCGCTGCTCTTATTGTTATATTATTTTTATTTTTTTATTATTATTAATTTTCACATTATTAAATCAGATATAATTATTATATTTATCTATCTATTCTTAAGCACATAGAGTTTCTACTCTTTGGCAGTCATACAAACACAAAAGCAAGATAGTCGGGTAAATGCATTACTGCCGCATAACGTTCCTATATTCATTTCATGCCAAATTTTCGACGGACCTGGCGTCTTCCATCAGGAATATAATAATTTAATAAGAATTAAATACTCCTGTGCGAAGACGGAGTCCTAGAAAATGGAGAGAAATGCAAATTTAAAAACTTTTTTCAAAAACGTCAGATGCATAGTCCTCCATGTATTTGCTTTTTTATTAATCTTTTTCTTCAAAAGCTCTATTTCTGATAAGTCTAGTTTATCCTAGCATTTTATTTGTAATTTGTATTATACTTATGAAATTGCCAAAAAATTGGCAGAGTAGACCCAAATTCTTTTATTATCATAAATATAATAGTTTAAATTACTTGTACTACGAGAGGTGTATGCATGGTTCTCTCTGCTATATACATGTGCTGGAACGACAGACAGAGTCACACAATGAACTTACCGGTGTCTCCATAGTGTTAATATATATAGAGCCGCTTGGTCTCCCAGACACCATTTGGTGCCACCAGATAATGAGTTCAGGATTATTTTCTTGGATTCCGTGCGCCTGACTATATTCTGCAGAATTAACCCTCCCCTCCCCATCCCATTCCCTTCGGGTCCCACGTGTTGTTTTGTTAACCTACGTTAATTATTGAGCATTTATCATAATTCTTATATTGCAAGATTCTGTTCATTTAGCCTAAAAAAAATTCTGCTCGCATGGTATTTAGATTTGTGGAGACGAAATCGGGCTCAGGCCCCCAAATTGGTTGTTTTTTTGTTTTTTTGTTTTTGTTTTTGTTTTGTTTTGTTTTGTTTTGTTTTGTTTTGTTTTGTTTTGTTTTGTTTTGTTTTGTTTTGTTTTGTTTTGTTTTGTTTTGTGTTTTGTTTTGTTTTGTTTTTTGTTTTTTAGCTTGCGCTCTTGCTCGCTTAGAATTAAATAGGCCTTATAGGATTAAAGGAAATAAAAATTTGGCACATAACCTAGGCCTACTGGTACGGCATGTTTGTTAAATTCATTTTTAATCAATGCAGTATTTTATTTTTTTTTTTATTTTGCAAGATTTGGTTCATTTAACCTCAAACATTTCCGCTCGCGCTTCGCGCTCGCTTTGTATATTTGCTGAGGAAGTTCGGCACAACCCCTCAAATCTGCCCCAAAATCAATCAAAAGACTTTGAAAAAATGCCAGAGATGTTTGATTTTTTGGGGGTGATTCCCTGGAGACCCAGAAGATGTCACGGCGACATCTGCAAGCCTACAGAGACTGGAGTCGCGAACTAGTTGCGACCGATCTTGTGTATAGTAGTAGACAAAAGAGTATCGGCGATGTCAGGTTGCTTGCAGCTAGCAACTGGAAAGACTTTTAAATCAATATCCCCGCACCTCTCCGGAGACTCAGGAGACATCTCCACGACTCTCGAGACTCAAATCGCGAACTAGTCTATACTCGTTGTCAATAAGATATGGCATTGCTCCTTGAAAACAAAGGTATGAACATCACAGTTGTTAAACAGAAATAAAAGTGAAGCACAAAATAATGTATGGCACTTTTCTAATGTATTCCTTTTCATCATACTTGGAATGGACCAAAAATTACTACTCTTAGCCTATATTGATTTGTGTTATGAAAATAATATTTAAATAATATTAAAAAAAAAGAAATAATATACAAAACAGTCAGAGAATTTACTGAAGGGTCTTATAATTTCAAACGATATCTTAAAGTTGATTATTTTCAACATTTTCAGCAAATTCCAGACATAGTAGAGTCATTGTAGTTTAAAAAAAAAGTACATTAAATACATATGCCAATATGGGCATTTTGGTGATGATGTCAACATTTGAATATTGCAGACAGGGGGGTTGGTGATAATTGTTTTCTTCACAATTAAAGTTAGAGCAGTAGTTATTGATTCATGTAAACAAAGATTCAACTGTGTGTCATTTTGTGATTTTATTCAAATTAGGCAAATGAGCTTAAGGGGCCCATATTACCTGCGTGTACCCTACTGAAACATTTTGGTTACATGTGGTTACATGTGGGGGTGGCGGTGGTATACCCATTCTAGGGCACTTTTTCATTTTTTTTGTAATTAAGGGGCGGCCCCCTTTCCCCTGGATCTATGACTGTCTGACAACAAAACACAACAAACCCTAATAAGTTCAAGAAGAAAATTTCAATAAAACATTTCATGCGGGATGGAAAAAAGGCCTACCCAACCCTTTTACTTTTTATTTTATTTATTTTTTGTGCAGTCGGGGGGGGGGGGGCTTTCTATTTTTACGAGGGCTGGCACGCTTTCAACACCCTCCGATCTATGTATGTAAATTCATCTTTGTTTTTAAAACTGCAACATTGCTCGTGGACGCCTTGCGTATGTGAACTTGACTCATTATCACCAATTTTGTTTAATTTTTATTTCCTTTAATCCTATAAGGCCTATTCAATTCTAAGCGAGTCAAGAATGCGCAAGCTAAAAAAAAAAAAAAACACACACACACAAAACAAAACAAAACAACAAAAACAAAAACAAAAACAAAAAAACAACCAATTTTGGGGGCCTGAGCCCGATTTCGTCTCCACAAATCTAAATACCATGCGAGCAGAAAGTTTTTTAGGCTAATGAACAGAATCTTGCAATATAAGAATCATGATAAATGCTCAATTATTAACGAAGGTTAAAAAACAACACGTGGACCCGAAGGGAATGGAGATGGGAGGGGAGGGTTAATTCTGCAGAATATAGTCAGGCGCAGATCCAAGAAAATCGGATTGAACTCATTTTCGGTGGCCCAATTGTCTGGGGACAAAAGTGACTTTATATTTATTTCGCATGGGCCCGGTAAGTTTATTGTGTGACTTCTGGTCTGCTGTCCGCTTCTGTTATAGCTGGAGAACTGCATACACCTCTAGTAGATATAAGTAATTTAAGCTAATTTATTTTATGTTAAAGATTTGTGTACTCTGCAATTTTTTGGCAATTATAAGTATAAATACAATTAAAATAATAAATGTAGGATAAATAGACTTATAGAATAGAAGCTGTTTGAAGAAAGAGCATTAATAATAATTTCACTGGAATATCTCAAATAAGTATAGGCTTAACTTAAACATTAAAATTAATAACCATATGTGAGACTATGCATTTACGCCCAAGTTTTTTATTCATTTCTTCTCCATTTTTTAAGGACCTCCGTCTTCGGCAGGAGTATAATTTTCAAAAATTATATTCCTGATGAAGACGCAGGTCCGTCGAAATTTGAAGAAGTTGGCGTAAATGCATTATCCCGACTATTTGTCTTTTTGTTTGATGACTTGCCAAAATGTGAAACTCTATGTTTGCTTAAAAGATATAATAGATATATAATATAATTAATCTGGATTTAATAATGAAAATAATATATAAATAAAAAATAAAAATAATAACAATAATAAGCACGAGCGAAAATTGTAAGAGTTCTGTGGACATGATGGAAGAAACACGAGTGTGGAAAGCCCATTTCGGCTTTAAAAAAAAATACATATCACCCGCAGTAATTCGCGAGGGGGTGATTGTACATGCCACCCCATCTTTTTAATTGAGGGATGCACCCCCCCCCCCCCGCCGGTGTCTACGCCCCGTGTTCGGGATTCATTTGACTAATATGTAATTAGGATTTCTCAAGGACGTAATCTTAATTTCTTCATGTAAAACCAAAGAACTACATTCATTAAATATATCGCCGCAACTAATGGTGGAAGCTAATTTCGCGGAGATGGATTTGAGACGGAATTGGGACTACTTTTTAGACTTGTTAGACGAGTTGTGAGACGGTTTTGAAACTTGTCGCGGAGACGTTTCCGATACTTTTTTCCGTCGCGGAGAAGCTCTTATAATTTGTTTCAAATTTTTTATTTTTATTATTTTTATTGTCGCGGGCGACGTCTGCGACGCAGAGGCGGATCTGGGGTGGGGGTGGGCGGGGATGGGGGGGGGGACGCGCCCCTATAATTTGAAAACCACTCATTAACCGTACATTTTAAACCGAAAAATTTTGGTGCCCCCCCCCCTACTGTAATCCTGGACCCGTCACTACTGAGAAGGATTAGGGACTCTTTAGACTAGTCCCAAATCAGTCTCAACCGCCTCCGCGAAATTGAGATGCCACCCATTATTCGCCATGCTAGTGCCTATGGTATTAACCACAACTAAATTAATTCATGTTGTATAATTCAGCTTACAAAATGTTTCATTGATGTTGAAAAACATTCTGATAAAAGAAATACGATATGAGAAAAATCGGCCTCGTGGGACGTAGGACTCGTGGGAAAATACTCGGCTCGTGGGACGTAGGACTCGTGGGACGTAATGACTCGTGGGGGCCCGACGGATCCGTGGGGAAAAATACTCGGGCCTCGTGGGACGTAGGTGATCTCGTGGGACGTACGGCTCTGCGCTGGACTTGGACGAGGTCTCGTGGGAAAATATTCGGCCTCGTGGGACGTAGGACTTGTGGGACCGAGGTCTCGTGGGACGTAGGACTCGTGGGAAGACCCCGATAGAACAGGTACAATTTTGGTATTAGTAGTAATGGTTTATTCAAAAAAAAATTCAATTGCAGCCACATGGCCGAATTGTAGAATTTTTTACAAATAATCATTTTTACATAGGTGAAATATACATTGCATACATTTGCGACAGGAAAGGTCATAAAATATATCACATTTTTCCTTAAGTTAAACAACTCATACTGTACATGTTATAATAATAATAATAATTAAGTGTCGAGTCGGGATTATCTAGTGATTAGGATATATATATATATATATATTTACGTAAGAAAATTAAGTGTAAGTAAGAATATTACGAAATTCAATTAAAGCAGAGAAGGAGAAAAGGGGTGAAGAAAAGTGAGTAGCTGGAGAGATTATGAGTTAAGGTGGTATCTCACTTCTCCGAGATGTCTCCGCGAAAATTTTTATAAACTGTCTCAAAGAAGTTTCAAAGAACCAACTCAAAGTACTTTTCGCTACTCATAAAACGTCGCAGGGACTGAGGAGAAGTCTACACGAGAATTTTCATAGCCGCTCCAAGTAATTTAAAAACCGTCTCAAATTAGTCCCAACTCCGCCTCAAAGTAGTTTCAAATAAGTTTCAAAGTTTCCGCGAAGTGCAATACCAACCTTACTCTTCGTCATGATAACAAAATAAATAAATAAATATTCCTAATCATTAAACACATAAGACATACAATTTTGATCTGAGGCTCTCAAAGTTGGGTTTACTTGGGAAGCACTGAAGACGTAATGAAGAACGTCAGTATGCGGAATGCGATCAAATGCTCAAATCCCCGCTTTTGCATAAAGGATGTCATTGACGACTGTGGCTTGTCAGACTATTGTTGCAATACGAATTCAAGCCGTAGGCTACATACCGGGGATACATAGTTCATTCATATCAAGGTATTGTGTCAAATGCGTCTATGTTCATAACAACTGACCTTTAACATTGCAGCTGTTGATATGAAAAGAACGTAAAATAACTTACCGCCCAGCCTCTATGATTAGTCAAATCAAAATATGCTTCTTTATGTTTTAAACAAAGGGGGGGGGGAATGGGGAGCGGGCCTGTCGGCCCCTGAAATTGCTCGCTGATTGGCTGGTAACTGACCTACGCTCTTCGAAGAACCTACGTTCCACGTTCGAGTAGAACGTAATTCCACCCCAAATTAACGTCCTAGATTTGTGAAGACCTTCGCCGGTAACTATGGGAAACGCTCGATTTTGCACACGATATCTCGAAATTTAAACGCTTGCCAGTCGCTTCTAGCAAATACCAGTATTACACCCTCTTTTTCTAGTGCTACCAGTATGCAGGGGTTTGGGGGTTTTGAGCTATTTTGAAAATATAGCTTTTTTATGCTAACGTTCTAGATAAGGTCCTCCGTCTTCCAGCAAAAACACGCCTATTGTTTTTGATTTTTTTTTTGTAAATATTTTTTTTATAAAAATAAATATAATGAATCTAGAGGGAATTATGAATTTGAATGAATTAAATATATGGGCTTGAGTAATAGAGATAAAGAATTAATATGAGATAAAATGGAACTAAATTGAGTAATCAGAAGATAGAAAATAAAAGATTCTGGATCATAATATTTTGATTATTGTAAGATCAGCTAGAGTTACACCTACCTCGAATTACTAGTTGACATTTTTGCACAAAGTTGATCACAGAATGTTGGTGTGAACAGCCGCGATTTCAGGCTTGATCTGGAATTGGAAAGAACCTGACCAATTCTTGGTAAAATCATCATCTCTATTTTGTCAGAAATTGTTATGTTGCTGGATTCTTGTGTGTCAAGGTAGCATATGATAAAATCAACAACTAATAAAATATACTAGTTCACATTTCTAATTTGAGGTTCAAGGAGAACTTCATTAAGAGTTTACAACCAGCTATCAGTCTGTCTCCATGCTGTCTGCTTCCTTGTGGTTGTGTGTAATAAACCACAACACACACATTCATGTGCATTGCCATTACATACATGTAATACTAGGAATAGACTGTGCACAGATTAATAATATGCATCAACACACAAGTAGACCATCTCATTGTGTCAGGTGTGCTGCAAACTGAATGAATGAATGGATGAATTCATGACCTCTGTCATACAAAACCCAAAAGCAAATTAAAGGCTGGTAATGATCTTATGTCAGTACATCTCCCTTTCTTCAAAAATAAAACTTTTGAAAGTTGTACAAGCATGTATGTAAAATAATTTCCACCTGAAACTGTTTTTTGTCTAATATATTCAGCTTCAACCTCATAAAACTCAAAATTCTTGTTTTGTCTTCATGGACCATTCTTGGTCACGTGCCTGTGACCGAAATTATGGCAAATCTTGACTTTTATTGGCTATAAATTACTCTAACAATGTTAAAGATATACTGATTTAATGTTTATATTATGCTAACGTATTTTGTTGGCTATCATTTGGAAATATTTTTGATATTTACAATAAGCATGTTCAAGGTCAGAGGTCAAAAGAAGTGGGTCACGTGTGTGACTTCACAGGAACGGCATGATTTTGAAAGTTCAATTTCATTTTGAAATTCCTGTGAGTTTTAATATGATGAAATGTTCTTATTGCTGTGATATATACATTATGGACCTGCTAACCATAAAATACCACTGGATAGGAGTCATCTCTGAATTTCTTTCTTTATCTATTATTTTATATCGTGATGTCGGGTCCGTGTGTGACATTTTACTGGGTCACGTGTGTGACCTATGGCAATTGTACAGAAAATGAATATATTATGTATTATGCAATAAATGTACATTTTAGGCAATTACTATATCCGCTGTGGTAAGCTTTTATGAACTCAATCCTAATCAGTCACTGGGGTGTTTGGGTAGCTGTCAAGACTGGGGGTGGGGCGGGGAGGGAGGGGGGCCATGATGCCCTATATATATCTCGGCTGTTGATCGCGCGACCGCGCTGAAATTTGCACGATGATAGTGTGCGATTTAAACGACACGAAAGCACTGTTAATTTTCCCAATATATTTTATTTTTTATATGAATTATTTTGCTATTATTTGAAATTGCATGAAGTCTAATTTTTGTTCTAATTGACAACTAAAGCTTCTGGAATGCTAATTTTTTGTTTGCATAATCCTTATAGGATTCCCAACAATTGCATTTGAAAAAATTGGTATCGAAAATAATTTCTTATGTATTTCATTGTTTTATGAATTTCTTATGTATTTCTTTGTTTTTTCAACCTTTTGTTTTTCTTTGTTTTTTCGCACAAAATATTGCAGAACCATTTTGGAGCATAATACGCTAAAATAAATTAATTTCAGCCCATGAAGTGAAATAATCAGACCTTTATGACCGCCCCCACCCAGCGGGTCACGTGTGTGACCAATTGTTTGCTAATTAATAATCATATTAAAACTTGTCATGGAATATTTTTTGGTGAGATGCAAGGTACATATAATCTAGCTTTGGAGAAAAGATATGATAAACACCAGAGCCACTGTTAAGGCGGGGCATAAACTTTTTGTGTTTTCTGGTAACGTGTGTGACATTTGAGGGCAATTAATATTTTCAGGGTTGATTATCTTAATACAATCAGTTTAGGTAACATTATTTTGGGAGTTAGATTAAAAGGAATAGAGGTAATAACAATATAATGACAGTAATCCAAGTAAGGAAGTCAGCCTATCCATTCCAGCCAGGGTTTAAAAAAATTGATATTTTAGGTACCGTTTTTCCATCTAATTATTATTTATGTTTATAATTCATGCAAATGAGCATGGACAATTGCAAAATCATGAAAAACATTAGTTCATGAAATTCAGACATAGCTTTATTTAAATATGCAGCTTAAAATCAAAACGCAAAAACTTTTTTTTGTCCCGAAAGGTTCACTTTTCAAAGAATGACCCATTTGCGATTTATAGCCTGTTCAACCCCTCCCATTTTCAGCTCAGCCCCCCCCCCTTGTCAAAACGCTCCGCGGCACCTGCTTAAATTTTTCGTCTCAACCCGAACAATCTTCTATGTCATGATAGCTTCCCTTATGAACTTTCTATTTCTGGCAAACTAACATTATATTTCCGTTTCTGTTACATTTAATTGCATCAATGTTCGAACGGAACATGAGCTGCCAGCCGCAGACTTATACCTCAGTCAGTCAACGTGGGTTTGGAATTAGTTAAGAGCTAAAAAAGAGAAGATTAAAAAACACAAAACAGAAAACTAAAATGTAACATAAAAAAAAAAAAAAAAAATGGCGAAAGAGTAGAAGATTATAAACCTGCTTTAACCATAATACAATTTAGTTACCACGACTAGACGACATATGGCCAATGATCAAAGAGACACCAAACCAGTTGTTTGTTGTGTTTGTTTGCTTTGTTGTCGTTTATGGTAAAAATGTTTCATAAGATAGGACAATTTAAATTGACAAGCACAAAGCACAAGTCGTTAAAATTCAAATGGAAAATACATTAAATATAGATAACCGCCCCACCCCCACCCCCACCCAACCCCACCCAGGAAAAGAACAAGCACACAACCAAAACCAAAGGTCCCAAAACCAAAATACAGGACAGCCGCCAGGACAGCCCCCGGACAGGCCCTGTGCCTCCCACTCTTTCATCGACCCTAAAAGTGCCTATTTTCATGACTAAAAAGTGCCCCTTTTCTTCGCTAAAGAATGTCCTTTTTTAAACTAAAAAGAAGCCTTTCAGATTTTTGAAAAGTCCTATTGACAATTTCTGTTTTAAAAAGGGGCACTTTTAATACTAAAGATTATCCCTTTTTACTCAATACGTCTTTTAAACCCCCAATTTTTCGGCTCGCGCTTTGCGCTCGCGAAACTAAATAGGGTATATAATCCACAATTAACTCAATTTTTTCAGATCGCGCTTCGCGCTCACGGATACTAAAAAGGATCTATAATGAATAATTGTCTCAAATTTTGTGCTCAAAATTTTCGGCTTGCGCTTCGCGCTCGAATTGCGTTTTTTCATTGCTAAATTAGAAAGCCATTAAGATTCTTAAAAGCATAAACTTAAAGGTAAATTTTTTGTTTGCGCACCCCCTATTTATATCAATACTTTTCTCTCTATGCCTTTGATCTCAAGTGCCCCCTTTTCAGAAAAAGTTCTCCTTTTCCATCACCACCCAATTTCGAATTCGTTCCGCCTCCTCTGACCAACACCAAACGCACACCCACATAACCTACATACACATGCACACATGCAAATACATGTACATACATTGTACATCCACACCCACACACATCCTCGCACACACCCACACTAACACACGGACATACACAGCCGGTAAAGTCTATATATAATTAGGTCTATTGGACGAAACAGGGCTATTAGAAGGGGGCGGGGGGGGGGAGTTGTGAGGAAATATTCAGGAAAATTTAAAATCAGTCATTTTTGAAATCATTTGAAATCCGAATCCTATCATTATTAGGCCTACGTAGACCTGAAACACTTCAACATGTTTGATCGTTTCTGGATCAACTGAAGATTTTTGTGAATGAATGATTACTTTGTAAATAAGAATTGATATGGCATTTTCGCCAGAAAAATGTGGAAAAGGAAAATTACTTATCGTTTCATAAATACCAAATGTTTTTTTTATTTTTTTTATATTAACATGATAAAGTTATAGGCTCTCAATCACGTTGAAAAGTATGTTGGTTACAATGATTACCATAGTACTTTGTAAATATTTGTACATGACGTATCTGATGGCAACTTACATTGAAAGTTACTCGAGTGCCTACATAATTTGTGGTTATTTACCTTTTTAAGAAAATGTATATTTCAGCGGGATTGGCCTAGAAATGGCACTATTGTAAATGCATTTCATTTCTAGAGTAAGGAGTATTTGGCAGGTAATTGATTAGTGTTGTTTGAGATAGGAGTGACATATGTGGAGAGATTTACCCTACCCCCCCCCCCGCCGTCTCCACACCCCACACACTTAATATGAACTATCTACATCTCTTACATAACACATTATTTCGAGACTTGAGAACAGGGAATCTGTCTGACATCCCATCAAAAAGGTGTATTTTGGAAACGTGTGTGGTTCTACACGTAATGATCAGGAAATTGGGAATAAAAAGACCCCGTCTGTTCTTTACCGATCTACCCTTATTGATCACGACTCTTGGTAACATACGTTTTCATGTCTCTCTGCTCTTGCCCTGATTTCAAGAGGGATGACAAGCCCAAATATGAACCCCTACTCTGCACCCATTTCCAAGTATACAAGGGGCCATGTCGACTCCAGACAGATACAAATCAACAAAGAATCCAATTTCCAAAGGGGTCTTAATCTTATTTTAAAGACATTGATTATCAAGGATTTTGATTTTCTGAACTAAAGGACATTGGGTACGACCTTGCCCGAGCACCCCCCCCCCACTCCCAATCCAATTTTAGAAGAAAAAAGTTACCCGACGAGCAAAATTAGCCGCGTCTCCCCCCCCCCCCCCCCCAAGCAAAAACTAATCGATCAATACATAATAATAATAATAATAATAACAACAAACAACACACACATCAAGAACAATAACAACAACAACAACAATAATAATAATAATAATAATAATAATAATAATTAAATAATATTGACTGCCCTTGAGGGCAATATGGCATATAGTGCCTGAACTAGCATAAATATTGCCCCGAGTCGAAGACGAGGGCAATATGGTGCTAGTAAGGGCACTATATGCCATATGGCCCGAAAAAACAGTCAATATTTTATTATTATATCCTTCAACTACCCTATCTCTCCAACATAGGATATTGAAAACACACAGTGTAGTCTACTTACTCACATATCTAGCTGGTCTGGTACAACTGCTACAGTACAGTCGTGTATGTTTGAATCCAAATGTTCCACTGTCTTCATCAATATTAAAATATCAAGGAAATCAATTCCCCTCGAAACATCATGCCTCGGTATAATTTGCAGAATGTGTCATTCAACGAGTCATAAAAGTTTGCTTTCTCAGGATATAACGTTACCAAAAACCGAAAAACTGATTTAAACTGGGCATTTGTCGTGGGATTTTTTTTCTTTTCTTGTTTCTTCAGCATTCTGAGTTGAACCATTGTGACGCAATTAATGCTTCTGTGCGTATCCATTGTCTTACTACTCTTTGTAAACCGCGCATCATTAAAATTACGCGTAGACCCCCGACAGCCGTCAACATTGTAAAAAGGCAGCCTTACGTCAATGCGTGTTTTTTCAATGGGATTTTTTATTCCGGTCATATATGGCCATATATACCCCATGATCGCTTCATATATCGATATCATATCAAAACTGCGGTCGGTATGAATTTGCAATACCCGTTCAGATGTCTTATAAGGTAATAATAATAATAATAAAACAACAACAACAACATCATCAAGAACAATACAACAGACAATAATAATAATAATAATAATAATAATAATAATAATAATATATATGTAATAATGAATAATAATAATAATAATAATAATAATATAATAATAATAATAATATAATAATAATAATAATAAATAATAATAATAATAATAATAAAATAATAATAATATAATATATTGTAAATAGGTTAGATATAATTAATATAATAATAATAATAATAATAATAATAATAATAATAATAATAATAATAATAATAATAATAATAATAATAATAATCCAGTGGTAAGACCAGGCCAAGTGAAGCCGCAGGCCGGACCCTCTCCCCCTCCCTTGTGCGTTTTTGATCATACGATAATCTCCAGGTGTGAATTTGTTTTCATCGACTGTTAGGGGAGCCTTATTGTTGCGAATGAACTCTGAATAAAAGTACCATTATGACAGCACCACCTATACTACCATTATAACATTAATTCATCTTCGTATTAGCCCATTCATAATTTTTTTACTGTTATTTTTTAATTGATAGTAGGCCTAATATTAAATTTATTTGTCAATTAATAAAATAATAAATCAATTGATTTATTGATTTTTTAACTAATTTATTTTGATGTGATTCAAATTCAAACTTTCAACTTTAATTTACATTTTCATTATTATTATTATTATTATTATTATTATTATTATTATTATTATTATTATTATTATTATTATTATTATTATTATCATTATTATTGAGGGAGTTTATAGAAAATACTAATTCACTTATTATCACTACTATTCTATAAATAGTTTTAAAAATTAAGGCTTGAGTAACTCTTTGGTTCTTTGCACCAAGGCATGGTATGACATGATAGTCAAATCATGGACCTAGAACTTCTGACCAGAAGTTATAGGTCCATGGTCAAATATACCTATATGATTAGCATATTTTATGTAAAGTAAATGATTAATAATGACAACAACTAAAAGTTATTAACGGTGTGGAGTTCATTTTTATTAGAGGAAAACTATGAAAATCTTCTAATGAGTAGCTCCAAAGGACAAAAAATCGTTTCCCAAAGCTGAGCATAATTTGATTGATGCACTAACATGACGGACTAGCTTTAAAACTAGTTCGTCTTGACCGACTAGCTTTAACTATTTGGGGGTGCGATAGAAAGGAAATTGAAAGTGAAGGTTTGTTGGCAGCGATGAAATGAATAACGACAGTGTGTTGACCTCATTTATACAATGACATCTGTGTCAAGTATATCTGTGATATGGTTATCTACATCTGTTTCTGTAGATCTCAATCTAGATAATTATTTGATATACATGTATATGTCTCTTTATATTTCAATCATCCATAGGACCCTTTCTCGTCCTATGCTTCTCCTACTCACTCTCTCTCTCTCTCTCTCTCTCTCTGTCTCTCTCTCTCTTTCTCTCTTTCTCCCTTTCTCCCCCCTTCCATCTCCCCCTCTCCCCCTCTCTCCCTCTATTTCTATTACGTATTGTCTCTTTAATTCAAATGTACATTTCATGTTAATGAGCTTTGTCATCCTCTTAATCATGTTTTCAATGGTATATTTCAACAAGATCCTGCAGTCTCTGACCGAATTGAGTATTTTTGAAGGCATTTCATGCCTTCGGTGTAAATTAAAGGAGTGAGATTCAATCAACATGTACACACTGTCATAATTTCATTCATAATTTTCAAAAGAGAAACATAATAAAAGTTGGCAGGATCGCTAGTTCTTAATATAGAGGCGTCCTTATATTAAAACCTATGAGATTAGTTATGTTTACAGGTTAATCCAAGGTTTCTTGGAACATGGACAAGTTTGTTTGTTGACAAATGTAACATGTAGAGGGCGGGTAATTGGCTAATTTTAATAAGACTTCCGCAGCTAACATGTCACGAAAATTAACGGATAAATAACAATAATATTAATGGTGCCTTCTTAATAGAATAGCGGTCAGGTTGTAACACTCATGGTCCTAACTTACTTGTGGCATAATAGGTATCTACCTGTATGGAGAGAAGCAAATATAGGCAGGTTGCCTTGCTCAAGGATATATGTGCCTCGCCGAGCATCGAACCAGTCAAATGATAGTCGTATAGTCACTTTTTCTAGACTACGATCTATTTACTGTCATTTTGTTTGTTAACTATACTTCCGATTTGACACATTTTCGTCAGTTTGTTTGTTTGTTTTCAGATAAAGCATAGGGCTACATTTGAAGAAAAAGTATATATATACAAAATGAGCAGTCGACACTAATATATTTACCTAACTGATTCAAAATAGGGGAGGGGTGGGTGTTACACTATCCTACTTGTTCGTTTTGTGGTATGAATATGAACATCTCATAATCTATGTTATCGTCGCTATGATACATACTTTCCTTCTTACTTCCGAGTTTCATTTTATGATGCGACCCGCAGTTCCATGAAAAAAAGCAGAATCGAGCTAAATTCCCCATTTAACATAAATTGAATGAATCTTCAAGTAAAAGCTGAAAAACGTAATAGATATAAGAGCTACGTGTATATAAATATTAGATCTGGGGCATGTTAGGAGTGCATCTTATGTCCATGTAATCATATAAACTCGTCGATCCTGTCTCGATAATTTCAAATAGAAATTTGATCAGATAGAAACACTCAATATGTAAGAAAGATTTATTAAAGCGTGTTTGTCATTAACATATATGGAAATGAACACAAAACATGTAATTATATTAATGTCTTTCAATAAATATGTGCCCATCATTTTATTCATATGTAGTACATTCGATTAAATAACCATCAAAAATTTACTTCTAATTTGAACAAAATTGTTAATGGATGTTGAATATCTTTCTACATATACCTTTAAATTTCCTTAAAAGTTCCTTAATTTTATTATCGCATCATCATTTTCTGGTAAGCATAATAGATCCAAGAAACAGTAAATCGGTGTGGTTCTAAAAAACAGCCGTGCATCGAGCATACCCCCCCCACGACTCCCTGATTACTAGTGAGATATTGATCTAATTTAGCCATTATTAACCGCTACAAAATCCTAAGACGCAAATACCGTATGATGTCGTATCTAGTATTATAATATCAAACTAGATAAAATTGAATTAATTAAAGAGTCTAATGAAATAAGTTATCAAATACCACCGATATCCGTGCGGATATGCACTATGCTATGTTAAATGCCATTCCCTGATTTCAAACATGCTTGCTAGATTTATTTCCAAGGGAAGACGTTTCCGAAAAGAGTGCCAGTTTTAAAAAAAAAAGTTGATAAAACTCAACAGTTGACGAAAGTTTGTTATCTTTGATTTGATATTACTTACTTGTATAACATCCGATTATGTCTTCATGCTTTATTTCTGTAAAATTCGTGATTCATTATCTAACATGAAAGAGTGTCATTTATATTGACTTACATATTATTACATGTATAAAGAAACTTTTTTTTCTACTTCTTGAAAGATTTAAAAACAAAAATATAGTTAGGGTTTTTGAAACCTAAATACAATGTTCATTACTGTTATCTTAATGATTAACTACTATAGGATTATTTAATATTAAAATAATATATTGTGTTCCTGCATCACATTTATAATTCGTCGTTTTACCTAAGATCTGTCCCCCGCTCGCCCCCACCCTAAAAAAGTAGGCCTAATGATTAAACACCCCTCAACAATAAGAGCATCTTGCAAAATTCACACCTTATTAATGTAAAGTAATGAGTATAGCTAGATCTAAAATCAAAATATGCTGAAATGCATTTCGAGAGGGGGGGGGGGTCATGAGTATATTGAGCTAATGAGACCTGAATTTATTAGATTCACTATATGATTAAAATTGTATCTAAAAGCCGCACGTCTTGTTTTTGTGTAATTTCCACTGACAGTATTCTTCGCACGGTTTTCAGATGAATGGATTTGAGGAAGTTGTTTATAAACCTAAGGATCAAGCTGACAAAAAACTCCTGCCAAAAGCTTAAACCTGGTATAATGCCAATACACCAAACTGAAATTAGAATTACTTGGTTTAGATAGAGGTATAAATAGCACCTCTTTGTCGTATAGCTGCCAACTAATACAGCTGAAGGGATAAATATTGAAGAGAATAGTTAATGTGACGAAAAAGGAATGTCATATTAATTAGAATTTGTCGTTTCGTTGCAGTTATCTCAGAAATATAAAGGTACAGACACCAGATCGCACCCACAACTGATGCAGTTATTTACCACACCCACGGAAATAGCCAAAGTTTTTGAAAAGAATAGCTAGTTATTCATATTCCCCACACGTCAAATAATTTTATTTCATCTACCACGTACACGAACTCTTTTTGCCCACAAAAACTATGTATATATACTGGTCCTAAGTTATGGTCTGACCTCCCCCCAAAACAAAATTGAATCAACATCTTTGCATACTTCTTAAATGTAAGCTGATAATGCCATTGTGTATTAAAGAAGGGTTACAAAAAACACTAGGGCCGGAGAAGGGAATGAGGTCACGTCGCAGTTAGCAACTTTGTCTTTTTTTAATAAGTCCTATAGACACTGTAGTTTCCCATCTCAATATTTAAATGTGATTGATGTGTGTGAGGTAATGCGAGCAGTGCCAGAGTGCCGAATGAGCTCGTGGCTTCTGGTACTAGTGTGACAAACAGAATGTAAGAACGACCGAGTGCATGTCATTTGTAGCGCTCCGTACAACTTATTTCCATGTGCCGAAGGGTGATACTTGCGTGAGTGTTGTGTCACTTGAAGTCGTGTGTGTGTTGTGTGTATTGGATTGTAGTTTAACGAATATGTGTCTCCGAAGAATTTTATCTGAAACATTCAACCAAAAACTACAACATGCGAAGAAAAAATAATCATGGAGTGTGGCATCTACTATTTGTAACGGAGTAATCGCCATCCAAACTGAATCCATAAATGTGTAAACCCATCATTCATGAATACATACTTAATGATTAAAAAACAGGTAACAGAAATACAGGTAGAAATTCAAGATGTAAAAAAAAAAAAAAAAAAAGATAAATCCGCGTTCAGAGGGGAAATGCCTATTCTAATTTCCTCAACTATTACTTCACTATCTTTACACTTATCTTTTGTATTTATTTATCTTTATTGTTACAATTAAATGGTGATTTAATATACATTACAAATAATAATAATAATCATCAGAGAAGCGTACCGCCCTCTTATATATACAAATTTAACACATTAGCTGTAAGCTCTTCTAATACTTTATGGGCCACAAGTCATTTTCCACATTTCTATTATTCAATCGTACTGAGCATGTTAACAACCCTTAGAATGGTCTCCATCACTTATATTATCAAATAATGTCTGTTAATTCTAAGTATTGTCTAAACACATGACAATAAAATGAATAAGTGCCTTTGTTATTAGCATTTATAAAAATATGTTTGCATTTATGGAATTATGATAAATAAAATTAAACTCGAACTAAGATTATACTAAGATAAACTTGAAAACGCAGCACTTAAGCTAAATTAAAGGTCGTTAATCTCCTACCAGAGAGTTTTCAGTTTGCGTGTTTTATGCTTCATATCAGATTTGGAAACGTGGAAGGAGAGTAATAACCAAAGCTAATATAACACCGAGATAAAATTAATAATTCTATAGTATTAAAATAATAAAGTAATAATAATCAAATCTTACACTTAAGCTGCGAGAGAGGGAGACATTTCTGCTTCAATTTACCACAAAACGGAAGTGCATGTTTGTCCAGTGACTCAGTCGACATCTTAGTCTCCCAGATATAAGGACGACATCTTGATGTGTAATGTCGTATTTAAATAGATGTGTCTTCCAAGTCTCTCTTAGAATTTGAAGCTACTTAAATTGCATGTTGCGAAACGTGTTCAACTAGGGTTGCCTTTCATCAAAGTGAGACTTGCGTTTCGGGACATTTACTATACACACGAATATTGCTCTGTCGTCAACTAAAAATCACGAGTGTCTACCGCCAGAATCCATATCCCAGTAGCTTTATCAAACTCAGAGAATTTGTCGAAGCATACCACACCTATCCACAGGTTAGAATCCTTTGATGCCAACCATGACCTCCTCGCGTGACTTCCGCAGCGGATGGTGCCATAGTCCCATAAATCTCCATAAATGGTCTATGGAATGGAAAGTCTATGCGCTCCCCAGACATTGCGCTAAAGCAAACTCACTGCTGGAACGAATCGGACCGAGCGGAGCGGGCATCTCATCGCGAAAAACGTTTCTACATAAAAGGAAACTTGTACGACAGTACGTTTTAGTTCCGAGACTGTAATGTTATTTAATTGACCTATCGCATGAACAATGACCTATAGCATAACAATGAATATATTGCATGAGAGCATATTTGTTCGGATAAAATGCGTCCGACCAAGTCCCTTTGATGAAAATGCTCCCTCAGTGTCACACGATTTTTCCCAAAACATTAGAAATTATGTTGATTATCTGCTTATCCCCCATTTCATCGAACACCACTCTGTGAGTAGAACAGCTTCATTCTTTTATGAATTGCAATGACTATACAAATTTATGCTAAATATGACTTATTTTGTGCCAAATAGACTACCAGAATATTGGTGGGACTTGACGTTAATACAATGAATATTGGAAAACTTTGCAAAAAGTCAAGTATTTGAAAAAGCGAGTTCAATATTTCCTATGACAGAAAAAAGGAATATTTAGATTATTTCCCCTCGCGTTTTTTTTTTTTTTTTTTTAATCATTAATATTATTATTTCATTATGGATTCATTGTGGAATCTTAAATCGCCCATTTTCTCCTTAATTTCATTTACGATTCTGAAAATTGAACACACACACTACAACACACACACCACCACACACACCAACCCCACTTCCATTACACACACTCAATCTCCAATTCACCCTCACTCACACACTCTCTCACGCACACCCATCACATTAAAACACACCCCTCCCATTCACACACACGCACTGTCTCACAGCCCCTTCCTACATACACGCACATACACTCACGCACATTTTTTTGATATTTTCTATTTTTTTTTTATTTTTTTCGCGTAGGGTAAAATTACAAACGTTTCGTCACTAACATTTTCCAACAAACATGACTACTGTAAGTTCCGAACCTTAAAGGAGCTGGGACTCCAGGCTGAAGTTAAGGTGATTTGAAATGTAGAATGAAATATAACAAATTCAACACTGAAAATTTCATCAAAAGGTTGAAAGTATAAAGAAGTTAGATTCTTGCAGTTTTCTTCTTTTTTAGTGTTTTAACAGTCTGTGCATAGTCTCCTGCATATTGAATGAGCAAGCTGATGATGCCGTTGAGGCCACTACTTCTTTTGTATTCATTATATGAAATGTTATTTATTCCATTTTTTCTGACAAAGTTTGCAATAATGCTATCCCTTATGACATAAACTATATTATTGATAATCAAACATATCAGGAGTCATCCCTGTTTTAAATTCATGAACTTTAAAGCAGAAAATTTAGATAATTATTATTTCATATAAGAAAATACAAACGACGAGTAGTGATCAATGAAATCATCAGCTGCTCATTGAATATGTATGAGACCGTGCACAGAAGTATACGCATGCAAGATTTAAAAAAAAAAAAAATCCTAATTCGTTATTTTTCATTTGGTTTTGATGAAATTTACAGAGTTGTACTCGTTATGTTTCAGCCTGGAGTGATCCTTTAATCATAATGAACCTTTGAAATATGAAGAGCTTGTTTCCAAAAGGGACTAAATCCATATTTGACCAAAGTTCACTTTCTAAGCTAAATATATGCACCTAGTACAAGGGATTAAAATGCCCAACATCGCATCCCAAATTTTTTGAAAAAAGTATTTTGATGTTTCAAATTTCTGTTTCATTCCAAAAAGGACTAAATCCAAAACAGTTTCATTCCAAAAGGGACTAAATCCAGTCTGTGGATTCTAAATATCTTAACTTTAACAATGTTTCCTTCGTATATTTGAAAGAAAATTTGAATAATTTTGATTAATTTTTAAGAATTTTAGAAATATTCTTGGATTTAGTCCTTTTTGGAATGAAATATTTGAACTGACTGAAAATCAAATTTTTGGCGAAAAAAAAAGTTCTTCAAAATTCATAATTTTTAGTTTTATTTTATTCATTCACGTTCAGAATAACATTAAACACATTTTAGCTGACCAAAAACTTCAAGTAGGCAAAATAATTGGGAAAATAGACGATTTACGGGAGTTTCATTCCAAAAGGGACTAAATCCATAGAAATTGAAATTTCGAAAATTCATAAAAAGTAAAATTTTATAGCTAGATTTTTTTCATTGTTATTAAAATGGTCTAAGGCAATTGTACTAGCATGTGTACCAAAATTAAGTCATATGGTTCACGGTAAAGTGATAAATAAAAAATCAGTGATTTACTCGAAATCTCCAAAAGTGGATTTAGTCCCTTTTGGAAACAAACTCTTCATATAGAGCCTTTGGCCTAACCTATTACCATCTGCAAACATGTCACTCAGTGTTCATAAGTAGATCAATGTTGTTCATCACACGCTCCTCTCCGATTTACAAATCATTTCAGAAAACTAATCACATTAAAGAGAGGAAATTCTAACCAGGTGGCTTCTATTATTACAAACATCATACCCAGCTCATGAGTCAGACACAAAGGTTCAATCTGATCTATAAATATCATTGTGGGTATGTCACAGTTAGTGTGAGTCCAACTGTTACATTTGTGGATTCGCACATAATGTGATATGTTGGGTAAATGGCAGGTGAAAATTAATTTTTTGTCAATCTTGTAAATCGGATTTAATAACAAAAATGTTTTATATATGGTTAAAAGGCCAATTTCAATTGTATTTGCCTATAATGAATCATGATTTCCTTTTATTTTTTATCAGGTTAAAATGAAATGTGTTTAAAAAAACTAATTCCATATAACGGTAAGCTCTCTCTTGCTTTCTTTCTCTCTCTCTCACTCTCTCTCTCTCTCTCCCTCTCTTTCTCTCTCTCTCTCTCTCTTTCTCTTTCTCCCTCTCTTTTACCTCTATATATCTTCCAGTCCATTTTCCTTTAAATATTCCTATCACTGACCCTCCTCTCTCCTCCTCCTCTCTATCTCTCGCTCTCTCTTTTTCTCTCAATATAGTCTCTTTTCCTTCAACTTATTATGTTTTCTAGCGTCCATGAAATTATCAGTTCATAACATGACAACAGTAAAGTAATAAATGAATGTTTCTCTGTGTTTTGTATATTGAATTTTAATAGTTACAAGATAAGATTTCCTGAAAATGCCCAGGAAGAAAAAAATAAAAGAAATATTAGTCGACTAAATCTAGAATACATACGAAATAGTTGTACCTGTTTATTTCACACAATATAAATTCAGTTCTCACTACACATGGCAGCTTTTATACAAAATAATGCAGATCATTTCAAAAATATTTATAACAAATTTGATATATTTACATTTTATGTTTTAATATGAACGATTATATTCCTCATAAACAAAGGAAGACCCGTGAAAGACAACATCAGCTGACATAATAAACGAACCTTCATAACAATCACTTTATTCAATTTTTTCAAATAAAATGATTGTTCGAAAAGCACTTCAACAATACAGCTTATAAAACAAGCCCCTCAAATTAATTCTTCTTCATAATTTTAGTAAAGTTAGTGCGCAGTGATTTAATTATTATGCCCACACCAGCAAGAATGATTTTGATTAAAACTGATAAAAAAATTATCTACCTGGAATATATTCACGTATCGATCTAGTCTGTAAATATACTTTAAAGATCACATTATTAAATTATTCCAAACAGGTATTAGATAATTCAATAGTATTTTGCCTTATTCTAAAAAAATGTCGCATAAACTATGTTGCTTTAAAAGACCACGTGATCAGAAAGAACAAACTGACAGGCCGACTTATGGTGGTTCATTTCCCGTTGTTTGTCAAAAGCGTCATGGATAATGCCTTTGAGATGTTCAGATCATAATGGTTTGGACGTCGAATTGGTTAAAATAACTCTACGAATTCATATCTTTATGGCATTGCCATGTATCGATGCCCATTGTTATTAGGTCCACCCTGTCTGTAAGCCATAGGTCCTCCTTGACGTTGATAAGCCTGTTTCCTTTCTTTGGCAGTGACCTCTCGTAGAAAACCAAACTTACCGGGTACGTTAGACAGACGCATAGGGCGGGCTTCCTGTTGGAAAAGAACCTGAGGCGGGAAGGTTGGTGGCATTGTCGTACCCATTGGGGCTGTTGTATTGGTACCTGGATAGGCGGTGGTGGTAGCGTTGGTTGTGTTACCGGTGTGAGGGAATGTCGTGTTATGGTCCATCATCATTCCCAGGCTGTATTCGCAGATGAATGGGAAAGGCTCCTCACCAAGCTCTGTCGTGAAGTAGTCAGAGACCTCAATGCCGTACCCGTAGGTGAGTGTGGTCTGTGGTGTGATGACCTCACTGACGAACATCAAACCAGCACCTTGGTTCAGGACCAGAGGTTCCCCGTAGTACGGCTCCCATGGGAGGTAAAGAGCTGGGTCACCATTCACCCATTGCCATGCCATTGCGGTGGCGTTGTAGAAGAGCCCAATCCAGGTTTCTACTGGCTCTAGTGAATTGAACATATTGAAGAGCCATTCGTGTTCAGCTGCGTCGTTGACTACTACGAGATGTGCATCAGGATGAAGTGATCTGCAGAAGGTATTGGCTTGTCCGAATGGTAGACCTTCTAGACGAACCGGGGCACCTGTCCCTGTGTAGCTCATGCCGGCTGATTGTCTGTAAATAGATATAAAGACAACAATGAGACTCGTTAATTTTTGTCTCTCTCCCTCTCTCTCCTCTGTCTCTGCATAGTAAATACAGGAATGAAATATTGTGCTGTATTGTCTGGAGTTTCGGTCAAGACCTTTGGTCTGTTTTAAACCCGTTACATGGACCAGTATTTTGTCTCCTTACAAAATGTTTTTTTCTTTATCAGCTATGGAATGACACATTATAGATCAATATCTTGCTAAGGGACATTGGTGCCATGACGTCATTCAACCCACGACCTTCAGCATTTCTATAGTCGAGGGCTAAAATCATTTGATATCTATACGAATACTTTCAGACTGTGTCTTGCTCTACTGGGCATATGAACATTCAAGTAGTTTTACCGTTCATAAAGATGGCGTCACACTGTCCCGAAGTTGAGCAAAGATGGACACACGAAATGTGAAATGTTAGGGTTCGCGCGAAGTTACAGCCAAATAAGAGCCAAAAAGAGAACGATGTCTACAGAAGGTTACACGATTGCACTCGAACAACACACGAAGGGTACACGAATGGCCCGATGCTTTCGTGATTAGAGAATAAAAATATTGAAACTGTCCATGATCGTGTGTTTTTAAATTGAAAGTTAAGTTAACGACATTGGATTTTCACTTCATTGTTGAATATAATGGAGCAATATTATTAAAATATCAATTATTGTAAAAGGCACAAATAATCAAGAATTTATATAAATGGTATTAATGGGGGTTTATGAAAGCAAAGTTTGGATTTAAAAATAATCAGTTATTAATTTGAGCAAGTTTGGAAATTAATAAAATACACACTTCTTACACAAATTATATGCAATAAGCACCCAGGAACAAAAAGACTGGTGTTTATTTTAGTCCACTTGTAACGGTATCAGTTTTCAGTCTGCAATTTTGACTCATGCGAAACAATGTGTATCCGACCCATCTGAGTTTGAGCTATGTTTTATAGTATAACAATTGGAGTTTCTTTATACATTCCCTATTTAGAGATATACGTGTTTAATTCAAAATAACATTTAAAGGGGAATCCAACCCAAGGAGAGAATCAACCTTACAGGAAAGAGGAAAATGAGAGGAGCAATCTAAAAAGAGTTTCATCAAAATCGGTTATAAAATAAGAGAGTTATGGAAGTTTGAAAAGTCTAGTTATTTTATAACTGATTTTGATGAAACTTTTTTTTAGATTGCTCCTCTCATTTTTCTCTTTCCTGTAAGGTTGATTCTCTCCTTGGGTTGGATTCCCCTTTAAAATGATATCATGTACCATGATCAAAATTTGATTTTCATTTGTAACAGATTAACAGTCGATGAAATACTGATGATGTTACTTTAGAAAAAAAAACACACACGCACACACCCACACAGAGAATGCATGAAAAGACAGATTTTGGTTAATTGATCAGACAACGAATTCGATTGATTGTGATTATCGAAATGATTAAGAAATGGCATATTCTAATTCGTAAATGGGTCTTGTATGACCATTGGCGGCGATCCCGCGGGGACGGGGGGACGTGACCCCCCCCCCCCCCCCCCCCCCTCGATTTTTAAAGCTTAACATATTTTTACGTAGTGATTAGCTTGTGAAGCTAAATAAAGAGGTAAAATGTATGTCAAATACGATGCTATATGTTATTATAAGGCAAACATTTTCATTAGTTTCGGCATGATGTGCGAAGTATGCGAATTTTGAGTGTATTATTTTTCACTTTCGGGTGTTTCCGCCCCCCCCCCCCCAGTCGTGACGTGAAATCACCGCGCTTGTGTATGACTATGCTTTAGTCTTGTATCTAAACGTCTGCTTGGTCTTGAATTGGATTTTGGTATTGTTATTAATGTGTTCATATATTCAGTTGCACAAGTTAGCCAATCCCTTTAAAAGGTAGGTGGTACATTTGTCACTGTATTAACGCACTGCATATTTTATTGACCGACTACTCCCTATGCATAAGCTCACATTTCTAACCGGACTCGAAGGAATATTAAATTTCTTCAAGTTTATTGCTTTTCAATTTTATATAAAAACTGTTTTCGTCATGTTTAAGTTACAGTCATCAATTTACAAAGGGTATCGGCTATGTGCATATATATAGTCAGAACGGCTGCAAATTATGTCTTTATTTTAAGTACCTGTTAACGATATCAAAACTAGAACATCATACAAACTGTCTTTATTATGATTTTAAAAAAATAATCTAAATACTAGGAATAATTCGTGAATCGTTATTTAAACATACCTTAAATACAATTGCCATGTTGGAATGAATGTCTATGAAATATGACTTCTAAACTAAATAAATACTTTACCAGGGGATGGTACAATACGATAAAAAAATTTATAGGGCTCCTACTCATGAAGAGTTTCACCAAGGAGATATTGCTTTCACAGCGCTTTACACTGTTCAATATTTAAATATCATCTTTGATTGAAATATCAGTCTTCTATTTATTCTTGAAAACTTCCAATGAAGGAGTTCTATGGCTTTAATTCCTATCCAGCGGACTTGGTATTGGGGAATAATGCCCAACCAAGTGGGCATTATACCTCATCAACTTCGTTTTAAACTTCTCCCTGTCTTACCTCGCTACCGTAAAACTAATTGGACTTGCTAGAAAGCTACCAACAATCATAAATTAAAAACTTAAAGTCGTGATTTCGCGAATGGTCAGGCATATTTCTACTAGGTTGTCAATTTTAGAACTGAAAAAAAAAATCGATATACATGTACATGATTTAAAACAACACATTTCTTATGGCATGAAGCCATTCATCCACTTTAAAACTAGATTAATATTTAGCCGTTCCCAAATATATTTAGTTTTGCGTTAGTCAAATCCTGTATAATCGAATTAAGTGTTATGACACACTAACAAATTAAACTTCAAAACAACTAATGATAAAAAGGTTGTCAAATCCTTCCAATCAGATACCTATGATACTAATTACGTATTGTAATCGTTATTTAAAATTCCTTCATTGCCATCGACAAGTAATCATTTAAAGACATTTTCTATGTTTCTCCCAATTATGACGCATAACCTTATATATCTTAATGGCACTCTTTACTTGGTGAAAATAATCCCCTGTATTATTGGTCATCATTAGTATAGGCATGAAGCATAAATAACCATACTAATAATGATAGCGTATCATACTAATATGATATTCGCGTGGAAGTGCAGAGGTTTATGCTTTCAAATTTCTTTAGCTTTGAGTTATACTGCATTTTGTTTTGTCTTTTAATCGACTACCGTGTATATATAAGCCTAGAAAATATATAAAATGGAACAAATATTATTTTTGTTCTATGAGTATATAGTTGAAGATGAAATACTGTTAAAAACTATTGTGACTATTTCATCTTTTGTTTGTGTTATTTGAAATTAATGGATGGTTCATAATTGTCATTGCATATAACTTTTGTATATTCAAGTCAAAGAATAGCTCTGGGTCTTGAAATAATCGACATAAATCTTCAAAACTTATATGGTTGTCCGAAATCGCTCAAATTGTTTTCATCATTTGCATGTTCATCATGTCTTTGTGTGACATTTTTTTTCTTCAATATTCTTTGATCTTTAATATCAAACTGACTATGCTTTTTTAAGTATGTATTATTATTGTATGTAGTATTATTGGACTGGATTAGGTCAATTTCAAAATGACAATATCTATATAACATCAACCTTCAAACACTCTGGAGAGGTGAGAACAAAAATAGTCCTCATGGTCATCGGTAAAATGTAGTTATCGTTCAGGAAAAAAATTCTTGTATAATTTTATCTTGTTGTTTGGCTCTGATCGAAACTTTTTGGATTTGTGCCATATACCCAATAATTAAATACTAATGAGGCCTAATATGAATTCAAAAGAGAACCTTTAATTCGACGACTAACAAAGAGTATATGGCTATATTGAAAGAGAGTCTACATATTAATCAAAATAAAATATGAGGGGCCCAGCTCCTTATGACAGCCAGAGCAGTTTATGTAGATTATAAGCTGGCTTTATACTGATTTACAATAAGGACATCACAATAGGGCATTGTGAATATTAAGCCTATATGTTTTAAAATGTCGATAAAAACAATAGTTAACGCACTGTTCCTCTTAACAATCATCTTTGCATTAGCAACGCTACATTTTTACCAAAGAGTATAATGACGATTTCAATAATACATTATCAAATATCATTATCTATGATATACATGTTATAAAACCGCAATTTTGAACATTAGATTTTCCAGTTCAGCCCCCATTTTCTGTTCAACGCCCACTATACTTTCCCACTTGTAAAAAAAAAAAAAAAAAAATCACTGGTGTGCCCCTGTAAGAAAGGTTTTTATTGGCGTTGGTGCCGTATGTTGTTATGAGTGGAAAGATGAAATGACTGATGACAATTTTATTTATGATAGTGGTAGTGGATGTGGTGATGGAAGTAGAAGTTGTAGTAGTATATACTGTTGTAGTAGTAGTAGTAGTTGTTGTTGTTGTAGTAGTAGTAGTAGTAGTAGTAGTAGTAGTAGTAGTAGTAGTAGTAGTAGTAGTAGTAGTAGTGGCAGAGGTAGCTTTAACAGCATGATTATAATCTCCTTCTTAAAATAATACCCCAACAACAAAAAATAATCATCATTCGTTAGTATATCACACAAAATAATTGATTGATTTTGAGAGAACGGTAATAATCGTATTGCCCGAGATCATCTCGAAAATAATACCCCGAGACGAGGTCGAGGGAATAGTCTAGTGCACCTTAAAACACAAAACATTATTTTGGCTTACCTGTAACAGCTACCATTATGATAAGTGAAATAGCTTGCACATAATGGATGTAGATGCGCATCCACCATGGATGCTAGGACCACAAGACCAACTGCTAAAAGCCACTTCATGATGTATCCTAGACTACTACGAACACAAAATAGTAAGAAATCCTTGCAGGAGAGGAAAGTTAGATCAAACAGTCAAGGCAGAAGAAAAATAAAATCACACGTTCACGGTCAAAGTCAGCTATAGAATGGCACTCTTCGAGGAGGAGTCGGCAATTTATAGTTTCGCATGTGGGGAACCCCCCCCTCACCGATCGGATTAGTTACCCCCCAGTCAATATGCGTTACAGAAAAAGTCAGCAAGTTCTCGTCAATTGAGGTTCGTTTCC
>CALNVZ010003426.1:10069904-10081579 GCA_940671915.1 Paracentrotus lividus
CTTCGAAACAAGTGACCTCCACTCAGAGTCACGTTTTAAACCCACCCTACTACGATACACCACATGTGTCAATTCAAAGCTATGGTCACAAAAATTAATTAAAGTAAACCATACCCAATGAATAATCATTTTCATAGGAAAGGATAATGAGAGAGCAATTAAAAAAAAAAAAAAAAAAAAAAAAGATCAAAATCGGTTATAAACTAAGAGAGTATGGGTTCAAAAATTTTCGTTTTACTTTCTATGTGGATCCTCAAATTGGCAACATCGGCTTCAAAAACAGCCGATTTATGAGCAACTCTCCATATGTTTTGTACACAATTTTCAGTTTTCCCATTTCTTTCAAATAATACCTTACCTCCTTCTGAGCTCAACATTTTGTTATGTGAAATATATTCTCCCCATGACATATTTTGAGCTCAGAAGTAAATAAGACTATTTTGAAAGAAAATGGGAGGAAAAATCTGAAAATTTGTGTACAAAACATATGGAGAGTTGTCCATAAAATCGGCCATTTTGAAGCCGATGTTGCCAATTTGAGGATCCACATAGAAAGTAAAACGAGACTTTTTAAACTTCCATAACTTTCTTAGTTTATAACCGATTTTGATGATTTTTTTTTTTTTTTTTTTTTTTTTTTTTTTTTTTTTTTTTTTTTTTTTTTTTTTTTTTTTTGTATTGCTCCTCTCATTATCCTCTTTCCTATAAAAGTGATTATTTTCTAAGGTATTAGTCCCCTTTAAGTTCGTACGAATGATGTGTTTGTACCAAACTCTGGAGGTCTGGACTTAAGATTCGTAGATGGGGCTTATTTCCTTATGGCTTTCTTACACGTTGACGAATGTCGTTTAAAAAAAAAGGGGGGGTTCGTGCTAAGTACAATCTTTGACAAAACCATTGACCAATCTTCGAACTAACGAACGGTCTGCGAACAATCTGCGACCGGTACGGCCTTCTTAAGAATTTCTTACGAAGTTCTCACGAAATGGTCTGAAAACTGTTTTCAAGGTGTCTTTAACCCTTTGTAATGGTATTTGTGACCGATGCTTAGAGTAAGAATAGCGAAAGGTTGACTGTACTTTGTTTCATTCTATAAATAAAGTGACATCTCTCGATTAATTAAGATACCTCAAGTCTCTCCTACTTCATGTAACACCTGTCAACTTTACGCAATACTTTTTTATATTCAGCTACCGTGACTATATATATATATATAGTTTACCTCATCTTAGAAAGTATTGTCACGCTGTGGTTGTCACGGAGATGTGGTGACGATGTTCAGGTTCGTCACTGAACCAGTCGTATTAAAAGCTCTTAAGAAACGAAGTTCATGGTCAGAAGTCGTTGTGATACAGAGGGAAGGGACTAATTAGTGGAAAGGGGTCGGGAGGTGTCCTATTCTTTTGCATTACAATATTGCTTTGTAATTTCTAACGACGTTTGGTCTATCATATCAAATTGACCGTTATAAGAGTATTTAATGCTGATATGAAATGTTAAGTTCAGGCTTTAAATTTCCCTTTTCCACAAAAGTCATCCTCGTAACAATATTACATAATTATGTTTACGGTATAAAATAATATATGATTGTTACATTATAAACAAACTTTAAGAAAGGGAAAACAACGATTACCGATAAAAAAAAAAAAATAAATATATACCTTATATAAAAATGGAAAATCAATTTTCTAAGCCATTCAAGCCAGTGCAGTGATATAGAATTTTGTAAACTATTTGTACCCCGTTGTCTTTTGGGTTGCTTACGTAAGTATTGTCTTACCAAGAAAAAAAAATCCTTTTCGCACCTATTATGCCCAAAGCCCCTTTCCCCTTAACTCTCTACGTCACAGTTCGTAAGTAAGTAAGATCGATTTATTTCGAAAATTGGCGACATAATTAATATTGCAATATTACTGTCAGTCAAATGAACAAAAATTGCTTTAAAAATGGAATGACATCATTGGAATTAAAGATGCCCCAGTGTTACCCCTTTATTAAGTTTCACCGTTGTCGTTTAGGTTACGACCTACGTTCGGATCAAATCGATGTATAATATAATGTATAAATTTTGGCAAGATAATAGTGAGAAAGGAAGACGTATTTTAGGATGTAGGTAAATTATTATACTAAAGATTTAGTGTTTTATTTTAAAAGATGAGAAAATTAGAAAGAGAGAGAGAGAGCAAAATAATCCATACACAAAATATATAAAGAAGGACAGTATATTAAAAGAACTTTAAAACAGAATATGAAAATGTGAAGTAGAAGGAGAGGATAATATGAAAGGTGTTAGTAGAACACAGAGGAGAGAAATTGTCTTATTTTAACATGTACTGCCAATGAAAGGTTTTCAAATTATAGGGGCGCGCGTCCCCTGCGCCCCCCCCCCCCTGGATCCGCCACTCTATGGTAGTTCTGATTGCACAGTACAGCCGAATGTAACAAGACAGGAAACAAATCAAACAAACACCTTGTTTATTTTCCTTTGCAATATAAATGCTTATATTAATTGTTATATTAATCAATAAAGTATGATTGTAAATGATAATTAATACTAATTATTTTTATTTTCTTGTTTAACATCACTAGTGAAAAAACTCCGTCATTTTATTTCGACTTTTGAGGTGATATAAAACAGTGGAAAACACACAAAAGTCATTGCAACTTTTTACAAATTACTCTGATCGGACCGAAGGTTCAAATCCCATTCGTGTCTTTCGTATGGGGGGGGGTTAAGTCGTCCGAGACATAAATAATCATATTCTCATCGAATACATTTTTGTCAACACCCCCCCCTCCCCCCCCCCCCCCCCCCCTTATCTGGAAGTGAATGGAATACAACTTCTCTTTAAAGGGAAGGTCTGGACCAAATTAAGTTGCTTTATAAGAAGCAGAAAATTAGGAAAAACAGAATTAAAAGGTCTAAGAAAATCGAAACTAATAACAAGAAAGTTATGAATATCTTTACGATGCTCGAAAATTGATCGCTATACCAAATTGGCAACACAGTCACAAAACTGTGATGTCATAGGGGCACCAACTTGCCATGCATTTTCTATATTGTTTTATGATAAATTTTCACTTTATTGTTAACGAAACTGATGTTCCTCATAACTTTGGCCAAGATAATATTGATGGCATATGCTATGCATCTATAATATATTGTAAAATCAGCAACCAATCTAAAAATTAAAAAAAGAAAAGAAAAAGAGTTTAAGTAGGTTTTCGGTATAAAAAAAAAATATTCATGAAATGTTGAATTTTATGAAAAATTCCTTTTCTTTGAAATGTCAATTACATCATTTTATGCACAGCTGATGAACATATGCATAAATTACTGCCAGGTGAAAACCTAACATAAAGGATTTGCAACAATAACAATGCATGGAAGTTTTCTTATACATCACGGCTGCCGAGGTGCTTAGCTTATTTTGCTCATTAAAGATCTAATCTTATTAACCGATTCTGTTTATCTGTTTTTAATTCTTTTTTTTTTTTTTATATCAATTATTTGCTGGGCCGTATAAATTTGTAACATGAATAAATTGCTAAATAATGGTTAAAGAGTATTTTTACCTAAACGTGGATAATCTTTGCAGAATTGTTGCCCTACAATTGCACATTAAGGTTTTCACTAGCACACTATCTACAGGTGATTATGGCACTATGTTTGAGGATCAAATTTTATACATACAGATATTACAAATTAGATTTTGTTATACATTTTCTTCAGACTAAATTGTCCAATTTTACCTGTATGTTTTTTTGTTGAAAGTTTTATTTTGTGTGTGCTTTTTTTAATTTTTAAAGTCTTTTTAATTATGAAAAGAAGTATAGTTTTGAATGGGCCAGAGCTTCCTTTAGTTACGTAAGATTAAGTTTGACCCGCCTTGTGGTTGAATCACAAATCAGACACCACGCTCTGGTATGAGAACCTATGATGGTTCGTTGGAGGATTGATATAAAAACAACGAGATTAGAAACAGGATAGAATTGATTTCAGCTTTCAGGTGTTCGGTCTCTCTGCCTGTGATCACAATAGCACGGACAGCCTGACACATCATAAACAAAGAGATATATTGACAATCAATTTAAAGTAACCAGATGTATAAAATTAAACGAAATGAATGTTGATTATAATAACTGACAATCAGAGTTGAAATCAAATCAAATCCAATTGATTTATTGAAACCAAGATTACATTTTGGTTATCATCAATACAAATATGAAAACGAAGGAAAATGCAAATGTCAGTAAATATACATTTACCAGTGGCAGACCCGGCGGAATGCAGGGACCCCGCCCCCACCGGGGCACGTCGATCACTATTTTTCAATCCTGCATCCGCCACTGCTGTAATCATTGTCATTATGATCACTGTCGTCCATCATCATCAGCCTATGATTGATATAAATTAATGTTTGCTATATAGTGCTAAGCGCTTCACCAAATTAACATAGAAATCCTCGATCAACCTACATTAATTAACAACGACAAGATGATATCTTGAAAAGATGGGATTAGGACATGCTGGACCGTAGACCAGCTGTAAGTCTGTCCCAGATTAGGGACCCACTATACAAAAAAAAATCATCCCTATCATCATCACCATCATCATCATCATCACCATCATTATCATCATTCATCATCATAATCATCATCTCTATCTTCATCTCATCATCATCATTCAATCATCAACCAACCACCACCATATCATCATCATCATCTCATCATTATCAATCATTTATCATCATCATCATCATCATCTCACATCATCATCATCATCTCATCATTACGCCTCTCATCATCATCACAATCATCATTAATCATCATCATCGTCACATCATGTCATCATCATCATCATCATCATCACCACCACCATTATCATCATCATCATCTTCATCATCATCATTCATCATCACCACCACCATTATCAATCATAATTCATCTCATCCCATCTCATCATCATCTCATCATCATCATCATCATCATCATCATCATCATCATCGGGCCGAAAATACTTACTTTTGAGGGGCACTCAATAAAATATTGCGTATATTATTTTATTATTTTGTGGACAAAGTTTGTGCCCCCGAACATGTTATTGTGTCTAACCTCCTAGCATGTAAGCCACTCATCATCATCATCGATCATCATCATTACTTTTAAATTTCAGATTAATAACAACCTTAATGAACTTACCATGTAAAGGCATTTGGACAAAATAATCTTGTTTATAGAGTTCGAATTGATTATAATTAGAACTAGAGCTTATAATATGTAATGCGTACAATTATCGGTGTATGTACTGATACTGCATGTGTTTAATGCAAAAAAAGTATGCTTGCAATTGGATTACAGGAGGAGAGATAAAAATGAAACGAAAGAGATAGTGGAAATAAACTTTTTGAAAAAGAAGAAAATTGGAATTGTTGTAATGTGATAATTTTACATTTAATTCCTTTTACAATTCAACTTTGGGAACTTTCAGCCTTAACATGACAAGCATTGGAGAAAATCAACCATATTTTATCCTGAATAATTACTAAAAATTTGGATTGAAATTTGGATTGCGAAAAAAAAATGAAATTTTGGGTTTGCATAAGAATTGCGATGTTTTATTCCTTAAGACCCCATATTTTATAAGTGGTTATATTTACTATGTCATAAACTTTCATACATGTGAAAAAAAATAAATAGGGGTTTCGACCTTTCAGACGAGCTTTGAGGATTTCTAAAGACGTATGTTTATGTTATGTTTTTATTTATTTGCGCCATTGACGCACGCGCGGAAATTGAAATTTTGATGAGCGCGTGCGTCAGTATGTTCGGCTTGAAAAACGATTTAAAATATATTAGAAACTCCTAGGAGAATTGTCTTAAATTTGCCAATTCAAAGAAAAAACCCCGGAATTTACGCGCATTTACAAAGTGCGCGCAAAACGCGCGCACGAGCGCTACGCGCAGAAATTTCCAATTCTTGAAATGGCCCTTGAACATACTTTGTATTGAATATTGGTTGTGATTGAGGCATTCTTTAGATTTTGAGGACACCGCTTTTGGAAAATTTTCAACCTGTTACAAGCATTATCAAATAGGCTGTCGAATTATTTTTTGTTAGAAAATTGACCGCTCTTCAATTTGAGACCAGCCACGATTCATTTGGCCACAATTTTTAGCCACGCTTCTGGACTTATAAAAAAAAAAAAAGAAAAAAAAAAGAAAAAAAAGGGAGCATTTGCAATTGATGGTGTATCCAACTCTGTAAAAGATAATTGGGGGTTGCCGTTGATCCTGAAATTTATTAGGGATTTATGTGTAGCATGTTTTTTGGCCAAAAATGCATATTTTGGCAAATCCGACAAAATCGCGGTGCGGCGTAGTTCCAACTTGAAAGACCATCATTCGTTTATAAATAGTCTAAAAAGTAGTGATTATTGGTTGTCAAATTGTTGTCAATATTATCAAGATTACTTTAAGAGCCAAAAAATTCAATGATCTAAGCTGCCATTCGTCGCCTACCGCGCATTAATGCGCGAGAAATCAGTGCGCGCGATTTCTTCTTGAAAATGCTTTAAATGACCTGAACGTACTTTACTTCAGCCATAAAGTGATTTTTGAACATTTTAATTTTTGCGCGCGCGTAATTCTTAATGCGCGTACTTACGCGCGCGCATTATGTTCTTAAAGATGCGCTTCAATTTAAAGTTTATGTGTACTAAATATGATCAATCAATGATTGATTATTAGTTATGAAGTTATGATTGATAATGTGATTTTACAAAATGGCGTCTAGATTACGTCACATTGTGCTAATGAGCTAGAAAAGATTTCAGTGCTCAGATTTCATGATGATCTATCATTGCTGAAAGTTTGAAATACTTTAATGCATTATTTTTGGAGTTATCGTGTCTACAAGAATTGTACAGGAAAATATAAAAAAAAAAAAAAAAAAAAAAAAAAAAAAAAAAAAAAAAAAAAAAAAAAAAAAAAAAAAGGAGATTCGGACAATAACAAGAGGTGCTATGTACATACGTACATACCACCTAAAAATTAGAATTGCATAATCCCATTTAATTAAAACAAGAAAAGTTTTAGCCTGATCAATGTCATGCTTGGAATCCGAGCTAAACATGTGACAATTACTATAGTATACCATTGCAGATTTAGAAGAAAAAAAATCCAGAGAAGGATGATATGTTGATCTCTCCTGAAGTCTCATGGGAGTTGCTCTCCCATGTCATTTCTTCGAAAGAATCATGTATGAGCTGTGCATTAGGTCTTCGTCTCCGCCCCTCCCCTCACCCCCCCCCCCTCTCTCTCTCTCTCTCTCTCTCTCTCTCTCTACTCACCATGGATGTTATTTATACTTTGGAAGGGGAAGAGATATCGACCTCTGGTTGCCCTACTGCCAGAGTCCACTGGTGCCTCGTGTTCTATTGAGGGGCATTCCCAGTGATTACTGTCCATAAATAGATCGACACCGGACGCTAAGGCCCCCACTATGCCAATCATGGGTATGATTGCAATGACTGCCTGCTAGCGCGGCTGCTACCCGTCACTCCTTCTTATGAGTCAGCATCGCGCGGATCAACCACAAGACAGTGTCCAAAACATGGCATGAGGAGCAGGGGGGGGGGGTTCTGCCCAATTTTTCAATAAATGTATCACATCATAAGCTTTTTTTCAGCCCCTTTCCCACTTTCAAAAAGGCTCCACGACCCCTAAGACTACAAAGTTAGTTTGTTTTTGTTTGTTTTTTCAAAGTTTTGTGTTTTTTTTTTTTTTTTTTTGGGGGGGGGGTTTGAGGCGGTGGGGCGGGGTGGGGGGAGATTTTCCAAAAATGACAGTAAACATTTTTTTTTCTTTAATTATATTTAACTATTATTATAGTATTTCTTGAATTGTTTTAATTTTATTTATTCATTATTATTATTATTATTATTGTTATTTATTTATTTTTTTTCTTGGGGGGGGGGTAGCCAAGACATAAACATTCCCTGATACTTTTTCCATGTCTGCATTTCCAGAAGTTCGGAGGTTTTGGTACTTACACTCTTAAGGGATGTAGTACATTGAATGATATTCAATCACATTTTATTCGATTTAGCTTATTTTGCAACATAATTATAAACACTAGTCAGTCTGGTATCTCTTTAATAATTGCACAAGCTAATTGCTTGCTTTACCTTCGTGATGTCGATGAATTCATACTAAAATTTTATAACCAACACCGGATGGTTTTATAAACACCATGTCTTTTTCCCATAACATAAACACAGCCCCTTTCATGTTGTATAGTCCCCCGTCCTGCCGGCCTGATGAGCTAATTCTTCATCTAATTGCTGTGTTTTTGAAAGTTACTAAATCCCTCTAATTTAAATAGTGAAAAATCGCTCGAAATTTGAGGCGACATTGATTTAACTCTTAATCGAGTGTAGTTTAGCTCTTTAAGAGTGAAAATATGTTTCCACAACTCACTCGCGTATCAGAGGGACGCCGCTTCACGAAGGAGTGAGTCGAACGCGAAAACGCGGTTCTATTTCAAGGAGCTAATCTTTGGATTTTTTCAAAAACGAGGTTTTTTAATAGGGGGGGGGTTCTATTATATGCAGCTCAGTCTCGATCCAGGTAGGCTTGCAAACGAGGGGTTGGCGTAATTTACCAATCAGGATCGGCTATTTTGCTGGCACTGTGCGCTTGCGCAATGCATGCTGAAAATTTTTTTGTTTGTCTTCGAATTTCAACATGGCCGGTGGACAACCACAGCTGCTGAACGTTGGAATTTCCGGAGGAAATAATGAACATTTTTACAGGTGAGGCAAGAGGCGGGCGGAACGAATTTGAAAGTGGGGGGTTCACGATGGAAAGTGACATTTTTTTCCTTTGAAAAAAAAGGGGCACTTGACACCAGAGGCTTAAAGAGAAAGTATTCAGATAAGTAGGGTGCGCGGAAAATTTGCCTTTAAATTTGTGCTTTTAAAAATTTTTGAGATAATAATTGTGCACTAGAGACCCTATTCAGAATCCGCGAGCACAAAGCGCAATTGATTTTTTTAGCGCTGAAAATTTGAGTTAATTGTGCATTATATGAAAATAACCTATTTTTAGTATCTCTGAGAACGCAAGCGCGAGCCGAAAATTTTGAGCTCAAAGATGGAATCAATTGTGGCATCATATACCCTATTAATAGGGTTGGGCAAATAATTACTTTTTTTTTCTGAGAAGTTATTTGACAAAGTTGGTTTGTATAATCAAATTTGATGTAGAATCCAAAAATGACAATCCATTTATTTGTACGATGATGTCTGACGTCGCTTAAGTGAAAAAAAAAAGATAGTGTGTTTTTGCCCATTCATCACTATATCGGGCTTTATTTTGTTTCTATTTTGTTATGTTTGGTGTTGCTGGTCTAGAAACTCAAAATATGACAAAGTTAATCATGACCTACATGTACATCTTATAGGGGATATTTAGTGATTTTGATATGAGGTGATGTTTTCTCGAAATTGACTGAACTCTAAAAATACACTAACAGTCAATATCGGATAGGTATATATGTTGAAGAGGCAGATTTGGGTTTCCTGACCAACAAACACAATAGAAACATAATAGTGGTCTATACCATAAGAGATGATGATAATTGGGCGAAATACAGCCATTTTGGTTTTTTGCACTTTAGCGACGTCAGACGTAATCGTATGCAAAAGCAATTGTCATTTTTGGTTTCCTACATCAATTTTGCAATAGAAACTACTTGTTTTAAAAAAAAAAAGTTGTGATTCGCCAACCCTACTATATATTAAATATCCGCGATCGGAAGTCACGAGTTGAAAAATATTATGAGCTTGAAAATGGAGTTTTTTGTCAATTATGCAGGTGTCACATGCGCCGTGTTGGCGCACCGTTCGCATGCACGTTCTGACCAAATTTGTGCACAACGGCGGCAAACGGTGGAGGACAACGGTGAAGCGGTTGAAGCCCGTCCAACACATTCACAGGAGTTCGCTGGGCACCCGTTCCCGAGAGGATTTTTCAAGAACAACCGAACTCTTGCCGGGTTATTTCCGGGTGATGACCGGGTATTTCAGAACGGTCTTAAACCGGACCAGTCGTTGAAAGGGCGGTGAAAGGAATGAATGAGGACGCCGAACCCGTTTCATGCCCGTTTGCAGGACGGAGATGGACCGTGGTGAGGTCGGGCAACATGAATCGATCACCCCCTTTCCTTTTCCGCATCAAGTACGCCCCCTTGTGGCTAAACTTGCCAACTCCTACTACATGAAAACTATACGTGAAAATTACGTTTTTAAGTCGGTTGTCCCCTTGATTGTTTACCAACAAGATCAATCAATAACTGAATGAATTTGAGTTTTAAAAAACTATTACCCAAATTAATATTTTACAAAACAAAAGTATTATATACCATGAGGAATAAATCATATGACATAAACAGGGAGATGATTATCAACTTTATTTGGGGGCTGGTTTACTCGGAAATTATAGTTTTATAGGGGGCCATATTTTGTCGCATTTGTTAGCCTCTGTTTCTGTTTTCATATTAATTCATTTCTAATCATATTATTTACACTTTATAATAGATTTTATACAATATCGAATTGGTCGTACTTATCAAATTGTTCTAACTAAGAGTTCTGAAAAGGTGGGAAAACCTCAAAGATTTTTTTCCCCCACAAAGTTTCTTCATTTTGAAATAATATTATTTTGTATTTCTTGATTATAATTATTGATAGGGGGTCTGCGTCTTGGTCTTTAGGCGTCCGATATCCCCATCATTATTTAAACAACAACCATGGGGTAGGAGTCGTTCCACACGGGTCACTCCATCCATTCATATACATGTATATTATTATTTATTTATTCTGGGGGAGGGGTGGGCGATAAGGGGGGGGGCAAAGGCCCCTAATTCTCAGTTTTAGGCACTATTTTTACCTAAATTATCGGTCGGGAAATGCCTGGTTAAGCCTCATTTTGTATTTTCAATTCTCTGTAGGCTGCCTTGAAAAGTGGTTCAATTTTGGTATGTCATTACCATAAATATATACCCTATTGAAATTAAATTAATTACATGAATTATATACAATCTATGGCAAACAAAATTCGTACTTTTTGGCAATCTTAAAAGCGGTTTCTCAGATATAAATACAATGTCATTTGCATGTGTTTTTATTAATAAAAATATTATATTAAGATATTGTCTTGTATAGTTCTGATTAATTTATTAATCACAGTAAAATCACTTAAAGGGGTCGTGTGTAAAACAATGAAAATAAAAATAAACAAAAAACTAATCCATGGATCATACAAAAATATCCAAAAAGCAGAATTATGAATGATGTAGAAATTTTTCTTGATGCGATTCTATAGAGGGTTATAATTTGGCTAAAAAAATATTGCAATGAAATGATTATGACAAAATATTAGACAACTCATAACATAATAGTCCGGCAGCCAAGGGGGGTAAGGTTGCATTGGAATGTTATAGTTTTTTAAAAAACTGATTTTGACTGGTAAGACCTTCTATTTTAACAATCCATATGCTGGAGCTCTGTCAGCATTGAGCAATTGAAGATATACGCGAAAATCCAAAATGGCCGCCGGCGGCCATCTTGGATTTTCTATTTCCTTACTTTAACATACCTAAAATATTCAAA
>CALNVZ010003426.1:10095559-10135425 GCA_940671915.1 Paracentrotus lividus
AACAGTAACGAATTATCTGATAAGTACCGTTGATTATTAATATGTATGTTTTGTAGCTTTTAGGTCTATTTTCCTTGGAAAGATAATAGTTGAAGATTTGAATTGAATTTCCAAAATTTATCTCCCTATCTGACTTGAGCTTCTGGATTGGTTTGGATGGAAGTGCGCATGTGCGTGGAAAAAAGTGTGGCGTGCTATCTCTGAAACTTGAACATCCAGGGATTTTCCTCGAAAAATAAAGGTAATAAGGCTAGCTGATAATGACGGAATGACTGACTTTTCTGATGTATCTTCCCATTTAACGTGGCTCCTGTGATTGGTCTAGTTGGAAGTGAACATTGGGCGTGGAAAATAAAATGATCCCGGTTTTCTAACCTGTTCTAGACCTGTTTGTCTAGCAGGGGGTTTCCACAAATAGCTGAGGAACGAATGACTGTTCCAACAACATATACCCAGGCATCTGGTGGTTTTGTTAAGTTAAATATCCATGGGGTTTTCCTCGAAAAAATTGCTCCCTCAGGGAATGATCCAACACAATAAGCTATTTTGTTGGTCGAAGCAAATAACAAGGGGCGTGACAAAAAAGCCATGACAATGAAAATGTACGATAAACGGGATCGAAATAGCTTCAACGTATTGTTTTAAGTGTCCATTGGCGTGGCAATATTCTAAAAACTACAAGGCCACACGTAAGAAACGGTGCTTCATTCCAATGCGCGTCGATCAATCCATCTCCGAGACTCAATCATTGCGAAGGTGGTTTGTTGGTAGTGTTATTTCTGTGTTCATTCCTTTTTTTTTGGTGAATTTATTTGTAAATGCAAAGAAAGTGCCAATTACACACACAAAAACAATCAGTAATCGTTAACGTATAATGGTGGGTATCCCACTTGCCTAATGAGAAGGAGTTTGCTGATTTCAGACGGATTTGAACTACTTTCGAGACAGGCTTTGAAATTTGTCGCGGAGACGTCTCTGGCGACTCTCATAAGAGACGTCTCACTATTCTTTTGCTTTCGTCGAGGAGAAACATGGGGTTTTCCCGGACCTTTTTCCGTCACGTAGACGTCCTCCAATATCTTTTGGATTTGCTGATTTCAGACGGATTTGGAACTCTTTGAAGACGGCTTTGAAACTTGTCGCGGACGTCTCTGCGACTCTCAGAGACGTCTCCTATTTCTTTTGTTTTCGTCGAAGGAGACATGTCTGACGCCTTTTTTCGTGGTAGACGTCTCCAATACTTTTTTTTTCATCGGGATAAATGATAATCTCAGATACATTATTTTTCCGTCGGAGACCGTCTGCCGATACTTTTTTTCCCCCGTCATTTTTGCTGCTATCTTTTCTGGCCGTGGAAAATTTGAAGGCGGCCGTACAATATATTATCGGCCCGGAACAAAGTGACCCTAGCTTTGTGTTGTTTGTTCTATCGTCAGCATACATTCTATTCCGCTGAGATTATTTTTCCCAGTAACTCATTAAAGAGATGCCCGTAAAAAGTAACAATCCCCCTTGGTCTAACTCCTATCGTTAAAAATCACCTAGCCTTGACTTTTTATTTGACTAACTGCCTATTTGTCTCGTTACAAGTTCTCATAATTACTCAGATCTTTATCTCTACATGTTGATATCTCTGGGCAGAAGGCCTTAACTAAAACTTACCGAAGGCTAGAAACATATTGATAATATCAACATATCGCAAAACACAAAGTGGAAGAAGAATTATACCAAGCGTCAAAAATGTGCACGGTTCAGTTATGAAATCAACTGTAATGAGAGTGCGGTGGTATACCATCAAGTTTTCCTTTTGAAAAAAAAATGAAATAAATAAATAATCTGTCAGCTGTTGGTAGAATTAAGAAAAAATTCTATTCTATTACACCCTGGGCCCGTATTCCAGTAAACTAATACTTAAGGCAATTTTGCTAAGTCTAATGTATTTGTTTCTAAAGTATTCTTGTCGAGGAAAAAAAAAATCTTAGCTTTTGTTCCAAACACGTAATGCATTTCGTTCCGAGCTCAGAGAAGCAATTTACAAAAGTCTTATTATGTTTATATTGTCATGTAATTGATTTGTGGCCGTCATATGAGCTTGGACAATATAATAAACATCAAAGTTAAGCCACAGGTAGTAGGCTTAAAAGTATAGGAATAAATTCGTTTTTAATATGTGCGTACTTTGTAGGCGCAACTCAATTTAAGAAGTTTTCTGTCGCCCAAATCAGAGAATTTATGTCAACTGTCAAAAAATAGGCTAAGAAAAAAATTATCTTAATTAAAACTAAAATTTATTTTAGCAAAAAAATCTTAATTCATGTTAAGTCCAACATTTAATAGGAATACGGGCTCTGGTCAAGGCTAATGCAAGTATTTTTTTTTCTAACGGCAGAATAATCTGCTAACATATCCTGCGACTTACCAGAATGCTTCGTGGCGAAGTTGGTTGGCTCCCAATAAGCCTATGTTGGTGATGATTACAACCTTCCAGCTATGTCATTGGTTTTCAGCTTTATAGAAATCTTCGATTGTCGATGGTGTTAATTATAAGGATTGCTACAAATGATAAAGGGTAAACCCAGACGGGGGTGAGTTGGCCAATGGCGGTGTTGATCCTGGTCTTCTTCTGTCAGACAGTATTGAAATTGCCTATAAGATAGGAGCAGTCTCTGGAACGGGAACCATAAGAATTCCAGACGAAAGTGATCCTACAACCGCCGCAGCAGCGTAACTACATCATCCAGCCCAAACATGTTTTATAGTTGCAGAATCTTACGCCAAAGACTCTCTGCAAGAGTTGAAGTAGAAGGTGAGTTTTATAACCATTGGCAATTTTTCTTTATGAAACGTAAAAACTCAGTCTTATCTTGATGTTGAGCATGACCCTTGTGATACACTGACACCTTCAATCTTACTTATTTGTTATTGGGTTTCCGAGCGTCTGTTAACTGATGATTACAGACTGTTGTCCATAACAATCCCTGACTGTACCATAATTACTGGTTTTGAATAAATGAAGGAAACTGTCCAGAAATATATAATATGAAAAAATCGAGCAAAGAAAATGGGATACATGCGGATTCGAACCAGAGACAACTTTGATTATAGGCAGGCGCTCTAAATCTGAGCTATAGAAATAGGCTCAAGAAGCTTGATTGTATTGATTGACCTCTATATTAATATATTTCATCAATTATTAACTATTTTTTAATAATTATTATTTTTTTTTTTTTAATATTTTAGGTGGTTAACGAAACGGCAGTGGCTGAAGTTGCATTTTGGCTGCAAGTGCACGTGAGTTATTCGATAAAAAAAAATCAAACATATTAACTTCTTTTGGATACATGAAGGATAGCCTGTTAACATTTACATTATATTGACTTGCCTTGAGCCCGCCCCCCTTCCCCCCAGTGGCGGATCTAGGTGGGTGGGTTTAGGGGTTTTAAACCCCTCCTTTGAGCTCCCTTAAAGATAAAAATGTTTATTTTTCAAAAAAGCGAGTTCATTTTCTGCATCAAACATATCTTTTTAGATACAAAATCTCAAAACTTTTCCCCAAGACGAAAGAGGGAAACCCCGTTGCCAAACCCGGTTGTACTAATCATTTATTCCAGAAATTTCTTCAAAATTAGGAACATTTTTAGGCATTACAATTCGTCTTTTTTAATGTAAAATCTCCAAATTCTTCTCAAGATGGGAGGGAAAGCCCCCTTCTAAGCACACCTCCGTATGCATCAGTTGTTATTCATTGTTTCAAAAGTTGGAACAGATTGTGCATCACAATACATATTTTTAGATGTAAAATCTCAAATGAGAAGGAAGGACCCCCTCCTCCCAAACCACCGAGAAATTTCTTTCAAAATTAGGAACATTTGCGCATCACACTATCTTTTTAGATGTAAAATCTTAGAAAGTCTTCTCAAGATGGGAGGGGAGCCCCCTCCAAGAAATTTCTTTCTAGAGTAAAGAACATTAATGTGCAAAGTCACAACACTTCTTTTTAGATATAAAATCTCAAAAAATCTCCTCAGAATTGCCGGGGGAAATCCCTCCAACCACTCCTTGGGCCCCGTTGCATAAAACTTTTAACCGGAGTTTTTTCCGGTAAAAATCTGAAAACTCCGGTAAAGTTCGAAAAGTTTGGTTTAAAAAATTTTACCGGATTTTTTTCCATTGCATAAACACTTACCGGAGTTTTCTCCGGTTAGATGCTGAGAAAAGTCCGGTAAAGTTAACCCGAGATCTTGAGGTGGTGTACTGTTAACCAATGAATTTCTCCGGTTAAAATCCATGTGTCTGGATTTCTGTACATTATTACGCAATAGGGTCAGTGATAAACAAGCACTTGCAAAGCATACCTTTATATTAAATGTTCCATTCATATGAATTAAGGACAAATTAGGACAAATTTTCTCTCTTTAATTATATTTTTGCATTCAAAAAATTGCATTTTAGTGATTAATGTTGAAAGCTTGACTGATTTATTTTTGGATGCAAAATATGATCATAAGCAGAAAATTTGTCCCTAATGCCGGCCGGTCACAACTCGTCGTAGGCTACGGGGCACGTGCCATCAACGTAGCCTGCGTTGCATGTACAACGCACGCACAGGTCCTGGTCAACTTCTGCGATTCCTGCGTTTCTGTAGAAAGGGTATTGTAAAAACTTCCTGCACGTCGTGCATGCAACGTGCCTCGAGGTACCTGCGCTGCACCGATTTTTCTACGAAATCCATCGGTAGGGAGTTGCATGTCGAAGGTACGGCGAGTTGTGACCGCCGCATTACTTGCCCTCATTTCTGTTGAAAAGTACAAATTCACATATCCAGTACACTTCAACACTTTACCAACCACAGTGGCGGATCCAGGATGAGGTGCAATAGGCATAGGTTCATACCACCACTCCCAACTTGTTTCAATTCTAACTACTTGTTGACAATAAAATCCCAAATTTTTTGCACTGCCTCCATTTTTTTTTTCAGGAGGGGTGGGTCCACCCCCCTAATATTGAAATCCTGAATCCGCCACTGAATCACAACACACAGTCACAAAATGTAAAAGGTCATAAGAATACTGGCACATGAATTAAGTTGAAGTATTATTATTTCCAATCATTTATTTGGTAACATTATTTTTTTCTCTCTCTCTTTTTTGTTGTTGTTGGTACACATGCCCTTTTGCATAAAATTATTGTGTAAAGACTGTGGGGTCATTATGTTTGCCCTCTCTTTTATATTAGGCTATCTATCATTTGGCTTTTATGATTTGGCTATTAACTGAAATCATTGCTTAGGACAGCAATGCCAGATTCCCAAATGTTGATCTACGAAAAAATGATAATCTGAAACTGTATTTCTTCTTTCCATTAATTCGATGTTTGTTTAATGTTAATTCTGGTGTTTCCTTCTTGATGTCCAGAACGTGAGTGCTAACCGATGACTGATCTTTCCATCATCAATTTCCAAGTCCTTATGTGGTCTTTGAAAATGAAGTGTCCTCTTCTTGTCTATTCTTCTTCCCCCCAACTCTTCTCCTTACTCCCTTGTTCAATCACTGCAATCTCGTATGCCATCCTTATTGAAAGAGTGACAGCAACACAGTTTCGTGTTCCACTGTAGACAAACTATCAGAGGACAATTATTATTAAATAAAAATGTGCAAGTGATTGTTTTCTTAACCCCATTACAAGAGCTAAGAAATAAATCAATTATATGAGTAATGTGCTGATTTGTTATATCTTCAGATATCATTCAACTTTACCTTTGATATCTTACTATTGACATATTAAAAGCTTAAGTTCTAGACCCTGCCAACGGATTGAAGAAATTAATGGAATTTGGGATAAACTTGTTAGGAAAAAAGCCTATCCTTTCAAAATAATAAATCGTAAAAGTCAATCAAGAGTAAACCCCTGCTGAAAAGAAACACCTCATTCACATTGTGAATACAGTGTGAAAACATAGTTCAACTGTGAACACAGTGTGAAAACACTATCCACACTGATTTTCACAGTGTGGACACCACCACAATGTGGAAAACTACACATTGTTCACAATGTGAAAATTTATTTTGTGAAATTGAATTTCACAGTGTGGCCAAACCATGAAAAAAATTACACACTGTGATTCATATCTCTTTATAAATATTCATTTGTTTTGTGTGCACCCGGGCCTCACGCTGGAAAAAACATATTTTGAGAGGTGTCCTTGCTCATTAACGGAACGGGAAGGAGCTAATTACAGCGGGCAAAGTCACGGAAGTTCAACGGAACCGGTTCAGTGGTTATGATAATGAACTTTTAAACATGGATCCGCCCTCGAAACGAGCGGTCCGAGCAATACGTGAGGTGTACCCAAACTTTTGGAGGGCAGTGTGTATCTTCTTGGTCTATCACCATTTGATCAGTTCTAGTAGGCTAAACAAATTAGCAATTAATAGACCAATAGTCTTTTGGGATTTAAACGAAAAATGCAATTAGAAAATTTGCTATTGGTATGGACGAATTTGTAATTTAACCAAATGGTCAATAGACCAAGTGACATTAGATCTAGTATGTATTACATCAAATTTAGATTAGACCAATTAGCTGGTAGACAGGCGCCCTCCCCCCGCAAAAAAAAAAAAAAAAAAAAGGGAAAAGGAAAAATAGAGAGAGAGAAACGATGCAAGATCGACAAGATTTACCAACTACACCTTACCCCTATCAGCGTTACATGATGGCGTTCTTGATGGCCTAATGTCGCAAAAAAAAAAACAAAACAAAACAATTATTGCTCCTTTTCATTACTAAAAAGTGCCTTATTTCTTAGCTAGCAAAGGACACTCTTTAACTAAAAAAAAAAAATTGTTACACTTCTTTGAAATTTCTACGGACAGTTTTTTTTTGTAAAAAGGGGCACTCTTGTACTAAAAAAAGAAACCTTTTTTTTCCTACGGTTTCCTTTTTTTTTTTAACCCAAATTTTTCCGCTCGGTCGCTACGCGAACTCGCATAAAATGGGAATATTAAGCAATACGCATGAGACAATTGTAAAAGAGTGTTGTCAAAAGCAACATAGGCCTATTACATCCCTCTAAACGTATTTTTTAATCCTTTCTAGCACTTATTTTTTAAATATCACTTGAAACAAGTAAATCTATTTGCAATCGATATTAACATTATCACGGGGGCAATTATTTCGACTTTGCTTTAAGTGTGTAATAGAACTTTAATATTTTTACTGTGTTTAATAATCAATTGTCTTGATGGTCATGATTATGATTACATTTTTGTTATGTCATTATTATTTGTTTATTGTTGTAAAGGCTATCAGGACCTTTCCAAAAGAACCAGCGATGGTGGATCTGTGGTCGCTTAATAAGGAATCCATTAAGAATGGTGGCGAGGCACGATACAAAACGCGAAAGTGCGGCAAGCAATAACTACAAAGCTATCTGAAGGTTTCATTAGTGTAGTCTGTGGCCTTCCATTCAACTATAGTAAAGATGAGTACATGGACTTCTATGGAGGATTGGGGAACGGTAATATAATCTATCAAGCTTCTTTTAACAATTAGTGCAGATTTTCAATAGATATTTAACACCATCGCACCTCACTGGGCCTGGCTCGTAAGTTGATAGGAATGGATGTAAACATTAGATTGATTTAGATGCATTCACAACTTCCTGATAGGTCGAACACAATTTGTAAAGTCTAGTGGTCATCAGTCACCTACAGTGACTACGTACATAGGCGCCCCTCAGGCACAGGGCGTAAATCCGGGGGGGGGGGATACATCCCCCAGATTTTGAGGAGGTGGGGGGATGGCCTGTACAAACATCCCCCCAGTTTTCAAGAAAGAACGAAAAAAAATATTAGATAATTGTGTTATTGGTTAAAATAGCGCTTCCAATACTAAAAAATGCTTCTTTTTTTTATTCCAAACCACCAAAAATTTCCTGCTCGGTCCTATGCGACCTCGCACTAAGTAACAAACAGTAACCTCAAATATAAAAAGGTTGGATCTAGTGCCCTCTCGTCTGGGGAAAAACCTTAAAAAGGGTGTCTTAGCATATCAAAAAACATTAATGTAGTTGGGTGCGGGCTAGGTTGGTGGAGGGCTTGGGGCCTGCAGGCCTACAACATTTTTTATAGCAAAGATTGTGGATTTGTTTTCTATCGCTGTTAATTAACAAAGTATGTAAAATGTATTTTCTCTAAAAGGATACTAAATTTTCGGCTTCGCGATTCGCTCTCGCTGACACTAAATAGGATCTATACTGCTAAAAAAATAATATCCCCAATTTTTAAGCTTCAAATTTCGGCTCGCGCTTTCGCGCTCCCATTAATTTTTCCATTACTATAAATATTGAACCGGAATCAAAGGCAGCCATTATGATTCTTAAAAAAGACAAATTTTCTTCGTACGCCCTATCTCTCCGAATACATTTCTCTTTAAGGTACATGCATCTTATCTAAAGTGTCCCTTTTCAGATAAAATGCCCTTTTTTTCCATCGACACCCCTACATTCGTATTCGTTCCAGCTCTACTATTTTTTGTTTTGTTTTGTTTGTTTTGGTTTTTTTTTCGTGCTCGCGGATACTATACAGGGCCTTTAGTGCACAAACAATATTCAATTTCAGCTTAAAAAATTTTCGGTTCGCGCTTCGCGCTCGCTGATACCAAATAGGAACTACAATGCAAAAATATCTCAAACTCTTACCTTAAAATTTTCGGCTCCGCGCTTCGCGCTCGCATTACTTTTTCATTTACTAAAATAAACAGGAATCAAGGCAGCCATTATGGTATTTTAAAGCATATAAATTAATTCAAACAAACAAATTTTCTTCGTATCCCCTCCGCTCTCCGAATACATTTCGATTTAGCGGTTTTCTGATCTAAAGTGTCCCTTTTCAAAAGGATGTCCTTTTTAATCGAGACCGCCAACTTTCAAATCCGTTTCCGACGCCTCTGCTATATATTTCTGTTTTTTTTGCTTGTTTTCATATGAAAACGTTGGGGCTTCTTTCTAGGAAAACCATTTTCATCGCCACGATTGTCAATGGAAGGAATGCCCGAAAAACGGGAGTTTTGTTTGAATATACTGGAATAAAAAAAAATCGAGAAGATCATTTACTTAGTTACACAGGTTTTATGAGGGTTAATGTATATAAAACAAGATAAAACCTTGGAAGAATATTTTTTAAACCCCTTAGACCCCTGGTTTTGAGCTTTAAAAATCTCGCCATTTTAGTCATTTTTGGGTCGTTTTTCTGTGTGAAAATGATATTTTGGTCAAACAGCAGTCACTAAAAGCTTTCTGTAAATTCAGCGCCGCATCGATTTCCTAGTTACGGCTGAGTGAAGTAAATATAATTAATTTCTCTTTCCAATGATTTTAAACTTCTTTGTGATTGGTCAATATTTTTCCCCCGCCGTTTTTTGATATCATAAAAAAAAATATCATGATAAAATACTTCCGGATCTTCTGACTGCAAGCTTGCACTCAGTCCTTTTAACGGTCTTTATTCAGGGCATTGTTTACTGCGATAATCGCGACGGTAGACGTAGAGAGAGTCTATACCCAGTAACACACATTTCCCGTAAGATTCTTTTGGTCGTTAGTGCACATGTAGTGGAAGCTGTGCGGTGTTTGGTATAAAATACACACTGTCTTTTTGAATTGTTACGTTTTTCATATGTTTTCCCTTTTTCGAGCTCGCGGATACTATATAGGACCTTTAATGCATAAACATATCCAATTTCAAGTTTAAAATTTTCGGCTCGCGCTCTTCGCGCTCGCTGATACTAAATAGGAACTATAAATGCACAAGTATCTTCAAAATTTAGCTTAAAATTTTCAGGCTCGCGCTTCGCGGTCGCATCATTTTTTCCATTAATTAAAATAAACAGTAATCAAGGCACCTAAGTGAAAGCATACATTCCAAACGACAAATTCTACTTCACAACCGCTCCTTCTAAATCTGTCCCGCCGTCTCTGCTATATGGGTATTAAAAAACGTTCGTTAAAATAGTGCATGTGTTAACTGTATGCCATCAAGATCGGCGACAAGTTGGGTAATAATTTCGCTCATCACCCCACTCCTCGACAACGGATTATGCGCTGCCTCGGGGGTGCGTGTTATCACCGGTTCTGTTTTCCCTCTATAACAGAGTATACACAGTCAGTGTCTAAAGAGGGCTAACAAGAGTTTGTTTTTTCATTCGCAGCTAAAAAGTTTTTCACGTAGACCTAAACGATAAATGACTCTGTTTTATAATTCGAATAATAAGAGTGGTCCTGCTTTTCAATATGATATGTTCATTTGGCAATCTAATAATAATATGATAATAATACCTATTATTTATAATGCGCTTTTCCATAATGGCTCAAAAGCGCTTTACAGTAGGTCCTATATCTATTACCCCGATCACTGGAACTTAACTCCATAATTTGTAGTCAGCCATTTATAGGCGACTTATATGGAATTATCCTAACCGGGTAACCCATTTGGCATCTGGGTGGAGTGGCGTAAGTGCCGGTGGCGGGAATCGAACCCACGACCTTTGCAATTCCCAGTCGAGTAAATACGACCAACTAGACTACGGCACTTACGCCGTCAGGATCAGAGTAAAGAAGTTGGAAAGGCCACGTTAAATTGCACAACGCGTAAATTGGGCGAATTAGTTACCGTATGAGTTTACATTGTACCGACAAATTGAAGAGAAGGTCCGTGGCATCATGAGAGACAACACCCACCCACTTCATTCATCTTTGGTTTTAATCGGTCTGGTATCCGAACTTCACCTAGCCCTACCCGCCTTCACGATAACGCGTTATTCCGTTTGTTCCGCGACTCCTTCATTGATTTAATGTACAAGTTTCAACGGTAATTTCTTTGTCCGGAGATAATTGGGTTATACCGAATGATTAATGATGGTTTTTTCTGAGTAAATTTGTAAAAGAACGATCCAACATGAAGGAAAATTTCATAAACTATTTGGGTGATGAAATTTGAACTGAATTTCAATTTAATGTATGTAATGTATGTTAATTGTTAATAATTTGTATGTAATTATAATAATTGGACACAAAATATTGGACAATTATTAATAACAATATATACATATACGCCTATTGTATATAATAATCATACTACTGCTGTAATGTTATCACCAAAATAATAATGGATGAGGATAAATAGTAATTATAATATAATAACTTAATAATTGACAATATAATGTGGTGACAATATAAAATTCCTAATTAATAATGATAAAAATTAATTTCTGTAACAATATCAAATTACTTTTACAGTATATATGAAGAATCAAAATGACAAACAGCCTTAGTTAGATTTCTTTCGCATATTTTGGTTTTCGCTTTTTTCCTAATACGCTGTCTAGACTTGTTTTTTACGTATTTTTTCTTCTTCTTTTGGCAACACGCGAGTGGAATACGAATTTCTATGAACTATGTTTACAAAAGACCGTAATAATATATTTGTATCTTGAATCTTGTATCTAAGCAGTAGAGGAAAAAGTGTGTTGAATTTTTTTTTGTGGCCCCTCTTTCGTAGTCATTGTGTTGTGTTATCACGGCACGGGGTATGAAGGCGTATGGCGCCTTGACCCTTCGGAACCGCTGCGTAACTCTAACCAATTCCAATTAGAAATCTCTTCATCAAACTACGTAACTGTGTGCAATTCTAATCTCTAGGCATGTTTAAACAAACATTTATTCATATTTCAAATTTGTCTCTGGGCCTTGTCTAAAATCTCTGATCTGTTTGCTTTCCTTTTAAAACTTCTGCAAAAATGTTGAAATTTAAAATCATTGAGTAATGAAAACGATATGTGTTTTGTTTGTTATTTTTTTGACAGCATGTTTTGTCACAAAAAAGTGGTTCTCTCGAATTCGGAAGTGAAAGCATACGGAGGAAAGACGTATCTTTCGTTGACTATGCTATGCAAAGTGTAGGAATATTATGCCACATATTTTTCTTTCAGGAGAACAATAACTTGAATAAATGACATAATGTGCCAATGAAAACCATGCACTTTTTAAATTGCCCCAAGATATAAATGAATATTAAAAAAATTTATGATAATAAAAGATGATTAAAAAATTCAACATTTAGGAGAACTTAATGGCCTCATATTCTGGAACTGAAGAATGAGTTTGTATGCTTAGCATATATTCAACAGTCGATAAAATATGAAGAATAGCATTCGTATTACTCAATATTAATTAAGACAATGTCTATAAAGGTGTATTTCCAATAATCATTGATGTTGATCCTTGAACTCACGAGACTTACCTGAAGGCCATAGGGTCATGTGTTAGAGGGGTATTATAGGGTATAGCAGAAGATAAAAATAAATAAATAATAAACACATTAATAAAATTAAACTGGAAAAAATTCGCCTCCGAAAATCAAGTGATTATCTATCTATATCTATATTGAAGGACGCTATAATCTAGGTTAGAATAACGCATGCTCTCTTCCTTTTCCATAATCAGGGTGGAGGCAGTGTGTCCGCTTCATTGTGCATAATGGTGGAATTCAGTGCTTCGTGCGCAGTCAACAATGGACGTCTTTTCAAGATCTTTTGACCGTGAAATCACAAATTCGGGAAACACTTTCCCAGTTATCACATCGGAAGCGAGGAGTTGTATGGTAAGCGTTCCCCTAATCAACCCTCTCACTCCATTCCCCCTTTTCATTTAGAAGAACATAATAAATACAAGTTAAATCAAAGCAACAAATAACGGCACGATATTTGTACATGTTATTCTATTTTTCTGTACTTTGTTAATAAACAAAGTACAGAAATTTATTTTTGTATTACTTTTATTTTAGTAACAGAGAAATAAATAACATGTACAAATATTTGTTTACCTTTAGCTTTACGTGGAAATGTGTGTTACTTGTTGTAATGCATGGTAATAAGTTTATTTTATTGTACTTGGTATACGAGTGATGTCAAAAAAAACTTTAACACCTGAAAATGTCCAGTAAGAAAAACATTTTATAAACCCACATTATTTACATATCCTGACAGATTAACTCCTGCCCAGCATCTTCTGGTACCGACATTTGTATGGTATAAGTCTTTTACGCTTGGATAACACGAACGCATTGTTTGCGAACATGTCAATTTCGAATTGTGCCAGAATTGGAGTAAATCAAAACAACAAAAAGCTAAGAAAAAAAACAACTTCATCCTGAATTAATAGCATAAACTTTTTTAACGGAAATGTCTTCCGCTTAATAATTGGAGGGTGTTGTTAACATATATGACTACATTTTGTATGAAAATTAGATAGATCTGTAGAGTCAGGCATGAGTGAGCACACGTCAGACAAATAATCCTATTTGAAAATATTAGGAGGCCTTTTTTTGGTCTGTCAGTGCAATTTAGTCTTTAAAGTGTAACTTATCGTGCATTACTTCACGAGTTCAATCTAGTTTCATAGCATAAATGTAGTCAAATTATGAGTAACAACAACGCCTGCCAAGTTTATTAAGGGAAGCATTTTCGTTAAAAGTTATGCTTATCTTAATGCAAGGATGAAGTTGCTTTTTCTAGCCTAATTGTTGTTTTGATTTTACTCCGCATTCTGGCACTAATTCGAAATTTACATGTTCGCAAACAATGGGGGGGGGGGGGTGGGGGGGGGGGGGGGGGGGGGGGGGGGGGGGGGGGGGGGGGGGGGGGGGCGTCGTGTTCATCCAAGCGTAAAGATATACGCATACAAATAGGGTACGAAGATGCGGGAGGAGTTAATCTGTCAGAATATGTAAAAAATGGTGGGGTTTATAAATTGGTTTTCTTTTTACTGACATTTTTCTAGGTGTAAAGTTTTTTTTGACTCACTCGGTATACCAATAGCAATAAAATAAACTTATACCATGCATAGCAAACAAGTAACACAAATTCCACGTAAAGCTAAAGGTAAAAACAAATATTGTACATGTTTTTTATTTTCTGTACTAAATAAAAGTAATACAAAATAAATTTTCTGTACTTTGTTTATAACAAAGTACAGAAAATAATATAACAATGAAAAAACAAATATTTGGTCCTTATTTTGTTGTTGATTTACTTGTATTTATTTGGTTCTCTAAATGAAAGGGGGGAATAGGAAGGGAGGGTGATATAGGGGGCACCTTACCATACAAGTCCTCGCTTCCGATGTGATAACTGGAAAGTGTTTCGCGAATTGTGATTCACTGGTCAAAAGAATATGAAAAGACGTCCATGTTGACTGCGAACGGAAGCAACTGATCCACCATATGCACTGAAGCGGACACACTGCCTCCACCCTGATTATGGAGAAAGGGAAGAGATGCGTATTCTATACCTAGAATTATTAGCGCCTTCAATATAGATATTGATAGATATCACTTGATTTTTCGGAGGCGAATTTTTTCCAGTTTTAATTTGTTTTAATGTGTTTATTTATTTTATTTATTTTTACTCTGCTAATACCCTATAATACCCGTTAACACCTGACCCTAATGCTTCAGGTAAGTCTCGTGAGTTCAAAGGATGAAACATCAATGATTATGGAAAATACACTTTTTAGAAACATTGTCTTTATTAATTATGAGTAAATACGAATGCTATTCTTCATATTTTTATACGACTGTTTGAATAATATATGTAAGCATACAAACTCATTCTTCAGTTCAGAATATGGGCATTAAGGTTGCTCCTAAAATGTTTGATTTTTTTAATCATCTTTTATTATCATAATTTTTTAATATCTTTAATATCTTGGGGCAATTAAAAACGTGCTGTTTTCATGGAACACTTATGTATTTTATCAAGTTTATGTTCTCCTGAAAGAAAAATATGGTGGGATAATATTACTTTACACCTTTGCATAGCATAGTCAACGAAAGATGACGTCTTTTCCTCGTAGCTTTCACCTTCCCGAATTCCGAGAACCACTTTTGTGAACATGCGTCAAAAAAATAACAACAAAACAATATCGTTTTTCATTACTCATGAATTTAAATTTCAAACATTTTGCAGAAGTTTTTTAAAAGGAAAGCAAACAGAATCAAGATTTTAAGACATAGCCAGAGAAAATTTGAAATATGAATAAATGTTTTTAAACATGCTAGAGAATAGAATTGGCACACAGTTAGCGTAGTTTGATGAAGAGGATTTCTAATTGAAATTGGTTAGAGTTAGCAGGGTTCCGAAAGGGTTTTACAAGGCGCCAATACGCCTTCAATACCCCGTGCTATACACAACCAATGACTACGAAGAGGGGCACAAAAAAAATAACACACTTTTTTCCTCTCTGCTTGATACAAGATTCAAGATACAAAAATATTTTATTACCGTCTTTGTAAACATAGTTACATAGAAATTCGTAAATTCCACTGGTGTTGCAAAAGAAGTAAGAAAATTACGTAAAAACAAGAATCTAGACAGTATAGAAAAAGGAAACATATATTGCGAAAGAAAATCTAACGTAATGGGGTGTTGTCCACATTTTGATTCTTCAATATATGATGTAAAAGTTTTGATATTGTTACAGAAATTAATTTTTATCATTATTATAGGATTTAATATTGTCCACCAACATTATATTGTTGCAATTATATTAAGTTTATTATTATTATAATTACTATTATCCTCACATTATTATTTTGTGATTACATTACAGCAGTAGTAATGATTATTTATATACAATAGGCCGTTATGTATATATTGTTATTAATGTGTCCAATATTTTGTCAATTTATTATAATTCATACAATTTATAACATTACATACATACATACATAAATTTGAATTCAGTTTCAAATTTCATCACCCAAATAGTTTATGAAAATTTTTCCTTCATGTTGTGATCGTTCTTTTTAGCAAATACGTCAGAAACGCATCATTATATCTTCGGTATACCAATTATCTCCGACAAAAGAATTACCGTTGAACTTGTTACATTAAATCAATGAATGGAAGTCGGGAACAAAACGATAAACGGTTTATCGTGGAAAAGGGCCGGGGGTTAAGGGGCACTAGGAAGGGTGAAGTCGATACCAAAGAACGATTAAAACAAAGAAGTGAATGAAGTGGGGGGTTTGTCTCTCATGATTGCACGGACCTTCTTCTTCAATTTGGTCGTAAATGAAACTATAGGTAACCTAATTCGCCCAAATTACGCGTTGTGCTAATTTTAACGTGGCCTTTCCAACTTCTTTCTGTCCTGTACGGCGTAAGTGCCGAGTCTAAGTGGTCGTATTATCGACTGGGAATTGCAAAGGTCGTGGTTCGATTCCCGCACCGGCACTACGTCCCTCCACCCAGATGCAAATGGGTACGCCGGTAGGATACATTCCATATAAGTCGCTCTATAAAATGGCTGACTACAATATGGAGTTAAGTCCAGTGATCGGGGTAATGATATAGGCCTACTGTAAAGCGCTTTGAGCCATTATGGAAAAGCGCATTTTATAAATAATAGGTTATATTATGCATTATTATTATAGATTGGGCCAAATGAACATATCATATTGAAGCAGGAACACTCTTATTTCGAAATTTATAAACAACGAGTCATTATCGTTTTGGTCTACGTGAAAACTTTTTCAGCTTGCGAGGAAAAACACTCTTGTTAGCCCTGCTTAGACACGACTGTGGTATTAGACTCATGTATAGAGGGAAAACAGAACCGGTGATATAACACGCCCCCCTGAGGGCACGGCATAATCCGTGTCGAGGAGTGGGTGATGAGGCGAAATTAATTTACCAACTTGGTCGCGATCTTGTATGTGCAATACAGTAACACATGCACTATTTTAACGATAACGTTTTTAATACCCAATATACGCAGAGCGGCGGGACAGATTTGAGAGGAGGGTGTGAATAGAATTTGTCTTTGAATGTATGCTTTTCGAGCTTTATGGCTGCCATGATTACTGTTTATTTTAGTAATGGAAAAAATGATGGCGACCGCGAAGCGGAGCTGAAAATTTTAAGCTAATAATTTTTGAGATACTTGTGCATTATAGTTCCTAATTTAGTATGCAGCGAGCGCGAAAGCGCGAGCCGAAAATTTTTTAACTGAAATTGATATGTTTATGCATAAGGTCCTATATAGTATCCGCGAGCTCGAAAAAGGACAAACATATGAAAAACGTGAATAAAAAAACAATCAAAAAAGGACATGTAATTTTTATACCAAACACGCACAGTTCCACTACAGTGCACTAACGACAGAAAGAATCTTACGGAATGTGTGTATCTGGTATAGACTCTCTCTACGTTGACCGTCGATATCGCGATAATAGCAATGCCTGAATAAAGACCGTGTTAAAAGGTAGAGTGCAAGCTGTGCAGTCAGGATCGAAGTATTTTATCAATGAATATTTTTTTTTATGAATATCAAAAACGCGGGGAGAAATATTGAACCAATTCACAAAGTAAGTTAAAATCTAATTGGAAAGAGAAAATTAATATATTATAGCTTCACTCAGCCGTAACTAGGAAAATCGATGCGCTGCTGAATTTTACAAGAAAGCTTTTAAAGTGACTGCTGTTTGACGCAAATATACATTTTTCACACAGAAAACGAACGCAAAATGACTAAATGGGAGATTTTAAAGCTCAAAAACGCGAGGGTTAGGGTAAAATATTCTTCCCAAGGTTTTATCTTGTTTTATATAATTAACCCTCAATAAATACCTGTGTAACTAAGTAAATGATTTCTCGATTTTTTTTTAATTCACAGTATATTCAACAATACTCCGTTTTTCGGGCATTCCTTCATTGACAATCGGTGCGTGAAAAATGGTTTTCCTAGAAAGAAGCCCAACGTTTTCAATATGAAACAAGCAAAACGAAATTTATATAGGCAGAGGCGTCGGAACAGTGAATTTGAAGTGGGGTCTCGATTAAAAAAGGACATCCTTTTGAAAAAGGGGAACACTTTAGATCAGAAACCGCTAAAATCGAAATGTAATTCGTGAGAGCGAGGGGATACGAAGAAAATTTGTCTTTGAATATAATTTATATGCTTTTAAAATACCAATAATGGGCTGCTTGATTCCTGTTTATTTTAGTAAATGAAAAAAGTAATGCGAGCGCGAAGCGCGAGCCGAAAATTTTAGTAAGAGTTTTGAGAATAATTTGTGCATTGTTAAGTTCCTATTTGTATCAGCGAGCGCGAAAGCGCGAACCGAAAATTTTAGCTGAAATTGAATATGTTTTGTGCACTAAAGCCCTGTATAGTATCCGCGAGCACGAAAAAAAACCAACAAACAAAAAAACCCAACAAAATAGTAGAGGCGGTGGAAACGAAATACGAATGTAGGGGTGTGCGATTGGAAAAAAGGGCATTTTATCTGAAAAGGGGACACTTTAGATAAGATGCATGTAACCTTAAAGAGAAATGTATTCGGGAGATAGGCGTACGAAGAAAATTTGTCTTTTTTAAAGAATCAATAATGGCTGCCTTGATTTCTCGGTTTCAATATTTATAGTAATGGAATAAATAATGGGAGCGCGAAGCGCGAGCCGAAATTTGAAAAGCTAAAAATTGGGGATATTATTTTTAGCAAGTATAGAATCCTATTTAATGTCACGAGAAGCGAATCGCGAGCCGAAATTAGTATCCTTTTAGAAAATACATTTTTGCATACTTTGTTATTAACAGCGTAGAAAACAATCCACATCTTTTGCTATAAAAAATGTTGTAGGCCTGCAGCCCCAAGCCCTCCACCAACCTAGCCCGCACCAACTACATTAATGTTTTTGTTGATTGCTAAGAAGCACCCTTTTTTAAGGTTTTTTCCCGCAGACGAGGGCACTAGATCCAACCTTTTTATATTGAGGTTACTGTTTGTTACTTAGTGCGAGGTCGGCATAGGCGACCGGCAGGAAATTTTGTGTTTTTGAATAAAAAAAAGAAGCATTTTTTTAAGTATTGAAAGCGCTAATTATTAACCAATAACCAATTATCTAAATATTTTTTTTTTTGTTTCTTTCTTGAAACTGGGGGGGATGTTTTTACAGGCCATCCCCCCACCTCGCTCAAAAATCTGGGGGATGTAATCCCCCCCCCCGGGAATTTACGCCCCGTGCCTGAGGGGCGCCTATGTACGTAGTCACTGTAGGTGAACTGAATGACCACTAGAGCTTTAAAAATTGTGTTCGACCTTATCAGGAAGTTGTGAAGCATGCTAATCAATCTAATGTTTACATCGCATTCCTATCAACTTACGAGTCCAGGCAGTGGAGGTGCGATGGTGTTAATATCTATGAAATCTGCACTAATTGTTAAAAAGAAGCTGATAGATTAATTACCGTCCCAATCCTCCATGAAAGTCCATGTACTCATCTTTACTATGTTGAATGGAGGCACAGACTACACTAATGAAACCTTCAGATAGCTTGTAGTTATTGCTTGCCGGCACTTTCCGGTTTTTGTATCGTGCTGCCACATTCTTAATGGATTCCTTATTAAGGACCACAGATCACCATCGCGGTTTTTTGAAAGGTCCTGTAGCCTTACAATCAATAAACAAATAATAATAAATAACCAAAGATGTAATTCATAATCAATGACCATCAAGACAATGATATAACACAGTAAAAATATAAAGTTCTATTACACACTTAAGCAAGTCGAATAATTGCCCGCCGTGATAATGTTAAATATCGATTGCAAATAGATTTACTTGTTTCAAGTGATAATTTAAAAAATAAGTGCTAAGAAAGGGCATTAAAAAAATACGTTTAGAGGGCTGTAAATTTAGGCCTATGTGGCTTTTTGACAACCTCTTTTACAAATTGTCTCACCTGCGTATTGCTTAAATATTCCCATTTTATGCAGTTTCGCGTAGCGAACCAGCGAAAAATTTGGGTTAAAAAAAAAAAGGAAACCGTGAAGAAAAAAAAGGTTCTTTTAGTACCAAGAGTGCCCCTTTTTTAAAAAAAAACTGTCCGTAGAAATTTCAAGGAATGTAACAATTTTTTTTTTAAGTATAAAGAGTGTCCTTTGTAGCTAAGAAATAGGCACTTTTAAGTTATGAAAAGGAGCAAATAATTGTTTTGGTTGTTTTTTTTTGCGACATTAGGCCATCAAGAACGCGCTCCATGAACGCTGATAGGGGTAAGGTGTAGTTGGTAAATCTTGTCGATCTTGGCATCGGTTTCTCTCCTGCTATTTTTTCCTTTTCCCTTTTTTTTTTTTTTTTTGCGGGGGGTTAGGGGCCGCCTGTCCTCCAGCTAATTGGTCTAATCTAAATTTTGATGTAATACATAACTAAGATCTAATTGTCACTTGGTCTATTGACCATTTGTTAAATAGCAAAATTCGTCCATACAAAGGCAAATTTTCTTAATTGCATTTTTCGTTTAAATCCCAAAAGACTATTGGTCTATTAATTGCCTAATTTGTTAGGCCTACTAGAACTGATCAAAATGGTGATAGACCAAGAAGATACCACACTGCCCTCCAAAAGTTTGGGTACACCTCACGTATGCCTCGGACCGCTCGTTTCGGGGCGGATCCAATGTTTAAAGTTCTTTCATAACCACTGAAAGCGGTTCCGTGAACTTCCGTGACTTTGCCCGCTGTAATTAGCTCCTCCGTTCGTTAGTGAGCAAGGACACCTCTCAAAATATGTTTTTTCCAGCGTGAGCGCCGGGGTTGCACAAAATAACAAATGAATATTTATAAAGAAGATATGAATCACAGTGTGATTTTTTTCATGGTTTGGCCCATCACTGTGAAATCAATTTCACAAATAAATTTTCAACATTGTGACAAATGTGTAGTTTTCCAGCATTGTGGTGGTGTCCACACTGTGAAATCAGTGTGGATAGTGGTTGTGGATAGTGTTTTCACACTGTGTTCACAGTGTGAACTATGTTTTCACACTGTATTCACAATGTGAATGAGTGTGTTCTTTCCAGCAGGGTTTACTCTTGATGACTTTTACGATTTATTATTTTTGAAAGGATAGGCTTTTTTCCTACAAGTTTATCCCAAATTCCATTAATTTCTTCAATCCGTTGGCAGGGTCTAGAACTTAAGCTTTTAATATGTCAATAGTAAGATATCAAAGGTAAAGTTGAATGATATCTGAAGATATAACAAATCAGCACATTACTCATATAATTGATTTATTTCTTAGCTCTTGTAATGGGGTTAAGAAACAATCACTTGCACATTTTTATTTAATAATAATTTGTCCTCTGATATGTTTGTCTACAGTGGAACACGAAACTGTGTTGCCTGTCACTCTTTCAATAAGGATGGCATACGAGATTGCAGTGATTGAACAAGGGGAGTAAGGAGAAGAGTTGGGGGAAGAAGAATAGACAAGAAGAGGACACTTCATTTCAAAGACCACAATAAGGACTTGGAAATTGATGATGGAAAGATCAGTCATCGGTTAGCACTCACGTCTGGTAACATCAAGAAGGAAACACCAGAATTTAACATTAAACAAACATCGAATTAATGGAAAGAAGAAATACAGTTCAGATTATCATTTTTTCGTAGATCAACATTTGGGAATCTGGCATTGCTGTCCTAAGCAATGATTTCAGTTAATAGCCAAATCATAAAAGCCAAATGATAGATAGCCTAATATAAAAAGAGGAGGGCAAACATAATGACCCCCACAGTCTTTCACACAATAATTTTATGCAAAAGGGCATGTACCAACAACAACAAAAAAGAGAGAGAGAAAAAAATAATGTACCAAATAAATGATGGAAATAATAATACTTCAACTTAATTCATGTGCCAGTATTTCTTATGACTTTTTACATTTTGTGACTGTGTGTTGTGATTCAGTGGCGGATTCAGGATTTCAATATAGGGGGGTGGACCCACCCCCTCCTGAAAAAAAAAAATGGGGGGGGGGCAGTGCAAAAAATTTGGGATTTTATTGTCAACAAGTAGTTAGAATTGAAACAAGTTGGGAGTGGTGGTATGTAACCTATGCCTATTGCACCTCATCCTGGATCCGCCACTGTGGTTGGTAAAGTGTTGAAGTGTACTGGATATGTGAATTTGTACTTTTCAACAGAAATGAGGGCAAGTAATGCGGCGGTCACAACTCGCCGTACCTTCGACATGCAACTCCCTACGATGGATTTCGTAGAAAAATCGTGCAGCGCAGGTACCTCGGAGGCACGTTGCATGCACGACGTGCAGGAAGTTTTTACAATACCCTTTCTACAGAAACGCAGGAATCGCAGAAGTTGACCAGGACCTGTGCGTGCGTTGTACATGCAACGCAGGCTACGTTGATGGCACGTGCCCCGTAGCCTACGACGAGTTGTGACCGCCGCATTAGGGACAAATTTTCTGCTTATGATCATATTTTTGCATCCAAAAATAAATCAGTCAAGCTTTCAACATTAATCACTGAAAATGCAATTTTTGAATGCAAAAATATAATTAAAGGAGAAAATTTGTCCTAATTTGTCCTTAATTCATATGAATGGAACATTTAATAGAAAGGATGCTTGCAAGTGCTGTTTATCACTGACCCTATTGCGTAATAATGTACAGAAATCCAGACACATGGATTTTAACCGGAGAAATTCATGGTTAACAGTACACCACCTCAAGATCTCGGGTTAACTTTACCGGACTTTTCTCAGCATCTAACCGGAGAAAACTCCGGTAAGTGTTTATGCAATGGAAAAAAATCCGGTAAAATTTTTAAACCAAACTTTTCGAACTTTAACCGGAGTTTTCAGATTTTTACCGGAAAAAACTCCGGTTAAAAGTTTTATGCAACGGGGCCCAAGGAGTGGGTTTGGGAGGGATTTCCCCCGGCAATTCTGAGGAGATTTTTTGAGATTTTATATCTAAAAAGAAGTGTTGTGACTTTGCACATTAATGTTCTTACTCTAGAAAGAAATTTCTTGGAGGGGGCTCCCCTCCCATCTTGAGAAGACTTCTAAGATTTTACATCTAAAAAGATAGTTGTGATGCGCAAAATGTTCCTAATTTTGAAAGAAATTTCTCGGTGGTTTGGGAGGAGGGGGTCCTTCCTCTCATTGAGATTTTACATCTAAAAATATGTATTGTGATGCACAATCTGTTCCAACTTTTGAAACAATGAATAACAACTGATGCATACGGGGTGTGCTTAGAAGGGGGTTTCCCTCCCATCTTGAGAAGAATTTGGAGATTTTACATTAAAAAAGACGAATTGTAATGCTAAAAATGTTCCTAATTTTGAAAGAAATTTCTGGAATAAATGATTAGTACAACCGGGGTGGGTTTGGCACGGGGTTTCCCTCTTTCCGTCTTGGGGAAAAGTTTTGAGATTTTGTATCTAAAAAGATATGTTTTGATGCAGAAAATGAACTCGCTTTTTGAAAAATAAACATTTTTATCTTTAAGGGAGCTCAAAGGAGGGGTTTAAACCCCCTAAACCCACCCCCTAGATCCGCCACTGGGGGAAGGGGGGGCGGGCTCAAGCAAGTCATATAAATGTAAATGTTAACAAGGCGTATCCTTCATGTATCAAAAAAGTTAATATTTTGTTGATTTTTTTTTATCGAATAACTCACGTGCACTTGCAGCAAATGCAACTTCAGCACTGCGTTTTCGTAACCACCTAAAATATTAAAAAAAAAAAAAAAATAATTATTAAAAATAGTAATAATTATGAAATATATTAATATAGAGGTCAATCATCAATCAAGCTTTCTATGTAGGCCTACTTTCTATAGCTCAGATGGTAGAGCGCCTGCCTAGTAATCAGGAGGTCTCTGGTTCGAATCCCGATGGTATCCCATTTTCTTTGCTCATTTTTTCATATTATATATTTCTGGACAGTTTCCTTCATTATTCAAAACACAGTAATTATTGGTACAGTCAGGGATTGTATGGGGGCAACAGTGTGTAATCATGCAGTTAACAGTACGCTCGGAAACCGCAATAACAAATAAGGATTGAAGTTCAGTGTTCACAAGGTCATGCTCAACATCAAGATAAGACTGAGTTTTTACTTTCATAAAGAAAATTGCCAATGTTATAAATCTCACCTTCTACTTCAACTCTTGCAGAGAGTTCTTTGGCGTAAGATCTGAACTATAAAACATGGTTTGGGCTGATGATGTAGTTACGCTGCTTGGCGGTTGTAGATCACTTCGTCTGGAATCTTATGGTTCCCGTCCAGAGACTGCTGCCTATCTTCATAGGTCAATTCGAATACTGGTCTGGACAGAAGAAGACCAGGATCAACACCGCCATTGGCCAACTCACCCCCGTCTGGGTTACCCTTTATCATGTTGTAGCCAATACGATATATTTAACACCATCGACAATCGGAAGATTTCTATAAAGCTGGAAACCATGACATAGCTGGAAGTGTGTAATCATCACCAACATAAGGCTTATTGGGAGCCAACCAACTTCGCCACGAAGCATTCTGGTAAGTCGCAGGATATGTTAGCAGATTATCTGCGTAGAAAAAAAAATACTTGCATAAAGCCTTGACCAGGGCCCGTATTCCATAAATGTTGGACTTAAGCATGAAACTTAAGAATTTTTTTGCTAAATATAAATTTTGTTTTAATTAAGAGTATTTTTTTCTTAGCCTATTTTTGACAGTTGAGCATAAATCTCTGATTTGGGCGAAGTAAACGTCTTAAATTGAGTTGCGCCTACAAATACGCACATATAGAAAAACGAATTTTATCCTAACTTTAAGCCTACTCTAGTGGCTTAACTTTGATGTTTATTATATGCCAAGCTCATATGAGGCCACAAATCATACATGACAATATAAACATAATTAAGACTTTTGCTAAATGCTTTCTGAGCTCGGACGAAAGCATTACGTGTTTGGAAAAAAAGCTAAGATTTTTTTTTCCTCGACAAAATCTTAGAAAAAATACTTAGACTTAAGCAAAATTGCTTAAGTATAGTTTATGGAATACGGGCCCAGTTGTGTAATTAGAATGAGAATTTTTTTCTTAATTTCTACACAAGCTGACGATTTATTTATTTATTCATTTTTTTTTAAAAGGAAAACTTGATGGTATACCACCGCACTCCATACCAGTGATTTCATAAACTGAACCGTGCACATTTTGACCTTTGGTATAATTCTCTTCACTTTGTTTTGCGATATGTTGATATTATCAATATGTTTTCTAGACTTCGGTAAGTTTTAGTTAAGCCTTCTGCAGGATATCAACATAGATGATAAAGATCTGAGAATTATGAGGAACTTGTAACGAGGACAAATAGGCAGTTATCAAAATAAAAGTCAAGCTGGTGATTTTTAAGATAGGAGTTAGACAAGGATTCGTACTTTTACGGGATCTCTTTAATGAGTACTGGAAAATAATCCTCAGCGAGATAGAATGTATGCCTGGACTGATGAGGAACAAACAACATCAAAGCTAGGGTCACTTTTGTTCCGGCGGCCGATAATATATTGTACGGCCGCCTCAGAATTTTCCACGGCCAAAAAAGATAGCAGACAACATGGGACTGACGGGAAAAAAAGTATCGGAGACGTCTCCGGGACGGAAAAAATGTATCTGAGATATCATTTATCCGCGATGGAAAAAAAAAGTATTGGAGACGTCTACGCGACGGAAAAAGGTCAGACATGTCTCCTCGACGAAAACAAAAGAATAGGAGACGTCTCTGAGAGTCGCAGAGACGTCTCCGCGACAAGTTTCAAAGCCGTCTCAAAGTAGTTCCAAATCCGTCTGAAATCAGCAAATCCAAAAGTATTGGAGACGTCTACGTGACGGAAAAAGGTCGGACATGTCTCCTCGACGAAAGCAAAAGAATAGGAGACGTCTCTGAGAGTCGCAGAGACGTCTCCGCGACAAATTTCAAAGCCGTCTCAAAGTAGTTCCAAATCCGTCTGAAATCAGCAAATCCTTCTCATGGCAAGTGGGATACCACCATTATACGTTAACGGATTACGATTGTTTTTTGTTGTGTGTAATTGGCACTTCTTTGCATTTACAAATAATTGCACCAAAAAAAAAAAGGAATGAACACAGAAATAACACTTACCAACAACCACTTCGATGATTTGAGTCTCGGAGATGGATGATCACGCGATTGGAATGAAGCACCGTTTCTACGTGTGGCCTGTAGTTTAGAATATTGCCACGTCCAATGAACTTAAAACAATCACTTGAAGCTATTTCATCCCGTTCTACCATTTTCCATCGTCATGGCTTTTTGTCACGCCCCTTTGTTATTTTGCTTCGACCAATCAAAATAGCCTATTGTGTTGGATCATTCCCTGAGGGAGCAATTTTTTCGAGGAAAACCCCTGGATATTAAACTTACAAAAACCCACCATAGATGCCTGGGTATATGTGTTGGAACAGTCATTCGTTCCTCAGCTATTGTGGAAACCCCCTGCTAGACAAACAGGTTAGAACAGGTTAGAAAACGGGATCATTTTTATTTTCCACGCCCATGTTCACTTCCAACTAGACCAATCACAGGAGCCCACGTTAAATGGGAAGATACATCAGAAAAGTCAGTCATTCCGTCATTATCAGCTAGCCTATTACCTTTTTTTTTCGAGGAAAAATCCCTGGATGTTCAAGTTCAGAGATAGCACGCACACTTTTTTCCACGCACATGCGCACTTCCATCCAAACCAATCCAAGAAGCTCAAGTCAGATAGGGAGATAAATTTGGAAATTCAATCAAATCTTCAACTATTATCTTTCCAAGGAAATTAGACCTAAAGCTACAAAAACATACATATATAATAATCAAGGTACTATCAGATAATTCGTTTTACTGTTTTGGAAACGGAAAAGCAAAACGAAATATTTAGCAAAAACTGATTCTGATTTGGTGAAAAATAACAGAAAAGCAGAAAATGAAATATGTAAAATCAAACAATTGAAAAAACGAACCGTTTTTTCGTTTTACTGTCTTTTAAAATATCGTTTTTCTATTTTGTTGTTGTAAATAAGAAAATCAAACACTCATTTGCAATCAATTTTCATTTTGTTTTGTAATGACAAAACAGAATATTGAACTCGTTTAATATTTCGTTTTTCCGTTTTTGTTTTGATGAAACGAAATATTGAACTCGTTTAATATTTCGTTTTTCCTTTTCCGTTTTGCGCGCGGAGCCAGAACAAAGACACTCGAAAGGGAAGAGAGGAAACTCGTATACCGGGCAATGTAACGTCTCTACATTATTATGTATTTAACATGTACAGCTAATGAACGGCATTCAAAGTATAGGAATGTGCGTCCCTTGTGCCCCTGCCTTCATCCGCTACTGCAGACCTGTCAAAACTCCTCTTTTTTGTTGGGGGGGGGGCAGTGGCGAATTAGAAATGGAACCAAAATTAATTCAGATTTTGGCAGACCCAATATTTTTTTTCTACGTCACTCCAGACCGTGCGAGCAAAAAGCTACATCAATTTTTTTACACGTCACGTTTACCAAGCGATTAAGGGGGCGGGTTGAGCAGAACGGGCCCCGTACCAAAAATTTAGAAAAAAATTCCTTTATTTGGGGCTTTTGTATTTATTTCTTTTTTTTTTTTTTTTTTTTGCTTTTTAAGTGCATGATTGATGACAAACCCAAGTAATGTCTCTATGGGTGATGACCATTTTGACGTGTAAAAAATCGATGTAGCTTTTTGCTCGCATGGTCTGGCGTGACGTAGGAAAAAAAATATTGGGTCTGCCAAAATCTGAAATATATTTTGGTCCACTTCTAATTCGCCACTGCCCCCCCCCCCGTCCCCCCCCCCCAAAAATAAATAAATAAGAGAGGAATTTTGACAGGTCTGCAGTAGCGGGTAAGGCAGGGGCATACGGGACGCACATTCCTATACTTTGAAAGCCGCTCATTAGCTGTACATGTTAAATACATAATTAATTTAGAGTGCGTTACATTGCCCGGTATACGAGTTTCCTCTCTTCCCTTTCGAGTGTCTTTGTTATGGCTCGCGCGCAAAAATGGAAAAAGGAAAAAGGAAATATAGGTTTTCCCGGTCGATTTTAAACTATTTTCAATCGAATTCGTTAATGTTCAGTCAATTTAAACGATACCTTCCGGAGCGGGGCTATCGGTAATTTAAGTTAACGTTTAGAGCACTCGATTTCGTTTATGTTTTCTTCGTAATCGTTAATGACCATTCGTATTCGTTTATGTGCGATCAAAAGTGTTTATGTGCAGTGAATGTCGTTAATGTGCATGAAATCAAATTCGTACGATCAATTTAAAAAATTTCCAGCTGTAAAAGGAAGTGGAGGAGAGCTTCCAGCAGTCAAATTCGTTTTTAGGCATGCAATTTAAAACGTTTTAGGCCTATCCGTGTGAACACACGAAGCAAAGGGGTGGCGAATGCACATGGTAAACACAAAATAAATTTATAAGCAATAATTTGTATCCAGAGGCTGTGGAACGACTTTGAAAGTGGGGGGGCACTTTTTTCTGAAAAGGGGGCCTTTACCTCAGGGTATAATGAGCAAAATGTATGCGATAGGGAGGGGCTGGGTATTAAAGTAATATTTTAATTTACTTATATGCTGTTCAATATATTGATATTTGGAGGATTAAAAGTGCCCCCTTTTAAAAAGAATGTACATTTTGAAGTTTAAGCAAACTTTAAAGTTTAAGTAACATTACAGTTTTATTCACACTTAAAGCAAAGTGTAAAATTATTGCCCCCATGATAATGTTAAATATCAATTGCAAATAGATTTACATGTTTTAAATGATTTTTAAAAACATAAGTGCTAGAAAGGGCATTAAAAATACGTTAGAGGGATGTAAATAGGCCTATGTGCTTCTGATAACACTCTTTTACAATAGTTGCCTCCGGCAGCAGGGTAATTGTTCTCATGCGTATTGCTTGGTATTCCTTTTTTATTTGGGTTTGAAAAAAGGAACTGTGAGGAAAAGGGGTTCTTTTTAGTAACAAGAGTGCCCCTTTTTTTACAAAAAAAGTTGTCCGTGGGCCTTTCAAGAAGTCTAAAGTTTTTTTTTTTTATAATATCAAAAGTGTCCTTTGAAGCCATAAAAAGGGGCACTTTTAGTAACGAAAAGGGACAATTTGTTATTTTTTTTTTTTTTTGCGGCATTCGGTCATCCTGAACGTCATCATGTAACAGTCACAGTTTTTTTTTTTTTTGCTTGGGGATGGGGGCCGCGCCTGTCTACGAGTTATTTGGTCTAATATGAATTTTATATAATACATACTTGACTAATTGTCACTTGGTCTATTGACCATTTCAGGCGTGGATCCAGGGGCCAGCGGGAAAGCCCTCACCCCAGCAAATCAACAACAAAATATTATAAATATATATATATTATAAAAGAGGAAAATGGTAGAAGAAAAAAAATAGATTGCCGACCGACTGACCAATCTAACCCCCACCCTCCCCATGGCCGTTACATATGGCCGAGGGTCGAGAAATTTTTACACCCTCATGTTATGCAAGTTCTAATGAATAGAGTGAGGGATGGGGGCTTCAGCCCTACTCTGTTTTATACACATTAGATTTTGTTTTTATTGTATTTTTTGTAAACATTTCATTTTCGAGCAGACGTATAATTTTTTTATTCATACTGATAAAAACCCGAACATCAGCTTATGTTTTTTTGTTTTTTGTTTGTTTTTGTTTTGTGTGTGTGTGTGTGTTTTTCAAGCTCAGGTTCCCTTTCCCCATGATCAGCCTCTTTTCTAACAAAAACACTTCATGGCCCCCTCCCAAATTTTATTTTCCTACCCGAACCTAACATTCCTAATTTGTATACAGTTATTTCTAAAGTGGATGCCCCAAACGAATTTGAATTCACCAGAAGACGGGAATTTTACGAATGGACGAATATGAGCGAACATTGACGAATGCGACTGCTCACAACAGCAAATTCGTCGGCGCAATTTGCAATATTATTGGATCGAACGGTGTTTGATTTTGGCTACACATAAACGAATTTCATTGCAGATTTGTAATCGCGATCACATTCCGGACGAAAGCGCTCGAAAGAAATGTCAAATTGATCGGAGATAGTTTAAAACTTGACCGGGAAAACCTATATTAAATAAGTTTAATATTTCGTTTCATCAAAACAAAAGCGAAAAAAGGAAAAACGAAATATTAAGCGAGTTCAATATTCTGAGTGTTTGATTTTCTTATTTTCAACAACAAAATAGAAAAACGCTATTTAAAAGACAGTAAAACGAAAAAACGGTTCGTTTTTTCAATTTTCTGATTTTACATATTTCATTTTTTGTTTTTCTGTTATATTTCACCAAATCAGAATCAGTTTTTGCTCAATATTCCGTTTTTGCTTTTCCTTTTCCAAAACAGTAAAACGAATTATCTGATAGTACCTTGATTCAAATGAATGTTTGATTTTCTTATTTTCAACAACAAAATAGAAAAACGATATTTTAAAAGACAGTAAAACGAAAAAAACGGTTCATTTTTTCAATTTTTTTATTTTACATATTCCATTTTTTGTTTTTCTGTTATTTTTCACCAAATCAGAATCAGTTTTTGTCCAATATTCCGTTTCTAAAACAGAAAAACGGATTATCGATAGTACCTTGATTTATAATACATCGGTAGTAACTTTTTGATATCTACAATGTACGTGTGCCAGAAAGAAATATACAATTTTGAAATTGGTACAAAACAAGAAATGTATGGTTCTTGGGGGAAAAGATTCATATGTAAAGAAAGCTCATATATCCTCAACTATCATTTGACATCGAAAAAGTCTGAAAATGATGCATGCTTCAATGAGCAATGCCTACTTTTGTGAGGGTCACAAAAACGAGGCTGCGCAGGAATTTGCTAAGCATTTACCATCTTCCTATGGACGGCCATAAGGGATAAAAAGCAATAACGGTGTGAATCGGCTAACAAAGACAGAAAAAAAAACAAAAGACAAAAATCAAACATTAATAATATGAAAACCGAAAGGTTGTACATTGCATTTTAACATAATATTGATGTTTATTTCTGAATTTTGGTTTATTTTGTCTTTGTTAGCCGATTCACACCGTTATTGCATTTTATCCCTCGTGGCCGCCCAAAGGAAAAGGTGGTAAATGCATAGCAAATTTCTGTGCAGCCTCGTTTTTGTGTCCTTCACAAAAGTGGGCATTGCTCATCGGGACATCCATCCTTTTCTGACCTTTTGGTGTCAAATAATAGTTGAGGATATGAGCTTTCTCTACATAATCTTTCCGCCCAAGAACCATATATTTCTTATTTGGTAGCCGTTTCAAAACTGTATAGATCTTTCTGTTGAAACCTGCTTAGTGGGATATTTTAGTCAACGTGGTGTATAAACTACCTGTATTATTCTATTTTTTGTTTTCAAATTTGTTAGTGTATACCACAAACAAAAACATATTATAATATGCAATACTGCACAAGGACATTCTCCCACATCATGCCATTTTTTGTATTTATTTATTATTTATTTATTTTTTTAATATATTTATTTCATTTTATTTTTTATTTTTTTTGGGGGGGAGGGGGTTGTTTGTTTGTTGTTGTTGTTGTTGTTTTTTGGTCAAGGCTATTACCCCTATCAGATGAAGATAGGATTTTCCCATTTTCGATGATAATAATTATGTAGAGAGCTAGACACATAGGGGAGACTGGGGTAATTATGGCCCCCTTTTACACATTTCCTATTACTAATATTAAATGAAAAGTCCAATAATATTCTAATTATGTAAAAATACAGTCCGTCTATATACCTATAATATGCAAAGGAAAGTATAAGCCTGTGACTTCTCATTTGCATATTAATTACCATTATGTTAATAACTTAGGGGGTCATAATTACCCCCACTGGTTGGGGGTAATTATGGCCCCTATTGTAATGACTGTATGAATTCAAAGATATTATGCTGATTAATTATGGTAATGTAAAATAAATTTTGTTAGGTATTCCTAATACACTTATCAACCACCAACAATGATTTAATCAATAATAGGTTCAGCCAAAATGTTGAAATTTTGTAGTCATAGCAATACATATTTATGTACATAATCATACAAGACGAGTTAGTGAATGTCCCCATCTACGCGTTATACACTGTTTATGCATTGGGGGCCATAATTACCCCAAGTGACACTTTCAATTTGATCCCTCTTTACAGCTTTACTATTGAAGATATTCAGGTGAAAGTTTTTCTGTTGTGTTTGTTCGTTCCAATTGTTTCTGTTTCAATCAAAATTTCATCTCAAATTAGTTTAATTAATGATATACACCCCAAATAAAAAAGCAGACTTGCCACTTTCCAACGAACAGAATTGTGATTGCCGTACATTTTATGCTCCAATAAGCACAAAATTTGTAGTAAATGGCTTATTTTTCTCATATGATAGTAGGATGAGTTTAGCTAAAGCATGTTGTAAAAATTAAATTACCATTGTGCAATGCAGCAAAGAATTATAAGCTCTCAAAGAAAAAGGGGCCATAATTACCCCAGGGCCATAATTACCCCAGTCTCCCCTATATATTTATTTACGCCAAATTCACCAAATTCCCTAAAATGTTTGACCCCTGGAAGTGATGTAGATCGGGTGCGTGAGCCAGGAAATCGAATGCCAGCTGGAACCACAGCGAGGGAATCGGCCCAGAGACCCACTAGAAAAAAACCGTTTTGGATCAAAAAAGAAAGGGGGAAAAGATTCATATGTAAAGAAAGCTCATATCCTCAACCATCATTAATTTATTTTTTTTGACACCACAAAAGTCCCGAATTATGATGCATGCTTCAATGAGCAATGCCCGCTTTTGTGAAGGACACAACAACGAGGCTGCGCAGGAATTTCTACGCATTTACCACCCTGCCTATGGACGGCCATGAGGGATAAAAGCAATAACCGTGTGAATCGGCTACAAAGACAGAATAAACAAAAGACAAAATCAAACATTTATAATATGAGAAACCGAAAAAGGTTGTTCATTGCATTTTTACATAATATTGATGTTTATTTCTGAATTTTGGTTTATTTTGTCTTTGTTAGCCGATTCACACCATTATTGCATTTTATCCCTCATGGCCGCCCAAAGGAAGGTATGGAAGCTTAAAAGTGCCACCCAGATGTTCAGATAATCATCTCGTCATGTCTACATTTCTAAGGAAAAAGGGTGAAATGACAAGATCTCGGATTTCGTCATGTCTACATCCTGTGGGAGAGATGACTAGATGACAAGATCTCGGATCTCGTCATGTCTACATCCTGTGGGAGGGATGACCAGATGACAAGATCTCGGATCTCGTCATGTCTACATCCTGTGGGAGAGATGATCAGATGACAAGATCTTGGATCTCGTCATGTCTACATCCTGTGGGAGAGATGATCAGATGACAAGATCTCGGATCTAGTCATGTCTACATCCTGTGGGAGAGATGATTAGATGACAAGATCTCGGATCTAGACATGTCTACATCCTGTGGGAGAGATGATCAGATGACAAGATCTCGGATCTAGACATGTCTACATCCTGTGGGAGAGATGATTAGATGACAAGATCTCGGATCTAGACATGTCTACATCCTGTGGGAAAGATGATCAGATGACAAGATCTCGGATCTCGTCATGTCTACATCCTGTGGGAGAGATGATCAGATGACAAGATCTCGGATCTCGTCAAGTCTACATCCTGTGAAAGAGATGATGAGATGAAAAGATCTCGGATCTCGTCATGTCTACATCCTGTGGGAAAGATGATCAGATGACAAGATTTCGAATCTCGTCATGTCTACATCCTGTGGGAGAGATGATCAGATGACAAGATCTCGGATCTCGTCATGTCTACATCCTGTGGGAGAGATGATCACATGATCAATGACGTGATCTGTCCACAGGATGTAGACTATGACTAGATAGGAGATCTTTCATCTAATTTCATCTCCTCCCACGGGAATGTTAGACACACTGAAACCTACCTCGCCAGTCAGTGGACGGACAGCTAAAGCTAGTCAGTCAAGACACTTTTAAAGCTAGTGCGTCATGCTAGTCCCGTCGACGGACTACTCACAATCGAATCCAAACTCTCAAGCTTGACGACGAGCTTTAACATCAGTAGTCCGTCACACTTGATGTTAGTCCCGTCGAGTTCACTAGGACGAGCTCATATAAAATTAATAGGTAGCCTACAGTTACCATTAGAATGACCCGACTAGATTTATACACATACTGCAATTGATCGCTTCAATTAGAAATGACTGACTAGTTTTTAAATACACGACAGATGACCAATGTCAATTTATTATCTGATTGTAAAATTAGGCGCATGTTTCCGAACATAACTCAGTGAATACATTATCTCAAACACAAGCATGTTTTGACGTTACAAGTCTTTAGAAGGTTACGATACATAACGTCATTCACACAAGAATTGCATTACGAGTAGGTTCACAATATGGTTCTCCATTCTTTAATTACAAGGCTAAATGAATACCTCGTTACTTAAGAACCCAAGAACTGATCTTATTCTATATAGATATAGTGAGATCCGCAAGAAAAAGAAGGAATACAAGGAGAGCATAGATGAATAAAATGAGAATTTGAGAAAATGGAATAAATATATTCTGATTATGATAGTAGTGAATGAGAGAACATTTCGAAGGAAAGAAGATTCAGATATAATAAAGTAGAAATGAAGATTTTTATGAATAATGGACGATATAATTAAGTTGATATGTGTGAGTACTATTTTGACATATCATGTTTAAGTTTTTTGTGGTATAGATATTTATTTTTTGGTTGGTTTTTGTTTTATATATATTGTATTTAATTTTTTTGAGAAGTATGTATAATTTTTATTGGGGGTTAAGATATTATTTATTTATTTATGTATGCAAAAAATTAATTAATAAAATGGTAATCAAAATCATTTTTTCGTCGTCAGGGTTGTCTCCTCACCGCCACGATCAGTTGGAGTCGCAGGCCGTCTCCCGCCAAGTTTCCCCGTTCCAGTAGTTCCATCCGTCTGCATCCGCGTCGCTTTGGCGTGTGCACGGCGCGATGTCTCATCACGCAGCAGTGCGTTCTGAGTCAGGTCTCCGCGCGTCGCGTCTCAGTGTCTCCTCTCCAGCAATCTTTCATTGCAGCCTTTCGTTCCGGTCTGTGTGTGGTTGCCTTTATTGCTCTATTGCCCCCCTCGCTGCCTGCCTCCACCTATTTGCGTCCGGTCCGCCTCTTGGACACTGAGCCCGTCTCGTGTGGCTGTTCTGTGATACCCGTCCCATCCTTCCATCCTGACGCTCTCATCCCTTCTCGTTTCATCGCATGGTTTTTTGTCCGCCCTTTAATTCTCGCTCTATTCAGACTTGTGTTGATCAGCCTGGGCGCCCTTATTGACAGGGCCCTGGTTTGCTTCCCCCCCCCCTATTGCGGTTGTGTTTGCAGTCAAATCGCTCAGCTTCGTGTGCCCTGCCTGTCCTGGGTTAGGGTTGCCAGTCATTTATTTTCCGCCATATGTTCACTCCTGATCCCACGGGGCCCGTCTGGCGACTCCAGTTCGAGTATCCCTTTTACACTATTACTTGTTTTCCCGTGTCCGCGGTTTAGTCCCTGATTCCAAGCAGAAATGACCAACGACCTTTTTTCCACCTCGCAATCATAGCGTCTCCACTATAGGCCTCGTTGGGTTTGGAATCTCTAGTCTTTGCATTTTACAAGGTAATATAGAACCTGATATTCAATTTCTAATTTGCTGAGAGGACTGGATGGATAATGTCCACTATTTTATTTTTTATGTGGAGCGCGAGTGAAGACATATGAGACAATAACTTCTGAAACAGAAATTGGAATTTAGAGGCGCTATGGAATTGCAGTGTAAATTTCCGAATGTGTCTCTCAAGAAAGTATGCGTAGAAGACCTGCTTATATAAATTAGTCAGGTCCGACCAAAACAGATGACTGAATGATCGGATTCAAGTCCATTTGGCCGGTGGGGTGTTGGCTTTTGGGCTTATACGGGGGGACGCTTTCCTGGGTGGTGACGGGAGTGAGGAGCGCGTTTACACCCTCGATATATTTTTCTGGAGACGCCGCCCCCCCCCGATATTATTTTTTAATATGATGGCGTGATTAAGGCTATTGAATGACTATATACAAGTAGAGTCCGCAAAATATATGTATTATCATTGTTGAAATATACATGCAAATGCTATTTTAAGCCCCCCCCCCCTCCCCCCCCCCCCCCCCCCGCCTTTTCTTCGTATCTTTAGGCGCGCCAGTCCCAGAGCCTTGCCAAGAGCGGCCGTAACTGGTCTTAACCCTCTTCGTTAGTCCGTACCTTCGTCTGGATGTGCCCTGCCTTCCGTCAGCTGCCATCCTCTCTGTTGGGGCTGCTGTGCGCACTTGGTCGTTGATCTGGCATTTTTTTAACTCAGATGCCTGCTCTCTGATACTCCGAACGGGAGTCTTCTCTTGCCTTCTCTTTTTTTTTTTTGTCTTTGACTCGGTAATTGGTGTTCACTTTGGGATTTGACATCAAATCCGCCGGTTGGCCTGGTGTCGCATCACCGTGGTATTTCTGACCAAGTGGAGTAAATAAAATAGGTGTTATAAATCCAAATGTTCTCAGTATTATACTTTATTCGTAGTTATCGAGCGGATGGATAGCAATCTATTGTTTTCCGGCGTCCAGTAAATATTTTCACATTTTGCTTTTCCAAATAATCTCAAATTCACATTATTGATAAACCATATGTAATCTATGCTGCCTCCTGAATTAATTCTTATTCTATATCATCATAAAAAATGATGTGTATCTTGAATTTTTTGAAAATAAATTAATCGTATCTTTAAAATTTATTGCAATATTTCAATTGACACGTTCTCTACAAGCTGGAGCCAATTAACCTCTCCTTATGCTAGCGTCGAACAAAGCAGACATCGCCAGAAAGCCAACGACTAGCTTTTACACCATGACCACATAGCTTAAAGTAAGTCCTGCCTCAAAAGCTCTCATAGAGCAATTCCACGACTATCTTTCAGCTATCGTCGTCAAACTAAGTCGGTCACGCACGACTAGCTAAAAGAAGTCTTCGTGACGACTAGCTTTAAACTTATCTGCATGACCGACGTTTTCTGGAAAGCTAGCCAGTCGACCGATACATTAAACTAAGTCCGTCCTGACCACTAACTTGACGACTAGCTTCAACAGTCCGTAGAGACACCGAGCTTTTAAATATCCTAATAACCGGTTGTGTAAAGAAAAGCTAGCCTCCTGACCATATTTAAAGCTAGTCTAGTCGCATCCACTACGACTAGCTTAAAAGCTAGTCTCACCCGTAGGTTCAGTGAATGATGAAACCGATCTTTCATCTGATCATCCTCCCACAGATGTGACATGACGAATCAGATCTTGTCATCTGATCATCTCTCCCACAGGATTAGACATGACAGATCCGAATCTTGCATCTATTCATCTTCCCAGGATGTAACAATAAATCCCGATCTCATCTGACATCTCTCCCAAGAGATGAAATGACATATCCGAGATCTGTCATCTCATAATCTCTCCCACGGATTAACATATGAGATCTCAGATCTTGCATCTGATCATCTCTCCCACAGGAAACATGGCGAGATCGAGATTTGTCATCTGTCATCTCTCCCACGAATGAACAGACTAGCCGAGATCTTGGCATCTGATCGATCTCTCCACGGGATCTATACATGACGAGATTAAGATCTTGTCATCTAATCAATCTCTCCCACAGATGTAACATGACGATCTAAGATCTTTTTCATTCTCATTCACTCTCCCACAGGATGTAGACTGACAATCAATCTTGCATCGCATCTCTCCCACAGATGCTAACAACGAGACTAAGACTTGTCATCTTCACTCTCCCAGAATGTAGACATGACCTAGATCCCGATCTGTTCATCTCATCTTTTCCTAAATTAGACATGGCGAGTGGATATCTAGAACATCTTGTTGCACTTTTACTTCCATAGGAGTGTAAGAACACAAATTCCGAGCATCTCTTTTGTGTCTCACAAAAGTGTTCTTGCTCATCGGACATCATCCTTTTCTGACCTTTCGTGTCACATAATAGTTGAGGATATGAGCTTCTACAAATCTTTCGGCCAAAACCATATTATTCTTTATTTGGTAGCCTTTCAAAACGTTATAGATTCTTTCTTGAAACCTGCTTCTGTGGATATTTTAGTCAACGTACTGGTGATAAATACTACCGTATTATTCTAATTTTATGTTTCAATTGTTAGTGTATACCACAAACAAAAACTATTATAATAGCAATACATGACAAGAACATGTCTCCCACATCATGCCATTTGTATTATTATTATTTATTTATTTTATATATTTATTCATTTTTTTTTTATTTTTTTTGGGGGAGTTTTTTTGGGTTTGTTGTTGTTTGTTTTTTGTGTCGAAGCTATTACCCCTATCAGATGAAGGACTTCTCCCATTTCGATGAGTCCTTCACTCAACAAAGAGACGTCCAAACTCGGCTTCACCAGAATATAACTAAAGCCAATCTTCACACCTCATCGATAACAATAGACCCGGAGAACATCTCCAATCGATGGTATCCATTCTAAAGGCTGACGTGTAAGACAACTCGGTGGTCTCTGACCACATTCGTCTGACAATCGAATACCCACGTGCCTACCGATTGAATAATCAAATTAATTAACCGACATACAAGCAACTAAAGCCTAGTATTCTGATGTTATTACTTTCCAATATTACAAAAGACATGAATCCACCCATATACCCATCAGTCTCAATGAATATAAGACCAAAAACGGACATGGCGTTAACAGGATGCTACAATTGGAGTATGAAATCCTCTCAAAAACGCATAAACTATTAAAGTGTTAATTTAGCTATATGCATAAGTAAAATTCTTAGTAAGTCTCAGAGTTTTGAAAAGACAAAGACTTTGCCGTTTTTAGCATTCCAACTTTGCTCCATCACCTCCTCATACATTAACTCGAAATACACTCTGAGTTAACAAACGTTACAACCTTTTATATAATCAAAACTCAATTGATAACATTGTTGACTAAAATGCCCCATTGAATGTGAGCTTATATATCCAAAAATAGACGAATTCAACTCATCCTATCAACCCTAAATTGGATGTTTTGTGTATATCTGAACATGCTCTATGAACAAATAATGATCAAATTATCTCAGTGGAAGGTTATGATATAATCAGAAAGAATAGATTAATAATCTACTTTAAGACTACACGTAAACAAAGAAATACTGATTTGATGATATTCGCAAGGCTAAAACCGACTATCAAAAAATTCTTTAATTCAAAAATAATCCCTAAAAACTTTTGGAGAAAGCTTATCGTGCTACTGTATTCAAAATTATGAAATTATTCTCAAATGCATAAACTTGATTAAAGAACATTTTTTATTAGTGTTGATCAGAAGATTCTGACTCATTTCCTCAAGAAACACATCGTGGAAAAATCCTAAATGTATTATAAATTCAAGTTAATAAATACTGAATAATGTTAAAACTGTTAAAAGCTGCCTTCAAAATAACTCAGAATTATAAATGTTGACAGCAAATTACTAATAGCAACACCGCTTCCAAAACATACCAATGGTTTAACTATTCATTAACGAATGGCTTGTTGTGATGATGGCAGTATGTCACGGTCACTCCTATTATAAGGGAAAGAGATAAAATATCCATTCATTATATACCATTTCCGTGATCCCTCTCCTAAATTCAAAAAAACTAGTCCTAAACAATTTATATGTATTCTTCAACATGACTTATAACCCTTGAACATCAGCATCTTAAAAGATTCATTCACTGTTATCTTGCATAGAGAATTGAGATGGCTGAACGCTTAATGCTCGGAAAGTTGTTGCTGTGCGTT